>OX155892.1:110959753-111444753 GCA_944588485.1 Phosphuga atrata | reverse complement strand
AAAACGGATTGCGGCATCGTTTTCAGAAGGTCATTTTTTCTACGGTAGTTAAAACAATAATAAAAATATAACCTTCCTCGCGTGATGTTTGGGCGCTACTTATATGACGACATGGTCGTCGGATGCGAGCGGTAAGATAAATGGGAGTGGTAACAAGCGAACCGTATAGCCGTGCGCGTCCTGACTTACTTTATTTCATCATTTCACTAAAACAGTTCAGGGATTTGATCAAATCACTAACTTTATTTAGGTAATTGACTCACAGAATTTTTATTTTAACATCTTCCGTGATTTGATCAAATCCCTTAGGGATTTGATCAAATCTCTAATTTTACCATTTCCCTGCGACATATATAAGTTTTATCTAGATATTAGCGGAGGAAAGCTGTTCAAACACTCACCAATTATCTAGATGTCTGGGTGATCTGTAACAAAAGAAAAACGCACAAATAAGTTAGGCTGCATAGATACATCTGGATGTTGTTTATAAAAACTGGGCTTATTGAGTTTCAGTGTTTAAGCGAAGATATCTAGATAAATGATATAGATACATAAAATACAGTTACATCAACGTCTTCAGAAAAGTATAATCTATATAGATAACTAGTTGGGTTTACAGATAACTATCAGTTTGCGAAATAATTGCAAGTTTCTTACGTTTTACAAGTTTTACAAGTTTGAATTTTAAGCGGTTCAAAAGTTATGACAGCGTCAGATCAGTAGGAAATCTGTGATTGTGTACAGCGAAGAAAAATATAAAATATGTTTATTTGTAACTTTAGAGCGAAATAGACCGGAAAACCGTTTTGGGCACTTCGATTTCATTCGTGTACCCAAAAAAAAATCACGAAAAAAATTTGCAACAAAATTTTCGACAAAAATTTTCCATCATTTCGCTCGAAAAATACATGCTTTTTCGGTTTTTTTCGTTTTTTTTCGAAAACGGTAAAGAGCAGCGAAATCATTTTTGGCACACAGAAACTACACGACAAGACGAACAAGTCGATGTGTAAATTGTCCGGAAATATTCATTAATTCGTCGATAAATTTCAAACTGAAATTTACCCGATTCTCGAATTGCGAAGTAGATATCTCGGAAACGGTTGCATATAATTAAAAACGGATTGCGGCATCGTTTTCAGAAGGTCACTTTCCCACGAATGCACCAAGATTGTCCGCCGGAAAATCACGACTTTCCGAGATCACCACTAGAGCGCCGAAATTTCATAAAAATTTCTTCAATTTTTGCAGGCGAAAGTGAACCGAAAGAGCTAGCGAAATATAATTTGCATATCTGTAATCAGCAGCAAAAATGCTTTCAGAAACGTTTTTAAATTTTGCTGTGACTAGAAAAATAACGATTTTGAAAAAATCGATTTTCTCGCATTTCGTCGCTACCGCGGTCTAGACTTACCGAGTCGATGGTATTTCTTAACTGAAAGCTTCCCGGGGAATATTATATACGTTTTAGGACTAATTTTGGGACGCTGAATCGATTGGTGAAGACTAGAAGTCTCTGTAGTAAGCGGTTCAAAAGTTATGACAGCGTCAGATCAGTAGGAAATCTGTGATTGTGTACAGCGAAGAAAAATATAAAATATGTTTATTTGTAACTTTAGAGCGAAATAGACCGGAAAACCGTTTTGGGCACTTCGATTTCATTCGTGTACCCAAAAAAAAAATCACGAAAAAAATTTGCAACACAATTTTCGACAAAAATTTTCCATCATTTCGCTCGAAAATACATGCTTTTTCGGTTTTTTTCGATTTTTTCGAAAACGGTAAAGAGCAGCGAAATCATTTTTGGCACACAGAAACTACACGACAAGACGAACAAGTCGATGTGTAAATTGTCCGGAAATATTCAATAATTCCTCGAGTAATTTCAAACTGAAATTTACCCGATTCTCGAATTGCTAAGTAGATATCTCGGAAACGGTTGCAGATAATTAAAAACGGATTGCGGCATCGTTTTCAGAAGGTAATTTTCCTATAGGTACACTAAGATTGTCCGCGGGGAATTCCCCACTTTGCGTGATCTTCACTAGAGCGCCGAAATTTCATAAAAATTTCTACAATTTTTGCAGGCGAAAGTGAACCAAAAGAGCTAGCGAATTATAATTTGCATGTCTGTAATCAGCAGCAAAAATGCTTTCAGAAACGTTTTTTAAATTTCGCTGTGACTCAAAAAATAACGATTTTGAAAAAAATCGATTTTCTCGCATTTCGTCGTTTCCGCGGTCTAGACTTACCGAGTCGATGGTATTTCTTAACAGAAAGCTTCCCAGGGAATATTATATAAGTTTTCGGACTAATTTTGGGACGGTGAATCGAATGGTGAAGACTAGAAGTCTCTGTGGTGAGCGGTTCAAAAGTTATGACATCGTCAAATCAGTAAGAAATGTGCGATTGTGTACAGCGAAAAAAATATCAAATTTGTTTATTTGTAACTTTAGAGTGAAATAGACTGGAAAACCGTTTTCAGCACTTCGATTTCCTTCGTGCAACCAAGAAAAAATCACGAAAAAAATTTGCAAAAAAAATTTCGACAAAAATTTTTCATCATTTCGTTCGAAAAATACATGCTTTTTCGGTTTTTCTCGATTTTTTCGAAAACGGTAAAGAGCAGCGAAATCATTTTTGGCACACAGAAACTACACAACAAGACGAACAAGTCGATGTGTAAATTGTCCGGAAATATTCAATAATTCCTCGAGTAATTTCAAACTGAAATTTACCCGATTCTCGAATTGCTAAGTAGATATCTCGGAAACGGTTGCAGATAATTAAAAACGGATTGCGGCATCGTTTTCAAAAGGTAATTTTCCTATAGGTACACTAAGATTGTCCGCGGGGAATTCCCGACTTTCCGTGATCTCCACTAGAGCGCCGAAATTTCATAAAAATTTCTTCAATTTTTGCAGGCGAAAGTGAACCAAAAGAGCTAGCGAATTATAATTTGCATATCTGTAATCAGCAGCAAAAATGCTTTCAGAAACGTTTTTAAATTTCGCTGAGACTCAAAAAATAACGATTTTGAAAAAATCGATTTTCTCGCATTTCGTCGTTTCCGCGGTCTAGACTTACCGAGTCGATGGTATTTCTTAACAGAAAGCTTCCCAGGGAATATTATATAAGTTTTCAGACTAATTTTGGGACGGCGAATCGAATGGTGAAGACTAGAAGTCTCTGTGGTGAGCGGTTCAAAAGTTATGACATCGTCAAATCAGTAAGAAATGTGCGATTGTGTACAGCGAAAAAAATATCAAATTTGTTTATTTGTAACTTTAGAGTGAAATAGACTGGAAAATCGTTTTCAGCACTTCGATTTCCTTCGTGCAACCAAGAAAAAATCACGAAAAAAAATTGCAAAAAAAATTTCGACAAAAATTTTTCATTTCGTTCGAAAAATACATGCTTTTTCGGTTTTTCTCGATTTTTTCGAAAACGGTAAAGAGCAGCAAAATCATTTTTGGCACACAGAAACTACACGACAAGACGAACAAGTCGATGTGTAAATTGTCCGGAAATATTCAATAATTCCTCGAGTAATTTCAAACTGAAATTTACCCGATTCTCGAATTGCTAAGTAGATATCTCGGAAACGGTTGCAGATAATTAAAAACGGATTGCGGCATCGTTTTCAAAAGGTAATTTTCCTATAGGTACACTAAGATTGTCCGCGGGGAATTCCCGACTTTCCGTGATCTCCACTAGAGCGCCGAAATTTCATAAAAATTTCTTCAATTTTTGCAGGCGAAAGTGAACCAAAAGAGCTAGCGAACTATAATTTGCATATCTGTAATCAGCAGCAAAAATGCTTTCAGTAACGTTTTTAAATTTCGCTCTGACTCAAAAAATAACGATTTTGAAAAAATCGATTTTCTCGCATTTCGTCGTTTCCGCGGTCTAGACTTACCGAGTCGATAGTATTTCTTAACAGAAAGCTTCCCAGGGAATATTATATAAGTTTTCGGACTAATTTTGGGCCGGTGAATCGAATGGTGAAGACTAGAAGTCTCTGTGGTGAGCGGTTCAAAAGTTATGACATCGTCAAATCAGTAAGAAATGTGCGATTGTGTACAGCGAAAAAAATATCAAATTTGTTTATTTGTAACTTTAGAGTGAAATAGACTGGAAAACCGTTTTCAGCACTTCGATTTCCTTCGTGCAACCAAGAAAAAATCACGAAAAAAATTTGTAAAAAAAATTTCGACAAAAATTTTTCATCATTTCGTTCGAAAAATACATGCTTTTTCGGTTTTTCTCGATTTTTTCGAAAACGGTAAAGAGTAGCGAAATAATTTTTGGCACACAGAAACTACACGACAAGACGAACAAGTCGATGTGTAAATTGTCCGGAAATATTGAATAATTCCTCGAGTAATTTCAAACTGAAATTTACCCGATTCTCGAATTGCTAAGTAGATATCTCGGAAACGGTTGCAGATAATTAAAAACGGATTGCGGCATCGTTTTCAGAAGGTCATTTTCCTATAGGTACACTAAGATTGTCCGCGGGGAATTCCCGACTTTCCGTGATCTCCACTAGAGCGCCGAAATTTCATAAAAATTTCTTCAATTTTTGCAGGCGAAAGTGAACCAAAAGAGCTAGCGAATTATAATTTGCATATCTGTAATTAGCAGCAAAAATGCTTTCAGAAACGTTTTTAAATTTCGCTGTGACTCAAAAAATAACGATTTTGAAAAAATCGATTTTCTCGCATTTCGTCGTTTCCGCGGTCTAGACTTACCGAGTCGATGGTATTTCTTAACAGAAAGCTTCCCAGGGAATATTATATAAGTTTTCGGACTAATTTTGGGACGGTGAATCGAATGGTGAAGACTAGAAGTCTCTGTGGTGAGCGGTTCAAAAGTTATGACATCGTCAAATCAGTAAGAAATGTGCGATTGTGTACAGCGAAAAAAAAAACCGGCCAAGTGCGAGTGACTCGCGCACCGAGGGTTCCGTACAAACTTGTATAGTATAGTATTATTATGTAGATTATCAACATATTATGTAGATTATAAAGAAAAATTAGACGAAATATAATATATACAGGATGTTACGGGATTTGAGTATGTCGCATGTCGGTTATAAACAAGCAAAATTTAGACATAATATATACCCTGTATTTATTATGTATATAGAGCGTACGTGATGAAATGCATAACAAATATAAACAAAGAAAATTCAGAATAAACAGCTTGGTGCCAACACATACTTTTTACCTTCGGACCTTACTTGAAAAGGACCTAACTGTATGCAACCCATATGCTTCTGGAGCCTGACAATACCACTACGACAACATTAGTATATTTTCATAAATTTGTAATAGTAAATTCGCATTTTTCTTGTAATTAAACTACATGTTTACGGTTTTCGGATTTTTCCCTTTACATGTGCTGTAAGACACCGCTTCTTGCCAAATTTCATGATTCTAGGTGAACGGGAAATACCCTATAGGTTTTGATTCCCTTGTGAAATCGCAAAATATGCGACATGAACGGTCATATCTTTAGATCGCGTTGACTTACAAGTTTGATTTTTTCACAGCTGAAAGAGACCGCAGACCCGAGTATTTGATACAAATTTCAACTTGTTACCTTTACGCGTTCCTGAGAAAAAGGTCTTGACAGACAGACAGACGGACAGACAGACAGACAGACAGACAGACAGACAGACAGACGGACAACAAAGTGATCCTATAAGGGTTCCGTTTTCGGTACGGAACCCTAAAAATATCAAATTTGTTTATTTGTAACTTTAGAGTGAAATAGACTGGAAAACCGTTTTCAGCACTTCGATTTCCTTCGTGCAACCAAGAAAAAATCACGAAAAAAATTTGCAAAAAAAATTTCGACAAAAATTTTTCATCATTTCGTTCGAAAAATACATGCTTTTTCGGTTTTTCTAGATTTTTTCGAAAACGGTAAAGAGCAGCGAAATCATTTTTGGCACACAGAAACTACACGACAAGACGAACAAGTCGATGTGTAAATTGTCCGGAAATATTCAATAATTCCTCGAGTAATTTTAAACTGAAATTTACCCGATTCTCGAATTGCTAAGTAGATATCTCGGAAACGGTTGCAGATAATTAAAAACGGATTGCGGCATCGTTTTCAGAAGGTAATTTTACTATAGGTACACTAAGACTGTCCGCGGGGAATTCCCGACTTTCCGTGATCTCCACTAGAGCGCCGAAATTTCATAAAAATTTCTACAATTTTTGCAGGCGAAAGTGAACCAAAAGAGCTAGCGAATTATAATTTGCATATCTGTAATCAGCAGAAAAAATGCGTTCAGAAACGTTTTTAAATTTCGCTGTGACTCAAAAAATAACGATTTTGAAAAAATCGATTTTCTCGCATTTCGTCGTTTCCGCGGTCTAGACTTACCGAGTCGATGGTATTTCTTAACAGAAAGCTTCCCATGGAATATTATATAAGTTTTCGGACTAATTTTGGGACGGTGAATCGAATGGTGAAGACTAGAAGTCTCTGTGGTGAGCGGTTCAAAAGTTATGACATCGTCAAATCAGTAAGAAATGTGCGATTGTGTACAGCGAAAAAAATATCAAATTTGCTTATTTGTAACTTTAGAGTGAAATAGACTGGAAAACCGTTTTCAGCACTTCGATTTCCTTCGTGCAACCAAGAAAAAATCACGAAAAAAATTTGCAAAAAAAATTTCGACAAAAATTTTTCATCATTTCGTTCGAAAAATACATGCTTTTTCGGTTTTTCTCGATTTTTTCGAAAACGGTAAAGAGCAGCGAAATCATTTTTGGCACACAGAAACTACACGACAAGACGAACAAGTCGATGTGTAAATTGTCCGGAAATATTGAATAATTCCTCGAGTAATTTCAAACTGAAATTTACCCGATTCTCGAATTGCTAAGTAGATATCTCGGAAACGGTTGCAGATAATTAAAAACGGATTGCGGCATCGTTTTCAGAAGGTAATTTTCCTATAGGTACACTAAGATTGTCCGCGGGGAATTCCCGACTTTCCGTGATCTCCACTAGAGCGCCGAAATTTCATAAAAATTTCTTCAATTTTTGCAGGCGAAAGTGAACCAAAAGAGCTAGCGAATTATAATTTGCATATCTGTAATCAGCAGCAAAAATGCTTTCAGAAACGTTTTTAAATTTCGCTGAGACTCAAAAAATAAAGATTTTGAAAAAATCGAATTTCTCGCATTTCGTCGTTTCCGCGGTCTAGACTTACCGAGTCGATGGTATTTCTTAACAGAAAGCTTCCCAGGGAATATTATATAAGTTTTCGGACTAATTTTGGGACGGTGAATCGAATGGTGAAGACTAGAAGTCTCTGTGGTGAGCGGTTCAAAAGTTATGACATCGTCAAATCAGTAAGAAATGTGCGATTGTGTACAGCGAAAAAAATATCAAATTTGTTTATTTGTAACTTTAGAGTGAAATAGACTGGAAAACCGGTTTCAGCACTTCGATTTCCTTCGTGCAACCAAGAAAAAATCACGAAAAAAATTTGCAAAAAAAATTTCGACAAAAATTTTTCATCATTTCGTTCGAAAAATACATGCTTTTTCGGTTTTTCTCGATTTTTTCGAAAACGGTAAAGAGTAGCAAAATCATTTTTGGCACACAGAAACTACACGACAAGACGAACAAGTCGATGTGTAAATTGTCCGGAAATATTGAATAATTCCTCGAGTAATTTCAAACTGATATTTACCCGATTCTCGAATTGCTAAGTAGATATCTCGGAAACGGTTGCAGATAGTTAAAAACGGATTGCGGCATCTTTTTCAGAAGGTAATTTTCCTATAGGTACACTAAGATTGTCCGCGGGGAATTCCCGACTTTCCGTGATCTCCACTAGAGCGCCGAAATTTCATAAAAATTTCTTCAATTTTTGCAGGCGAAAGTGAACCAAAAGCGCTAGCGAATTATAATTTGCATATCTGTAATCAGCAGCAAAAATGCTTTCAGAAACGTTTTTAAATTTCGCTGAGACTCAAAAAATAACGATTTTGAAAAAATCGATTTTCTCGCATTTCGTCGTTTCCGCGGTCTAGACTTACCGAGTCGATGGTATTTCTTAACAGAAAGCTTCCCAGGGAATATTATATAAGTTTTCGGACTAATTTTGGGACGGCGAATCGAATGGTGAAGACTAGAAGTCTCTGTGGTGAGCGGTTCAAAAGTTATGACATCGTCAAATCAGTAAGAAATGTGCGATTGTGTACAGCGAAAAAAATATCAAATTTGTTTATTTGTAACTTTAGAGTGAAATAGACTGGAAAATCGTTTTCAGCACTTCGATTTCCTTCGTGCAACCAAGAAAAAATCACGAAAAAAAATTGCAAAAAAAATTTCGACAAAAATTTTTCATTTCGTTCGAAAAATACATGCTTTTTCGGTTTTTCTCGATTTTTTCGAAAACGGTAAAGAGCAGCAAAATCATTTTTGGCACACAGAAACTACACGACAAGACGAACAAGTCGATGTGTAAATTGTCCGGAAATATTCAATAATTCCTCGAGTAATTTCAAACTGAAATTTACCCGATTCTCGAATTGCTAAGTAGATATCTCGGAAACGGTTGCAGATAATTAAAAACCGATTGCGGCATCGTTTTCAAAAGGTAATTTTCCTATAGGTACACTAAGATTGTCCGCGGGGAATTCCCGACTTTCCGTGATCTCCACTAGAGCGCCGAAATTTCATAAAAATTTCTTCAATTTTTGCAGGCGAAAGTGAACCAAAAGAGCTAGCGAACTATAATTTGCATATCTGTAATCAGCAGCAAAAATGCTTTCAGTAACGTTTTTAAATTTCGCTCTGACTCAAAAAATAACGATTTTGAAAAAATCGATTTTCTCGCATTTCGTCGTTTCCGCGGTCTAGACTTACCGAGTCGATAGTATTTCTTAACAGAAAGCTTCCCAGGGAATATTATATAAGTTTTCGGACTAATTTTGGGCCGGTGAATCGAATGGTGAAGACTAGAAGTCTCTGTGGTGAGCGGTTCAAAAGTTATGACATCGTCAAATCAGTAAGAAATGTGCGATTGTGTACAGCGAAAAAAATATCAAATTTGTTTATTTGTAACTTTAGAGTGAAATAGACTGGAAAACCGTTTTCAGCACTTCGATTTCCTTCGTGCAACCAAGAAAAAATCACGAAAAAAATTTGTAAAAAAAATTTCGACAAAAATTTTTCATCATTTCGTTCGAAAAATACATGCTTTTTCGGTTTTTCTCGATTTTTTCGAAAACGGTAAAGAGTAGCGAAATAATTTTTGGCACACAGAAACTACACGACAAGACGAACAAG
Source organism: Phosphuga atrata (assembly GCA_944588485.1). Lineage (NCBI taxonomy): Eukaryota > Metazoa > Arthropoda > Insecta > Coleoptera > Silphidae > Phosphuga > Phosphuga atrata. The sequence continues at coordinate 111,435,426 of OX155892.1, read as the reverse complement.
TCGATGTGTAAATTGTCCGGAAATATTGAATAATTCCTCAAGTAATTTCAAACTGAAATTTACCCGATTCTCGAATTGCTAAGTAGATATCTCGGAAACGGTTGCAGATAATTAAAAACGGATTGCGGCATCGTTTTCAGAAGGTCATTTTCCTATAGGTACACTAAGATTGTCCGCGGGGAATTCCCGACTTTCCGTGATCTCCACTAGAGCGCCGAAATTTCATAAAAATTTCTTCAATTTTTGCAGGCGAAAGTGAACCAAAAGAGCTAGCGAATTATAATTTGCATATCTGTAATTAGCAGCAAAAATGCTTTCAGAAACGTTTTTAAATTTCGCTGTGACTCAAAAAATAACGATTTTGAAAAAATCGATTTTCTCGCATTTCGTCGTTTCCGCGGTCTAGACTTACCGAGTCGATGGTATTTCTTAACAGAAAGCTTCCCAGGGAATATTATATAAGTTTTCGGACTAATTTTGGGACGGTGAATCGAATGGTGAAGACTAGAAGTCTCTGTGGTGAGCGGTTCAAAAGTTATGACATCGTCAAATCAGTAAGAAATGTGCGATTGTGTACAGCGAAAAAAATATCAAATTTGTTTATTTGTAACTTTAGAGTGAAATAGACTGGAAAACCGTTTTCAGCACTTCGATTTCCTTCGTGCAACCAAGAAAAAATCACGAAAAAAATTTGCAAAAAAAATTTCGACCAAAATTTTTCATCATTTCGTTCGAAAAATACATGCTTTTTCGGTTTTTCTCGATTTTTTCGAAAACGGTAAAGAGCAGCGAAATCATTTTTGGCACACAGAAACTACACGACAAGACGAACAAGTCGATGTGTAAATTGTCCGGAAATATTCAATAATTCCTCGAGTAATTTCAACCTGAAATTTACCCGATTCTCGAATTGCTAAGTAGATATCTCGGAAACGGTTGCAGATAATTAAAAACGGATTGCGGCATCGTTTTCAGAAGGTAATTTTCCTATAGGTACACTAAGATTGTCCGCGGGGAATTCCCGACTTTCCGTGATCTCCACTAGAGCGCCGAAATTTCATAAAAATTTCTTCAATTTTTGCAGGCGAAAGTGAACCAAAAGAGCTAGCGAATTATAATTTGCATATCTGTAATTAGCAGTAAAAATGCTTTCAGAAACGTTTTTAAATTTCGCTCTGACTCAAAAAATAACGATTTTGAAAAAATCGATTTTCTCGCATTTCGTCGTTTCCGCGGTCTAGACTTACCGAGTCGATGGTATTTCTTAACAGAAAGCTTCCCAGGGAATATTATATAAGTTTTCGGACTAATTTTGGGACGGTGAATCGAATGGTGAAGACTAGAAGTCTCTGTGGTGAGCGGTTCAAAAGTTATGACATCGTCAAATCAGTAAGAAATGTGCGATTGTGTACAGCGAAAAAAATATCAAATTTGTTTATTTGTAACTTTAGAGTGAAATAGACTGGAAAACCGTTTTCAGCACTTCGATTTCCTTCGTGCAACCAAGAAAAAATCACGAAAAAAATTTGCAAAAAAAAATTCGACCAAAATTTTTCATCAATTCGTTCGAAAAATACATGCTTTTTCGGTTTTTCTCGATTTTTTCGAAAACGGTAAAGAGCAGCGAAATCATTTTTGGCACACAGAAACTACGCGACAAGACGAACAAGTCGATGTGTAAATTGTCTGGAAATATTCAATAATTCCTGGAGTAATTTCAACCTGAAATTTACCCGATTCTCGAATTGCTAAGTAGATATCTCGGAAACGGTTGCAGATAATTAAAAACGGATTGCGGCATCGTTTTCAGAAGGTAATTTTCCTATAGGTACACTAAGATTGTCCGCGGGGAATTCCCGACTTTCCGTGATCTCCACTAGAGCGCCGAAATTTCATAAAAATTTCTTCAATTTTTGCAGGCGAAAGTGAACCAAAAGAGCTAGCGAATTATAATTTGCATATCTGTAATCAGCAGCAAATATGCTTTCAGAAACGTTTTTAAATTTCGCTGAGACTCAAAAAATAACGATTTTGAAAAAATCGATTTTCTCGCATTTCGTCGTTTCGGCGGTCTAGACTTACCGAGTCGATGGTATTTCTTAACAGAAAGCTTCCCAGGGAATATTATATAAGTTTTCGGACTAATTTTGGGACGGTGAATCGAATGGTGAAGACTAGAAGTCTCTGTGGTGAGCGGTTCAAAAGTTATGACATCGTCAAATCAGTAAGAAATGTGCGATTGTGTACAGCGAAAAAAATATCAAATTTGTTTATTTGTAACTTTAGAGTGAAATAGACTGGAAAACCGTTTTCAGCACTTCGATTTTCTTCGTGCAACCAAGAAAAAATCACGAAAAAAATTTGCAAAAAAAAATTCGACCAAAATTTTTCATCATTTCGTTCGAAAAATACATGCTTTTTCGGTTTTTCTCGATTTTTTCGAAAACGGTAAAGAGCAGCAAAATCATTTTTGGCACACAGAAACTACACGACAAGACGAACAAGTCGATGTGTAAATTGTCCGGAAATATTCAATAATTCCTCGAGTAATTTCAACCTGAAATTTACCCGATTCTCAAATTGCTAAGTAGATATCTCGGAAACGGTTGCAGATAATGAAAAACGGATTGCGGCATCGTTTTCAGAAGGTAATTTTCCTATAGGTACACTAAGATTGTCCGCGGGGAATTCCCGACTTTCCGTGATCTCCACTAGAGCGCCGAAATTTCATAAAAATTTCTTCAATTTTTGCAGGCGAAAGTGAACCAAAAGAGCTAGCGAATTATAATTTGCATATCTGTAATTAGCAGCAAAAATGCTTTCAGAAACGTTTTTAAATTTCGCTGTGACTCAAAAAATAACGATTTTGAAAAAATCGATTTTCTCGCATTTCGTCGTTTCCGCGGTCTAGACTTACCGAGTCGATGGTATTTCTTAACAGAAAGCTTCCCAGGGAATATTATATAAGTTTTCGGACTAATTTTGGGACGGTGAATCGAATGGTGAAGACTAGAAGTCTCTGTGGTGAGCGGTTCAAAAGTTATGACATCGTCAAATCAGTAAGAAATGTGCGATTGTGTACAGCGAAAAAAATATCAAATTTGTTTATTTGTAACTTTAGAGTGAAATAGACTGGAAAACCGTTTTCAGCACTTCGATTTCCTTCGTGCAACCAAGAAAAAATCACGAAAAAAATTTGCAAAAAAAATTTCGACCAAAATTTTTCCTCATTTCGTTCGAAAAATACATGCTTTTTCGGTTTTTCTCGATTTTTTCGAAAACGGTAAAGAGCAGCGAAATCATTTTTGGCACACAGAAACTACACGACAAGACGAACAAGTCGATGTGTAAATTGTCCGGAAATATTCAATAATTCCTCGAGTAATTTCAACCTGAAATTTACCCGATTCTCGAATTGCTAAGTAGATATCTCGGAAACGGTTGCAGATAATTAAAAACGGATTGCGGCATCGTTTTCAGAAGGTAATTTTCCTATAGGTACACTAAGATTGTCCGCGGGGAATTCCCGACTTTCCGTGATCTCCACTAGAGCGCCGAAATTTCATAAAAATTTCTTCAATTTTTGCAGGCGAAAGTGAACCAAAAGAGCTAGCGAATTATAATTTGCATATCTGTAATTAGCAGTAAAAATGCTTTCAGAAACGTTTTTAAATTTCGCTCTGACTCAAAAAATAACGATTTTGAAAAAATCGATTTTCTCGCATTTCGTCGTTTCCGCGGTCTAGACTTACCGAGTCGATGGTATTTCTTAACAGAAAGCTTCCCAGGGAATATTATATAAGTTTTCGGACTAATTTTGGGACGGTGAATCGAATGGTGAAGACTAGAAGTCTCTGTGGTGAGCGGTTCAAAAGTTATGACATCGTCAAATCAGTAAGAAATGTGCGATTGTGTACAGCGAAAAAAATATCAAATTTGTTTATTTGTAACTTTAGAGTGAAATAGACTGGAAAACCGTTTTCAGCACTTCGATTTCCTTCGTGCAACCAAGAAAAAATCACGAAAAAAATTTGCAAAAAAAAATTCGACCAAAATTTTTCATCAATTCGTTCGAAAAATACATGCTTTTTCGGTTTTTCTCGATTTTTTCGAAAACGGTAAAGAGCAGCGAAATCATTTTTGGCACACAGAAACTACACGACAAGACGAACAAGTCGATGTGTAAATTGTCTGGAAATATTCAATAATTCCTGGAGTAATTTCAACCTGAAATTTACCCGATTCTCGAATTGCTAAGTAGATATCTCGGAAACGGTTGCAGATAATTAAAAACGGATTGCGGCATCGTTTTCAGAAGGTAATTTTCCTATAGGTACACTAAGATTGTCCGCGGGGAATTCCCGACTTTCCGTGATCTCCACTAGAGCGCCGAAATTTCATAAAAATTTCTTCAATTTTTGCAGGCGAAAGTGAACCAAAAGAGCTAGCGAATTATAATTTGCATATCTGTAATCAGCAGCAAATATGCTTTCAGAAACGTTTTTAAATTTCGCTGAGACTCAAAAAATAACGATTTTGAAAAAATCGATTTTCTCGCATTTCGTCGTTTCGGCGGTCTAGACTTACCGAGTCGATGGTATTTCTTAACAGAAAGCTTCCCAGGGAATATTATATAAGTTTTCGGACTAATTTTGGGACGGTGAATCGAATGGTGAAGACTAGAAGTCTCTGTGGTGAGCGGTTCAAAAGTTATGACATCGTCAAATCAGTAAGAAATGTGCGATTGTGTACAGCGAAAAAAAATATCAAATTTGTTTATTTGTAACTTTAGAGTGAAATAGACTGGAAAACCGTTTTCAGCACTTCGATTTCCTTCGTGCAACCAAGAAAAAATCACGAAAAAAATTTGCAAAAAAAATTTCGACAAAAATTTTTCATCATTTCGTTCGAAAAATACATGCTTTTTCGGTTTTTCTCGATTTTTTCGAAAACGGTAAAGAGCAGCGAAATCATTTTTGGCACACAGAAACTACACGACAAGACGAACAAGTCGATGTGTAAATTGTCCGGAAATATTGAATAATTCCTCGAGTAATTTCAAACTGAAATTTACCCGATTCTCGAATTGCTAAGTAGATATCTCGGAAACGGTTGCAGATAATTAAAAACGGATTGCGGCATCGTTTTCAGAAGGTAATTTTCCTATAGGTACACTAAGATTGTCCGCGGGGAATTCCCGACTTTCCGTGATCTCCACTAGAGCGCCGAAATTTCATAAAAATTTCTTCAATTTTTGCAGGCGAAAGTGAACCAAAAGAGCTAGCGAATTATAATTTGCATATCTGTAATCAGCAGCAAAAATGCTTTCAGAAACGTTTTTAAATTTCGCTGAGACTCAAAAAATAACGATTTTGAAAAAATCGAATTTCTCGCATTTCGTCGTTTCCGCGGTCTAGACTTACCGAGTCGATGGTATTTCTTAACAGAAAGCTTCCCAGGGAATATTATATAAGTTTTCGGACTAATTTTGGGACGGTGAATCGAATGGTGAAGACTAGAAGTCTCTGTGGTGAGCGGTTCAAAAGTTATGACATCGTCAAATCAGTAAGAAATGTGCGATTGTGTACAGCGAAAAAAATATCAAATTTGTTTATTTGTAACTTTAGAGTGAAATAGACTGGAAAACCGGTTTCAGCACTTCGATTTCCTTCGTGCAACCAAGAAAAAATCACGAAAAAAATTTGCAAAAAAAATTTCGACAAAAATTTTTCATCATTTCGTTCGAAAAATACATGCTTTTTCGGTTTTTCTCGATTTTTTCGAAAACGGTAAAGAGCAGCGAAATCATTTTTGGCACACAGAAACTACACGACAAGACGAACAAGTCGATGTGTAAATTGTCCGGAAATATTCAATAATTCCTCGAGTAATTTCAACCTGAAATTTACCCGATTCTCGAATTGCTAAGTAGATATCTCGGAAACGGTTGCAGATAATTAAAAACGGATTGCGGCATCGTTTTCAGAAGGTAATTTTCCTATAGGTACACTAAGATTGTCCGCGGGGAATTCCCGACTTTCCGTGATCTCCACTAGAGCGCCGAAATTTCATAAAAATTTCTTCAATTTTTGCAGGCGAAAGTGAACCAAAAGAGCTAGCGAATTATAATTTGCATATCTGTAATTAGCAGCAAAAATTCTTTCAGAAACGTTTTTAAATTTCGCTCTGACTCAAAAAATAACGATTTTGAAAAAATCGATTTTCTCGCATTTCGTCGTTTCCGCGGTCTAGACTTACCGAGTCGATGGTATTTCTTAACAGAAAGCTTCCCAGGGAATATTATATAAGTTTTCGGACTAATTTTGGGACGGTGAATCGAATGGTGAAGACTAGAAGTCTCTGTGGTGAGCGGTTCAAAAGTTATGACATCGTCAAATCAGTAAGAAATGTGCGATTGTGTACAGCGAAAAAAATATCAAATTTGTTTATTTGTAACTTTAGAGTGAAATAGACTGGAAAACCGTTTTCAGCACTTCGATTTCCTTCGTGCAACCAAGAAAAAATCACGAAAAAAATTTGCAAAAAAAAATTCGACCAAAATTTTTCATCATTTCGTTCGAAAAATACATGCTTTTTCGGTTTTTCTCGATTTTTTCGAAAACGGTAAAGAGCAGCAAAATCATTTTTGGCACACAGAAACTACACGACAAGACGAACAAGTCGATGTGTAAATTGTCCGGAAATATTCAATAATTCCTCGAGTAATTTCAACCTGAAATTTACCCGATTCTCAAATTGCTAAGTAGATATCTCGGAAACGGTTGCAGATAATGAAAAACGGATTGCGGCATCGTTTTCAGAAGGTAATTTTCCTATAGGTACACTAAGATTGTCCGCGGGGAATTCCCGACTTTCCGTGATCTCCACTAGAGCGCCGAAATTTCATAAAAATTTCTTCAATTTTTGCAGGCGAAAGTGAACCAAAAGAGCTAGCGAATTATAATTTGCATATCTGTAATTAGCAGCAAAAATTCTTTCAGAAACGTTTTTAAATTTCGCTCTGACTCAAAAAATAACGATTTTGAAAAAATCGATTTTCTCGCATTTCGTCGTTTCCGCGGTCTAGACTTACCGAGTCGATGGTATTTCTTAACAGAAAGCTTCCCAGGGAATATTATATAAGTTTTCGGACTAATTTTGGGACGGTGAATCGAATGGTGAAGACTAGAAGTCTCTGTGGTGAGCGGTTCAAAAGTTATGACATCGTCAAATCAGTAAGAAATGTGCGATTGTGTACAGCGAAAAAAATATCAAATTTGTTTATTTGTAACTTTAGAGTGAAATAGACTGGAAAACCGTTTTCAGCACTTCGATTTCCTTCGTGCAACCAAGAAAAAATCACGAAAAAAATTTGCAAAAAAAAATTCGACAAAAATTTTTCTTCATTTCGTTCGAAAAATACATGCTTTTACGGTTTTTCTCGATTGTTTCGAAAACGGTAAAGAGCAGCGAAATCATTTTTGGCACACAGAAACTACACGACAAGACGAACAAGTCGATGTGTAAATTGTCCGGAAATATTGAATAATTCCTCGAGTAATTTCAAACTGAAATTTACCCGATTCTCGAATTGCTAAGTAGATATCTCGGAAACGGTTGCAGATAGTTAAAAACGGATTGCGGCATCTTTTTCAGAAGGTAATTTTCCTATAGGTACACTAAGATTGTCCGCGGGGAATTCCCGACTTTCCGTGATCTCCACTAGAGCGCCGAAATTTCATAAAAATTTCTTCAATTTTTGCAGGCGAAAGTGAACCAAAAGCGCTAGCGAATTATAATTTGCATATCTGTAATCAGCAGCAAAAATGTTTTCATAAGCGTTTTTAAATTTCGCTGAGCCTCAAAAAATAACGATTTTGAAAAAATCGATTTTCTCGCATTTCGTCGTTTCCGCGGTCTAGACTTACCGAGTCGATGGTATTTCTTAACAGAAAGCTTCCCAGGGAATATTATATAAGTTTTCGGACTAATTTTGGGACGGTGAATCGAATGGTGAAGACTAGAAGTCTCTGTGGTGAGCGGTTCAAAAGTTATGACATCGTCAAATCAGTAAGAAATGTGCGATTGTGTACAGCGAAAAAAATATCAAATTTGTTTATTTGTAACTTTAGAGTGAAATAGACTAGAAAACCGTTTTCAGCACTTCGATTTCCTTCGTGCAACCAAGAAAAAATCACGAAAAAAATTTGCAAAAAAAAATTCGACCAAAATTTTTCATCATTTCGTTCGAAAAATACATGCTTTTTCGGTTTTTCTCGATTTTCTCGAAAACGGTAAAGAGCAGCAAAATCATTTTTGGCACACAAAAACTACACGACAAGACGAACAAGTCGATGTGTAAATTGTCCGGAAATATTCAATAATTCCTCGAGTAATTTCAACCTGAAATTTACCCGATTCTCGAATTGCTAAGTAGATATCTCGGAAACGGTTGCAGATAATTAAAAGCGGATTGCGGCATCGTTTTCAGAAGGTAATTTTCCTATAGGTACACTAAGATTGTCCGCGGGGAATTCCCGACTTTCCGTGATCTCCACTAGAGCGCCGAAATTTCATAAAAATTTCTTCAATTTTTGCAGGCGAAAGTGAACCAAAAGAGCTAGCGAATTATAATTTGCATATCTGTAATTAGCAGCAAAAATGCTTTCAGAAACGTTTTTAAATTTCGCTCTGACTCAAAAAATAACGATTTTGAAAAAATCGATTTTCTCGCATTTCGTCGTTTCCGCGGTCTAGACTTACCGAGTCGATGGTATTTCTTAACAGAAAGCTTCCCAGGGAATATTATATAAGTTTTCGGACTAATTTTGGGACGGTGAATCGAATGGTGAAGACTAGAAGTCTCTGTGGTGAGCGGTTCAAAAGTTATGACATCGTCAAATCAGTAAAAATGTGCGATTGTGTACAACGAAAAAAATATCAAATTTGTTTATTTGTAACTTTAGAGTGAAATAGACTGGAAAACCGTTTTCAGCACTTCGATTTCCTTCGTGCAACCAAGAAAAAATCACGAAAAAAATTTGCAAAAAAAATTTCGACAAAAATTTTTCATCATTTCGTTCGAAAAATACATGCTTTTTCGGTTTTTCTCGATTTTTTCGAAAACGGTAAAGAGCAGCGAAATCATTTTTGGCACACAGAAACTACACGACAAGACGAACAAGTCGATGTGTAAATTGTCCGGAAATATTGAATAATTCCTCGAGTAATTTCAAACTGAAATTTACCCGATTCTCGAATTGCTAAGTAGATATCTCGGAAACGGTTGCAGATAATTAAAAACGGATTGCGGCATCGTTTTCAGAAGGTCATTTTCCTATAGGTACACTAAGATTGTCCGCGGGGAATTCCCGACTTTCCGTGATCTCCACTAGAGCGCCGAAATTTCATAAAAATTTCTTCAATTTTTGCAGGCGAAAGTGAACCAAAAGAGCTAGCAAATTATAATTTGCATATCTGTAATTAGCAGCAAAAATTCTTTCAGAAACGTTTTTAAATTTCGCTCTGACTCAAAAAATAACGATTTTGAAAAAATCGATTTTCTCGCATTTCGTCGTTTCCGCGGTCTAGACTTACCGAGTCGATGGTATTTCTTAACAGAAAGCTTCCCAGGGAATATTATATAAGTTTTCGGACTAATTTTGGGACGGTAAATCGAATGGTGAAGACTAGAAGTCTCTGTGGTGAGCGGTTCAAAAGTTATGACATCGTCAAATCAGTAAGAAATGTGCGATTGTGTACAGCGAAAAAAATATCAAATTTGTTTATTTGTAACTTTAGAGTGAAATAGACTGGAAAACCGTTTTCAGCACTTCGATTTCCTTCGTGCAATCAAGAAAAAATCACGAAAAAAATTTGCAAAAAAAAATTCGACCAAAATTTTTCATCATTTCGTTCGAAAAATACATGCTTTTTCGGTTTTTCTCGATTTTTTCGAAAACGGTAAAGAGCAGCGAAATCATTTTTGGCACACAGAAACTACACCACAAGACGAACAAGTCGATGTGTAAATTGTCTGGAAATATTCAATAATTCCTCGAGTAATTTCAACCTGAAATTTACCCGATTCTCGAATTGCTAAGTAGATATCTCGGAAACGGTTGCAGATAGTTAAAAACGGATTGCGGCATCGTTTTCAGAAGGTAATTTTCCTATAGGTACACTAAGATTGTCCGCGGGGAATTCCCGACTTTCCGTGATCTCCACTAGAGCGCCGAAATTTCATAAAAATTTCTTCAATTTTTGCAGGCGAAAGTGAACCAAAAGAGCTAGCGAATTATAATTTGCATATCTGTAATTAGCAGCAAAAATGCTTTCAGAAACGTTTTTAAATTTCGCTCTGACTCAAAAAATAACGATTTTGAAAAAATCGATTTTCTCGCATTTCGTCGTTTCCGCGGTCTAGACTTACCGAGTCGATAGTATTTCTTAACAGAAAGCTTCCCAGGGAATATTATATAAGTTTTCGGACTAATTTTGGGACGGTGAATCGAATGGTGAAGACTAGAAGTCTCTGTGGTGAGCGGTTCAAAAGTTATGACATCGTCAAATCAGTAAAAATGTGCGATTGTGTACAACGAAAAAAATATCAAATTTGTTTATTTGTAACTTTAGAGTGAAATAGACTGGAAAACCGTTTTCATCACTTGGATTTCCTTCGTGCAACCAAGAAAAAATCACGAAAAAAATTTGCAAAAAAAATTTCGACAAAAATTTTTCATCATTTCGTTCGAAAAATACATGCTTTTTCGGTTTTTCTCGATTTTTTCGAAAACGGTAAAGAGCAGCGAAATCATTTTTGGCACACAGAAACTACACGACAAGACGAACAAGTCGATGTGTAAATTGTCCGGAAATATTGAATAATTCCTCGAGTAATTTCAAACTGAAATTTACCCGATTCTCGAATTGCTAAGTAGATATCTCGGAAACGGTTGCAGATAGTTAAAAACGGATTGCGGCATCTTTTTCAGAAGGTAATTTTCCTATAGGTACACTAAGATTGTCCGCGGGGAATTCCCGACTTTCCGTGATCTCCACTAGAGCGCCGAAATTTCATAAAAATTTCTTCAATTTTTGCAGGCGAAAGTGAACCAAAAGCGCTAGCGAATTATAATTTGCATATCTGTAATCAGCAGCAAAAATGCTTTCATAAGCGTTTTTAAATTTCGCTCTGACTCAAAAAATAACGATTTTGAAAAAATCGATTTTCTCGCATTTCGTCGTTTCCGCGGTCTAGACTTACCGAGTCGATAGTATTTCTTAACAGAAAGCTTCCCAGGGAATATTATATAAGTTTTCGGACTAATTTTGGGACGGTGAATCGAATGGTGAAGACTAGAAGTCTCTGTGGTGAGCGGTTCAAAAGTTATGACATCGTCAAATCAGTAAAAATGTGCGATTGTGTACAACGAAAAAAATATCAAATTTGTTTATTTGTAACTTTAGAGTGAAATAGACTGGAAAACCGTTTTCAGCACTTCGATTTCCTTCGTGCAATCAAGAAAAAATCACGAAAAAAATTTGCAAAAAAAAATTCGACCAAAATTTTTCATCATTTCGTTCGAAAAATACATGCTTTTTCGGTTTTTCTCGATTTTTTCGAAAACGGTAAAGAGCAGCAAAATCATTTTTGGCACACAGAAACTACACGACAAGACGAACAAGTCGATGTGTAAATTGTCCGGAAATATTCAATAATTCCTCGAGTAATTTCAACCTGAAATTTACCCGATTCTCGAATTGCTAAGTAGATATCTCGGAAACGGTTGCAGATAATTAAAAACGGATTGCGGCATCGTTTTCAGAAGGTAATTTTCCTATAGGTACACTAAGATTGTCCGCGGGGAATTCCCGACTTTCCGTGATCTCCAATCCGCAATCAAGAAAAAATCACGAAAAAAATTTGCAAAAAAAAATTCGACCAAAATTTTTCATCATTTCGTTCGAAAAATACATGCTTTTTCGGTTTTTCTCGATTTTTTCGAAAACGGTAAAGAGCAGCAAAATCATTTTTGGCACACAGAAACTACACGACAAGACGAACAAGTCGATGTGTAAATTGTCCGGAAATATTCAATAATTCCTCGAGTAATTTCAACCTGAAATTTACCCGATTCTCGAATTGCTAAGTAGATATCTCGGAAACGGTTGCAGATAATTAAAAACGGATTGCGGCATCGTTTTCAGAAGGTAATTTTCCTATAGGTACACTAAGATTGTCCGCGGGGAATTCCCGACTTTCCGTGATCTCCAATCCGCAATCAAGAAAAAATCACGAAAAAAATTTGCAAAAAAAAATTCGACCAAAATTTTTCATCATTTCGTTCGAAAAATACATGCTTTTTCGGTTTTTCTCGATTTTTTCGAAAACGGTAAAGAGCAGCAAAATCATTTTTGGCACACAGAAACTACACGACAAGACGAACAAGTCGATGTGTAAATTGTCCGGAAATATTCAATAATTCCTCGAGTAATTTCAAACTGAAATTTACCCGATTCTCGAATTGCTAAGTAGATATCTCGGAAACGGTTGCAGATAATTAAAAACGGATTGCGGCATCGTTTTCAAAAGGTAATTTTCCTATAGGTACACTAAGATTGTCCGCGGGGAATTCCCGACTTTCCGTGATCTCCACTAGAGCGCCGAAATTTCATAAAAATTTCTTCAATTTTTGCAGGCGAAAGTGAACCAAAAGAGCTAGCGAATTATAATTTGCATATCTGTAATTAGCAGCAAAAATGCTTTCAGAAACGTTTTTAAATTTCGCTCTGACTCAAAAAATAACGATTTTGAAAAAATCGATTTTCTCGCATTTCGTCGTTTCCGCGGTCTAGACTTACCGAGTCGATGGTATTTCTTAACAGAAAGCTTCCCAGGGAATATTATATAAGTTTTCGGACTAATTTTGGGACGGTGAATCGAATGGTGAAGACTAGAAGTCTCTGTGGTGAGCGGTTCAAAAGTTATGACATCGTCAAATCAGTAAAAATGTGCGATTGTGTACAACGAAAAAAATATCAAATTTGTTTATTTGTAACTTTAGAGTGAAATAGACTGGAAAACCGTTTTCAGCACTTCGATTTCCTTCGTGCAACCAAGAAAAAATCACGAAAAAAATTTGCAAAAAAAATTTCGACAAAAATTTTTCATCACTTCGTTCGAAAAATACATGCTTTTTCGGTTTTTCTCGATTTTTTCGAAAACGGTAAAGAGCAGCGAAATCATTTTTGGCACACAGAAACTACACGACAAGACGAACAAGTCGATGTGTAAATTGTCCGGAAATATTGAATAATTCCTCGAGTAATTTCAACCTGAAATTTACCCGATTCTCGAATTGCTAAGTAGATATCTCGGAAACGGTTGCAGATAATTAAAAACGGATTGCGGCATCGTTTTCAGAAGGTAATTTTCCTATAGGTACACTAAGATTGTCCGCGGGGAATTCCCGACTTTCCGTGATCTCCACTAGAGCGCCGAAATTTCATAAAAATTTCTTCAATTTTTGCAGGCGAAAGTGAACCAAAAGCGCTAGCGAATTATAATTTGCATATCTGTAATCAGCAGCAAAAATGCTTTCATAAGCGTTTTTAAATTTCGCTGAGACTCAAAAAATAACGATTTTGAAAAAATCGATTTTCTCGCATTTCGTCGTTTCCGCGGTCTAGACTTACCGAGTCGATGGTATTTCTTAACAGAAAGCTTCCCAGGGAATATTATATAAGTTTTCGGACTAATTTTGGGACGGTGAATCGAATGGTGAAGACTAGAAGTCTCTGTGGTGAGCGGTTCAAAAGTTATGACATCGTCAAATCAGTAAGAAATGTGCGATTGTGTACAGCGAAAAAAATATCAAATTTGTTTATTTGTAACTTTAGAGTGAAATAGACTGGAAAACCGTTTTCAGCACTTCGATTTCCTTCGTGCAACCAAGAAAAAATCACGAAAAAAAATTTGCAAAAAAAAATTCGACCAAAATTTTTCATCATTTCGTTCGAAAAATACATGCTTTTTCGGTTTTTCTCGATTTTTTCGAAAACGGTAAAGAGCAGCAAAATCATTTTTGGCACACAGAAACTACACGACAAGACGAACAAGTCGATGTGTAAATTGTCCGGAAATATTCAATAATTCCTCGAGTAATTTCAACCTGAAATTTACCCGATTCTCGAATTGCTAAGTAGATATCTCGGAAACGGTTGCAGATAATTAAAAACGGATTGCGGCATCGTTTTTAGAAGGTAATTTTCCTATAGGTACACTAAGATTGTCCGCGGGGAATTCCCGACTTTCCGTGATCTCCACTAGAGCGCCGAAATTTCATAAAAATTTCTTCAATTTTTGCAGGCGAAAGTGAACCAAAAGAGCTAGCGAATTATAATTTGCATATCTGTAATTAGCAGCAAAAATGCTTTCAGAAACGTTTTTAAATTTCGCTCTGACTCAAAAAATAACGATTTTGAAAAAATCGATTTTCTCGCATTTCGTCGTTTCCGCGGTCTAGACTTACCGAGTCGATGGTATTTCTTAACAGAAAGCTTCCCAGGGAATATTATATAAGTTTTCGGACTAATTTTGGGACGGTGAATCGAATGGTGAAGACTAGAAGTCTCTGTGGTGAGCAGTTCAAAAGTTATGACATCGTCAAATCAGTAAGAAATGTGCGATTGTGTACAGCGAAAAAAATATCAAATTTGTTTATTTGTAACTTTAGAGTGAAATAGACTGGAAAACCGTTTTCAGCACTTCGATTTCCTTCGTGCAACCAAGAAAAAATCACGAAAAAAATTTGCAAAAAAAAATTCGACCAAAATTTTTCATCATTTCGTTCGAAAAATACATGCTTTTTCGGTTTTTCTCGATTTTTTCGAAAACGGTAAAGAGCAGCGAAATCATTTTTGGCACACAGAAACTACACGACAAGACGAACAAGTCGATGTGTAAATTGTCTGGAAATATTCAATAATTCCTCGAGTAATTTCAACCTGAAATTTACCCGATTCTCGAATTGCTAAGTAGATATCTCGGAAACGGTTGCAGATAATTAAAAACGGATTGCGGTATCGTTTTCAGAAGGTAATTTTCCTATAGGTACACTAAGATTGTCCGCGGGGAATTCCCGACCTTCCGTGATCTCCACTAGAGCGCCGAAATTTCATAAAAATGTCTTCAATTTTTGCAGGCGAAAGTGAACCAAAAGAGCTAGCGAATTATAATTTGCATATCTGTAATTAGCAGCAAAAATGCTTTCAGAAACGTTTTTAAATTTCGCTCTGACTCAAAAAATAACGATTTTGAAAAAATCGATTTTCTCGCATTTCGTCGTTTCCGCGGTCTAGACTTACCGAGTCGATAGTATTTCTTAACAGAAAGCTTCCCAGGGAATATTATATAAGTTTTCGGACTAATTTTGGGACGGTGAATCGAATGGTGAAGACTAGAAGTCTCTGTGGTGAGCGGTTCAAAAGTTATGACATCGTCAAATCAGTAAAAATGTGCGATTGTGTACAACGAAAAAAATATCAAATTTGTTTATTTGTAACTTTAGAGTGAAATAGACTGGAAAACCGTTTTCAGCACTTCGATTTCCTTCGTGCAACCAAGAAAAAATCACGAAAAAAATTTGCAAAAAAAATTTCGACAAAAATTTTTCATCATTTCGTTCGAAAAATACATGCTTTTTCGGTTTTTCTCGATTTTTTCGAAAACGGTAAAGAGCAGCGAAATCATTTTTGGCACACAGAAACTACACGACAAGACGAACAAGTCGATGTGTAAATTGTCCGGAAATATTGAATAATTCCTCGAGTAATTTCAAACTGAAATTTACCCGATTCTCGAATTGCTAAGTAGATATCTCGGAAACGGTTGCAGATAGTTAAAAACGGATTGCGGCATCTTTTTCAGAAGGTAATTTTCCTATAGGTACACTAAGATTGTCCGCGGGGAATTCCCGACTTTCCGTGATCTCCACTAGAGCGCCGAAATTTCATAAAAATTTCTTCAATTTTTGCAGGCGAAAGTGAACCAAAAGCGCTAGCGAATTAAAATTTGCATATCTGTAATCAGCAGCAAAAGTGTTTTCATAAGCGTTTTTAAATTTCGCTGAGCCTCAAAAAATAACGATTTTGAAAAAATCGATTTTCTCGCATTTCGTCGTTTCCGCGGTCTAGACTTACCGAGTCGATGGTATTTCTTAACAGAAAGCTTCCCAGGGAATATTATATAAGTTTTCGGACTAATTTTGGGACGGTGAATCGAATGGTGAAGACTAGAAGTCTCTGTGGTGAGCGGTTCAAAAGTTATGACATCGTCAAATCAGTAAGAAATGTGCGATTGTGTACAGCGAAAAAAATATCAAATTTGTTTATTTGTAACTTTAGAGTGAAATAGACTGGAAAACCGTTTTCAGCACTTCGATTTCCTTCGTGCAACCAAGAAAAAATCACGAAAAAAATTTGCAAAAAAAAATTCGACCAAAATTTTTCATCATTTCGTTCGAAAAATACATGCTTTTTCGGTTTTTCTCGATTTTTTCGAAAACGGTAAAGAGCAGCAAAATCATTTTTGGCACACAGAAACTACACGACAAGACGAACAAGTCGATGTGTAAATTGTCCGGAAATATTCAATAATTCCTCGAGTAATTTCAACCTGAAATTTACACGATTCTCGAATTGCTAAGTAGATATCTCGGAAACGGTTGCAGATAATTAAAAACGGATTGCGGCATCGTTTTCAGAAGGTAATTTTCCTATAGGTACACTAAGATTGTCCGCGGGGAATTCCCGACTTTCCGTGATCTCCACTAGAGCGCCGAAATTTCATAAAAATTTCTTCAATTTTTGCAGGCGAAAGTGAACCAAAAGAGCTAGCGAATTATAATTTGCATATCTGTAATTAGCAGCAAAAATGCTTTCAGAAACGTTTTTAAATTTCGCTCTGACTCAAAAAATAACGATTTTGAAAAAATCGATTTTCTCGCATTTCGTCGTTTCCGCGGTCTAGACTTACCGAGTCGATGGTATTTCTTAACAGAAAGCTTCCCAGGGAATATTATATAAGTTTTCGGACTAATTTTGGGACGGTGAATCGAATGGTGAAGACTAGAAGTCTCTGTGGTGAGCGGTTCAAAAGTTATGACATCGTCAAATCAGTAAAAATGTGCGATTGTGTACAACGAAAAAAATATCAAATTTGTTTATTTGTAACTTTAGAGTGAAATAGACTGGAAAACCGTTTTCAGCACTTCGATTTCCTTCGTGCAACCAAGAAAAAATCACGAAAAAAATTTGCAAAAAAAATTTCGACAAAAATTTTTCATCATTTCGTTCGAAAAATACATGCTTTTTCGGTTTTTCTCGATTTTTTCGAAAACGGTAAAGAGTAGCGAAATCATTTTTGGCACACAGAAACTACACGACAAGACGAACAAGTCGATGTGTAAATTGTCCGGAAATATTGAATAATTCCTCGAGTAATTTCAAACTGAAATTTACCCGATTCTCGAATTGCTAAGTAGATATCTCGGAAACGGTTCAAGATAATTAAAAACGGATTGCGGCATCGTTTTCAGAAGGTCATTTTCCTATAGGTACACTAAGATTGTCCGCGGGGAATTCCCGACTTTCCGTGATCTCCACTAGAGCGCCGAAATTTCATAAAAATTTCTTCAATTTTTGCAGGCGAAAGTGAACCAAAAGAGCTAGCGAATTATAATTTGCATATCTGTAATCAGCAGCAAAAATGCTTTCAGAAACGTTTTTAAATTTCGCTGAGACTCAAAAAATAACGATTTTGAAAAAATCGATTTTCTCGCATTTCGTCGTTTCCGCGGTCTAGACTTACCGAGTCGATGGTATTTCTTAACAGAAAGCTTCCCAGGGAATATTATATAAGTTTTCGGACTAATTTTGGGACGGTGAATCGAATGGTGAAGACTAGAAGTCTCTGTGGTGAGCGGTTCAAAAGTTATGACATCGTCAAATCAGTAAGAAATGTGCGATTGTGTACAGCGAAAAAAATATCAAATTTGTTTATTTGTAACTTTAGAGTGAAATAGACTGGAAAACCGTTTTCAGCACTTCGATTTCCTTCGTGCAACCAAGAAAAAATCACGAAAAAAATTTGCAAAAAAAAATTCGACCAAAATTTTTCATCATTTCGTTCGAAAAATACATGCTTTTTCGGTTTTTCTCGATTTTTTCGAAAACGGTAAAGAGCAGCGAAATCATTTTTGGCACACAGAAACTACACGACAAGACGAACAAGTCGATGTGTAAATTGTCCGGAAATATTCAATAATTCCTCGAGTAATTTCAACCTGAAATTTACCCGATTCTCGAATTGCTAAGTAGATATCTCGGAAACGGTTGCAGATAATTAAAAACGGATTGCGGCATCGTTTTCAGAAGGTAATTTTCCTATAGGTACACTAAGATTGTCCGCGGGGAATTCCCGACTTTCCGTGATCTCCACTAGAGCGCCGAAATTTCATAAAAATTTCTTCAATTTTTGCAGGCGAAAGTGAACCAAAAGAGCTAGCGAATTATAATTTGCATATCTGTAATTAGCAGCAAAAATGCTTTCAGAAACGTTTTTAAATTTCGCTCTGACTCAAAAAATAACGATTTTGAAAAAATCGATTTTCTCGCATTTCGTCGTTTCCGCGGTCTAGACTTACCGAGTCGATGGTATTTCTTAACAGAAAGCTTCCCAGGGAATATTATATAAGTTTTCGGACTAATTTTGGGACGGTGAATCGAATGGTGAAGACTAGAAGTCTCTGTGGTGAGCGGTTCAAAAGTTATGACATCGTCAAATCAGTAAAAATGTGCGATTGTGTACAACGAAAAAAATATCAAATTTGTTTATTTGTAACTTTAGAGTGAAATAGACTGGAAAACCGTTTTCAGCACTTCGATTTCCTTCGTGCAACCAAGAAAAAATCACGAAAAAAATTTGCAAAAAAAATTTCGACAAAAATTTTTCATCATTTCGTTCGAAAAATACATGCTTTTTCGGTTTTTCTCGATTTCTTCGAAAACGGTAAAGAGCAGCGAAATCATTTTTGGCACACAGAAACTACACGACAAGACGAACAAGTCGATGTGTAAATTGTCCGGAAATATTGAATAATTCCTCGAGTAATTTCAAACTGAAATTTACCCGATTCTCGAATTGCTAAGTAGATATCTCGGAAACGGTTCAAGATAATTAAAAACGGATTGCGGCATCGTTTTCAGAAGGTCATTTTCCTATAGGTACACTAAGATTGTCCGCGGGGAATTCCCGACTTTCCGTGATCTCCACTAGAGCGCCGAAATTTCATAAAAATTTCTTCAATTTTTGCAGGCGAAAGTGAACCAAAAGAGCTAGCGAATTATAATTTGCATATCTGTAATCAGCAGCAAAAATGCTTTCAGAAACGTTTTTAAATTTCGCTGAGACTCAAAAAATAACGATTTTGAAAAAATCGATTTTCTCGCATTTCGTCGTTTCCGCGGTCTAGACTTACCGAGTCGATGGTATTTCTTAACAGAAAGCTTCCCAGGGAATATTATATAAGTTTTCGGACTAATTTTGGGACGGTGAATCGAATGGTGAAGACTAGAAGTCTCTGTGGTGAGCGGTTCAAAAGTTATGACATCGTCAAATCAGTAAGAAATGTGCGATTGTGTACAGCGAAAAAAATATCAAATTTGTTTATTTGTAACTTTAGAGTGAAATAGACTGGAAAACCGTTTTCAGCACTTCGATTTCCTTCGTGCAACCAAGAAAAAATCACGAAAAAAATTTGCAAAAAAAAATTCGACCAAAATTTTTCATCATTTCGTTCGAAAAATACATGCTTTTTCGGTTTTTCTCGATTTTTTCGAAAACGGTAAAGAGCAGCGAAATCATTTTTGGCACACAGAAACTACACGACAAGACGAACAAGTCGATGTGTAAATTGTCCGGAAATATTCAATAATTCCTCGAGTAATTTCAACCTGAAATTTACCCGATTCTCGAATTGCTAAGTAGATATCTCGGAAACGGTTGCAGATAATTAAAAACGGATTGCGGCATCGTTTTCAGAAGGTAATTTTCCTATAGGTACACTAAGATTGTCCGCGGGGAATTCCCGACTTTCCGTGATCTCCACTAGAGCGCCGAAATTTCATAAAAATTTCTTCAATTTTTGCAGGCGAAAGTGAACCAAAAGAGCTAGCGAATTATAATTTGCATATCTGTAATCAGCAGCAAAAATGCTTTCAGAAACGTTTTTAAATTTCGCTGAGACTCAAAAAATAACGATTTTGAAAAAATCGATTTTCTCGCATTTCGTCGTTTCCGCGGTCTAGACTTACCGAGTCGATGGTATTTTTTAACAGAAAGCTTCCCAGGGAATATTATATAAGTTTTCGGACTAATTTTGGGACGGTGAATCGAATGGTGAAGACTAGAAGTCTCTGTGGTGAGCGGTTCAAAAGTTATGACATCGTCAAATCAGTAAGAAATGTGCGATTGTGTACAGCGAAAAAAATATCAAATTTGTTTATTTGTAACTTTAGAGTGAAATAGACTGGAAAACCGTTTTCAGCACTTCGATTTCCTTCGTGCAACCAAGAAAAAATCACGAAAAAAATTTGCAAAAAAAAATTCGACCAAAATTTTTCATCATTTCGTTCGAAAAATACATGCTTTTTCGGTTTTTGTCGATTTTTTCGAAAACGGTAAAGAGCAGCGAAATCATTTTTGGCACACAGAAACTACACGACAAGACGAACAAGTCGATGTGTAAATTGTCTGGAAATATTCAATAATTCCTCGAGTAATTTCAACCTGAAATTTACCCGATTATCGAATTGCTAAGTAGATATCTCGGAAACGGTTGCAGATAATTAAAAACGGATTGCGGCATCGTTTTCAGAAGGTAATTTTCCTATAGGTACACTAAGATTGTCCGCGGGGAATTCCCGACTTTCCGTGATCTCCACTAGAGCGCCGAAATTTCATAAAAATTTCTTCAATTTTTGCAGGCGAAAGTGAACCAAAAGAGCTAGCGAATTATAATTTGCATATCTGTAATCAGCAGCAAAAATGCTTTCAGAAACGTTTTTAAATTTCGCTGAGATTCAAAAAATAACGATTTTGAAAAAATCGATTTTCTCGCATTTCGTCGTTTCCGCGGTCTAGACTTACCGAGTCGATGGTATTTCTTAACAGAAAGCTTCACAGGGAATATTATATAAGTTTTCGGACTAATTTTGGGACGGTGAATCGAATGGTGAAGACTAGAAGTCTCTGTGGTGAGCGGTTCAAAAGTTATGACATCGTCAAATCAGTAAGAAATGTGCGATTGTGTACAGCGAAAAAAATATCAAATTTGTTTATTTGTAACTTTAGAGTGAAATAGACTAGAAAACCGTTTTTAGCACTTCGATTTCCTTCGTGCAACCAAGAAAAAATCACGAAAAAAATTTGCAAAAAAAATTTCGACAAAAATTTTTCATCATTTCGTTCGAAAAATACATGCTTTTTCGGTTTTTCTCGATTTTTTCGAAAACTGTAAAGAGCAGCGAAATCATTTTTAGCACACAGAAACTACACGACAAGACGAACAAGTCGATGTGTAAATTGTCCGGAAATATTCAATAATTCGTCGATAAATTTTAAACTGAAATTTACCCGATTCTCGAATTGCTAAGTAGATATCTCGGAAACGGTTGCAGATACTTAAAAACGGATTGCGGCATTGTTTTCAGAAGGTAATTTTCCTACGGATACACTAATATTGTCCGTGGGGAATTCCCGACTTTCCTAGATCTCCACTAGAGCGCCGAAATTTCATAAAAATTTCTTCAATTTTTGCGGGAGAAAGTGAATCGAAAGAGCTAGCGAAATATAATTGCATATCTGTAATCAGCAGCAAAAATGCTTTCAGAAACATTTTTAAATTTTGCTCTAACTCAAAAAATAACGATTTTGATAAAATTGATTTTCTCGCATTTCGTCGTTTCCGCGGGCTAGACTCCCCGTGTTGATGATATTTCTTTACTGAAAGCTTCGTAGGAAATATTATATACGGTTTCCGACTAATTTCGGGACGCTGAATCGATTGGTGAAGACTAGAAGTCTCTGTGGCGAGCCGTTCAAAAGTTATGACAACGTGAAATCAGTCGGAAATGGTTTTCAGCGAAAAAATATATAAAACCTGTATATTTGTAACTTCAGAGCGAAATAAACTAGTTACAATAATTAATAGTTAACCGTTACGATTAGCACAACGTTTCACAAGTTTTGATAGTTTTATGAATTTAAACGATATCTAGCAAACTAATCTAGATACATAAAATACAATGTCTTCGGAAAAGTCTAATCTATATAGATAACTAATTGGTTTTTATAGATAACTATTAGTCTGCAAAATATTCGCATATTTCTTACGTTTTACAAGTTTTTTTGTTAGTTGTTGAATTTTAAATGATATCTGGCAAACTAATCTAGATACATAAAATACAGATACATCAATGTCTTCAGATTAGTCTAATCTATATAGGTAATTAACTGGATTTTATAGATAACTATTAGTTTGCGAAATATTTGCAAGTTTCTTACGTTTTGATAGTTTGTTGAATTTTAAACGATATCTAGCAAACTAATCTAGATACATAAAATATAGATCTATCAATGTCTTTAGAAAAGTCTAATCAATATATATAAATAATCGTTTTTTATAGATAACTATTAGTTTGCAAAATATTTGCATATTTCTTACGTTTTACAAGTTTTTTTGTTAGTTTGTTGAATTTTAAACGATATCTAGGAAACTAATATAGATACATAAAATACAGATACATCAACGTCTTCAGAAAAGTCTAATCTGTATGGATAACTAATTGGTTTTTATAGATAACCGTTAGTTCGCGTAATATTTGCAGATTTTATTAATCCAAAGGCTTAAAGCAAACTTGTTGAACTTTGTTAGACTGCAGTATTAAAACCAGACTAGATAGACCGGTCCAGTCTTCATCATCTTCTAAGCAATTTAATACTCTACCTGCTTTCTTAGTCCAACTGTAGAATAAATTCACTAGCACTTTGAACACGGCGACTTTGCATACGCATCGGCCCGGCCCTTTGTTCCGATAATTATTGGCTAAAATATGCCTTAATCAAAACTTACGTATTAACGCCACCACCGCTAAATGCCGCCAATCTACACCTAAAATTTTGATGATAAATCATAAAATAAAACATTTTATTTAAAATTAAAACATTTTTAACACACAAAATACTTTATTTTTTAACCCCGGCTAGATTAGTTTACCCGTGGCGAAGCAGACAGAAAATCAAGAAACTTAACAAACGCGCGAAGTTTCGATCCAATATACAGCGGTGGTGGCGTTAATACGTAAGTACCTTAAAAGGTTATATTTTATTTGGTTTTTCATACAAATTTTAGGTGAAAATTGACAGGATTTAAAAATAAGCGGTGGTGGCGTTAATACCTAAGTACCAAATTTTCTTGTTATCGGTTAAGATTGGGAATTTTCGCGAGAAAATAGTTCCTGAAAACCGCAAAGGAAAATGTTTTTGCAATTCACAAACATGCACAAAATGTGAAACAAAGACGACTGGAGATTTGCTTTTTCCCAAAATGTTTGCAAAAAATTGATAAATTAGTAAATTAAAATAAAAACCACTCACCGAGAAGAAAATTCGCAGAACAATTCGCAAGTTGTGGATAATTGCAATAGTCGTTTCCATTCACAATTTGCACATCACATTTTTAACAATTTGCAAAAAAAAATTAACTCGAGTCCTCGAGAATTTACACAAACTAATTACAGGTTGCAAATTAATTTTGCAATTCCACGATTTACTTTGCACTTACTCACGCCAATATTCAGTTGTTACAATCGACTCCGTCCGAACAACAAAATTTGCATTAAAACAAGAAATTTTGCCAAAAAACACAACCAATTTTGCAAGGGAAAAACGAGAAAAAAACTTGAAATTTATCCTACAAATTACTTTGTTTTTTAATGTTCAAAACGAGTATTTCAAGTAGAAATTCGCAAATTTTCTGGTTGTTTGCAATAATTTTAAGTTTGTTTTGTTGGAGATTTGCAAAAAAACTAAAAAATTTACAGAAAATCCCACAAAATTCGCGAATATTATCTCGACGCGCACCCGCCCAAACTCACATCTTCACCGACGCTGCGCCAACTCCACTGCGCTGGCCGTAACGAAATCCACAGCGAAATTTCGGCGCGTCCGATCAGAACGCTGCGTGACGAGTTCAATGGCCAATCAACGCTCGTCGCCTCCACCAGCTGATCAAAACAAAACACGTACAAGATCCAAAACCTACTTGGATTAAATAACTTTTGTTTTTATTGGAATGTTCTAGAAATTTCGTTTGTTTTGTGTTCGTGTTTGTGCGAGATGGCGAGATTGCAAATATTGTTATTTAGTTGCAAATTTTGTTGGTCGGACGGCGTCAGTTGAACTCTGAATATTGTCGAGAATGCAAATCGTGGCGAATTTAATTTGCAACTTGTGATTAATTCGTAAGGATTTTGTTAATTTCTTTGTGCAAATTATGAAAAGTGTGATGTGCAAATTGTGAGTGGGACTTATTATTGCAATTTTTCACAACTTGCGAATTGTTCTGCGAATTTTCTTCTCGGTGAGTGTTTTTGTTTTAATTTACCTAATTTTACAAATTTAGTGCTGAATTATCAAGTTTTTTCGGGTATTTTAAACTTTCGTAAGCTATTGAAAAATCCGCGAATTCTCTTCGCGAAATTACAAATATTTAGCAAAACGTAAATTAATAACTTTGTTTACCTTTTAAACTCGTCAATTTCCTTGCATTTTTCTTAAAATTTTCCTGTTTTTTTGCAAATTCCTAATAAAACAAACTTTAAATTTTTGCAAACTACCGGAAAATTTGCGAATTTCCGCCTGGAAAACTCCCATTTTTAATATTGAAAAACCAACAGATTTCTTGCTAAAATATCAGCTTTTTTCGCGAATTTCTTCACAAATTTTAACATTTTCTAATAAAACAAACATTAAACTTTCGTAAGCTATTAAAAAATCCGCGAATTCTCTTCGCGAAATTACAAATATTTAGCAAAACGTAAATCAACAACTTTGTTTACCTTTTAAACTCGCCAATTTCCTTGGATTTTTCTACAAATTTTCCAGTTTTTTGCAAATTTCAAACAACACAAACTTTAAATTTTTGCGAACAACCGGAAAATTTGCGAATTTCCGCCTGGAAAACTCCCATTTTTAACATTGAAAAACCAACAAATTTGTTGCTAAAATATCAACTGTTTTCGCGAAATTCTTCGCAAATTTCAATATTTTCCAATAAAAAAAATATTAAACTTTCATAAACTATTGAAGAATCCGGGAATTTTCCTGGCGAAATTACAAATATTTAGCAAAACGAAAATCAACAACTTTGTTTACCTTTTAAACTCGCCAATTTCCTTCTTTTTTTTTCTGCAAATTTTCCAGGTTTTTTTTGCAAATTTCCAACAAAAAAAACTTTTGCAAACAACCTGAAAATTTGAGAATTTCTACCTCTGGCAAACTCCAAATTCTAACATTAAAAAACCAACAAATTTGTTAGAAATTTAATATGTCTAGTCGACTTTCAGGAATTGATTTATTTAAACTAGACTAGACTAGTCTAGTCCGGCCGTCTGTAATCTAGAAATTAGTGAGACTAGTCCAAGAAACTCAACAGTGGGAGTTAGACTACTTAATCTATTCTAGTTTAGTTAGGATTGCTTTTATTCGTTTATTAGTCATTTGTTTTATCATCCACTTTTGTTTTTATTTAATACCCGAATCCGTTATTCCTTTGTTTTACCAACAAAAACCATCAAAAACAATTAAATAATTAAAGACTTGACTTACAGCCGTCACCTTAGACTGTTCCTCTTACTGTTAGATTGACACCTGTCAGGTTTGACAGAACTGTCAGTACAGTATAATCTCGATAATCCGACACATATAAAACCAAACAACCGCCGGATTATCAGAAAGAGTGTTGGGAGAGAAGAGCGCTAGCGGTTTCCAGACCGTGTCGTCCGATTAACCAAGGGCCGAATTACCGAAATTATACTGTATAATAATAGACACAGTTGTCGCTGAACGCTTTGACAACGCTTAGCATATTTAACGTCCGTCAAATATATTCGTCAATAAAAGTCATTTTAAATGTTTTGGCTGTGATATATCTTTCGAATATTACACACATTTGATATAAAAAAGCTCAGTTTAGACACCACTCAAATGTTTTGTCCATCAACTTTGACAAATCTATCGAATATAGATAGCAATAGCTGGTGCCGCGTTGTGGCAACACGTGCAAGCTTTCCTCAGCTTCTCTGAGCTGCTTTCTTCAAGTTAATGTTAGGTCAAGTTTTTGATTGGCGTCAGTTGAGTTTGTGCTTGGAGTTTAAGTTTCTGCACAGACAAACCGGACTAAACAGACAGGACTAGACAGACAGGACTAGACAGACAGGACTAGACAGACAAGATTAGGCAGACAGGACTAGACATACAAGACTTGACAGACAGGACTAGACAGACAAGACTACACAAACAAGACTGAACAGACAAGACTAGATGGACAAGCCTAAAACGACAAGACTAGAGACTAAACAGTCAAGATTCAGTAAGAGTAAGAACAGTCAGAAATTGTGAGAAAATTTGTGAGAAACCTGATATTTTAGCAAAGAATTTGTTGGATTTTTAATGTTACGAATGTTTTCCAGATGGAAATTTGCAAAATTGCCGGTTGTTTGCAAAATTTTGGATTTTGTTTTATTGTAAATTTGTAAAAAACTGGAAAATTTGCAGGAAAATCCAAGTAAATTGACGAGTTGAAAAAATAAACAAAGTTGTTGATTTATGTTTTGCTAAATATTTGCAATTTCGCGAGGAAAATTCGCGGATTCTTCAATTGTTTATAAAAATTTAATGTTTATTTTATTGGAAAATGTTGAAATTTGTGAGGAAATTTGCGAAAAAACGATAATTTACCAATAAATTTGTTGGGTTTTTAATGTTATAAATGGGAGTTTTCCAGGCGGAAATTCCCAAATTTTCCGGTTGTTTGTAAAAATTTAAAGTTGGTTTTATTGGGAATTTGCAAAAAACTGGAAAAGTTGCAGAAAAATGCAAGGAAATTGACGAGATTAAAAAGTAAACAAAGTTACTTATTTATGTTTTGCTAAATATTTGTAATTTCGCGAGAAAAATTCGCGGATTCTTCAGTTGTTTATGAAAGTTTAATGTTTGTTTTATTAGAAAATGTTGAAAATTGTCAGAAAATTTTCCAAAAACCTTGTTACTTCAGCAATAAATTTGTTGGTTTTTTAATGTTAGAAATGGGTGTTTTCCAAGCGGAAATTCGCAAATTTTCTGGTTGTTTAAAAAAATTTAAGGTTTGTTTTGTGGGGGATTTGAAACTGGAAAATTTGCAAAAAAATGCAAGGAAATTGGCGCGTTTAAAAAGTAAACAAGTTTTTGATTTATGTTTTGCTAAATATTTGTAATTTCGCGAGGAAAATTGGCGGACTCTTCAGTTGTTTATGAAAGTTTAATGTTTGTTATATTGGAAAATGTTGAAATTTGCGGGAAAATTCGCGAAAAAACTTGATATTTCAGCAATAAATTTGTTGGTTTTTTTAATGTTAGAAATGGGTGTTTTCCAGGTGAAAATTCGCAAATTTTTCGGTTGCTTGTAAAAATTTAAAGTTAGCTTTGTTGTAAATTTGCAAAAAAACTGGAAAATTTGTATAAAAATCCAAGGAAACTGGCCAATTTAAAAGGTAAACAAATTTGTAGATTTACGTTTTACTGAATATTTGCAATTTCGCGAAGAAAATTCGCGGTTTCTCC
Organism: Phosphuga atrata; assembly: GCA_944588485.1. Classification (NCBI taxonomy): domain Eukaryota; kingdom Metazoa; phylum Arthropoda; class Insecta; order Coleoptera; family Silphidae; genus Phosphuga; species Phosphuga atrata. The sequence goes on along the minus strand of OX155892.1, from coordinate 111,407,483 downwards.
AATTGTATATGAAACTTTATTGAATATTTTATAGGAAAATGTTGAAATTTGCGAGGAAATTCGCGAAAAAACTTGATAATTTAGCAACAAATTAGTTGGATTTTTAATGTTAGAAATGAAATATTTGCAAAAAGGTGAATTAGTACATTAAAACAAAAACACTCACCGAGAAGAAAATTCGCAAGTTGTGTGAAAATCGCAATAGTAGTTTCCATTCACCATTTGCACCTTACATTTTTCACAATTTGCACAAAGAAATTAACAAAGTCATGGAAATTCGCAAGCGTTCCGGTTGTTTGCACCAATTTAAAGTTTGTTTCGTTTAAAGTTGCAAAAAAAAAACTGCGAAAAATACCACAAAATTCGCGAATATTCTCTCAACACGCACTCGTCATTTATTCACCGACGCCGCGCCAACTCCACTGAGCGAGCTGGCTGCTGGCCGTAACGAAATCCACAGCGAAATTTCGTCGCGTCCAATCAGAACGCCGCGTGACGAGTCCAACCGCCAATCAGCGCCCGACGCCGCCACCACCTGACCACAACATAAACACGCACAGAATCCAAAGCCTGCTTGCATTAAATAACTTTTCACTTTTTTGCTGGATTTTTCTAGGAATTTCGTTTGTTTTGTGTACGTGTTTGTGCAAGATGGCAGTAGTTATTCGCGGCGAGATTTTACAAATCGCGTCGTTTTATTGCAAACATTGTGTGATTTAGTTGCAAATGTTGTTGTTGGAACGGCGTCAATTGTAAAAAGTGAATATTGGCGAAGCAAATCGTCGTCGCGAATTTAATTTGCAAGTTAACGTGATTAATTCGTGTAAATTGTTGAGGACCACGCCTTTACATGAGGACTTACGTGTTAATTTCTTCGTGCAAATTGTGACAAATGTTTAGTGCAAATTCTGAATGGAAACTACAATCGCAATTTTCACACAAACTTGCGAATTGTTCTGCGAATTTTCTTCTCGGTGAGTGTTTTTCTTTACTAATTTACCTGTTTTTTTGCAAACATTTTTGAAAAAAAATAAACAAATTCTTTACATTCAATTGTATTGCTGTTTCCTTACAAGTTTTGTTTTTAGTTTGCAAAAAATATTTATCTTCGTTTAACATTTTGCGCCGTTTTGCAAATTGCAAAAACTTTTAGCTTTGCCATTTTCAGGAGCGTTTGAAACGATTGAGAATTTTCCAGTTTGGCAAACTTTTCTTTTCGCTTGCACTCAAAGTCTATATAGACAACTCTGCTATCAAACTTTTCTTTCGAATCTTATCTACATAGATACACCAGCCTTGTAGATCTCCTTCCCATACAAATCGAAATAACTTGGACTTGGTTTCTGGACCAAATCTTATGTTTGCAGTTGGACTAGCTATAACCCGCGGCTTAGCTCGCGCGTTTCAATCAAATTAATCCATGTATAAATACATCTCCACTAAAACTAGCTAGGTATGAAGATGTGGAATTCTCTGGCCGAAGTTTTATTACCAAAACGCGGACGATAGCCTTATTGGTTCCGACGTTATTGCAAAAAAAACTTTTTGGTTTGTTCCAATTTCGCAAGGTTTTTTCCTCTTTTTCCTCGATATCTCCGGAACCAATAAGGCTATCGTCTTGCTTCAACCATCAACATTTCCACAACAAAACTGCACATCCAACGCAAATAACAGAAAAGCTGCGTCTAGTCTAAATGATCTAGTTTAACTAGCTAAAAATGTCTATTCAGACTACACCCTCTAGTCACGGCTAATACCAATTATTTTTATTTTATAATTTAAAATTCAAACTTGTAAAACGTAAGAAACTTGCAAATATTTCGCAAACTTATAGTTATCTGTAAAACCCAACTAGTTATCTATATAGATTATACTTTTCTGAAGACGTTGATGTAACTGTATTTTATGTATCTATATTAGTTATCTAGATATCTTCGCTTAAACACTGAAACTCAATAAGCCCAGTTTCTATAAACAAAATCCAGATGTATTTATGCAGCCTAACTTATTTGTGCGTTTTTCTTTTGTTACAGATCACCCAGACATAGACTAGATAATTGGTGAGTGTTTGAACAGCTTTCCTCCGCTAATATCTAGATAAAACACACCGTATAACAACTTATATAGATAACTTCAAAACACATAGATAAGTATCTATTGAAAAAATATAGATAAGTACCGGCAAAAAGCTTTCATAAACGTTTTTAAATTTTGCTGTGATTTTGACAAATTCGATTTTCTTCCTTTTACTTTATACAAAGGGCTATCGACCACAAGGTCCTTCTGCTCACAATTTCAAAATTTTAGTGTAATTTACAAATTTTATTATTTTTAGGGTTCTGTACCGAAAACGGAACCCTTATAGGATCACTTTGTTGTCCGTCTGTCTGTCTGTCTGTCTGTCTGTCAAGACCTTTTTCTCAGGAACGCGTAAAGGTAACAAGTTGAAATTTGTATCAAATACTCGGGTCTGCGGTCTCTTTCAGCTGTGAAAAAATCAAACTTGTAAGTCAACGCGATCTAAAGATATGACCGTTTATGTCGCATATTTTGCGATTTCACAAGGGAATCAAAACCTATAGGGTATTTCCCGTTCACCTAGAATCATGAAATTTGGCAAGAAGCGGTGTCTTACAGCACATGTAAAGGGAAAAATCCGAAAACCGTAAATATGTAGTTTAATTACAAGAAAAATGCGAATTTACTATTACAAATTTATGAAAATATACTAATGTTGTCGTAGTGGTATTGTCAGGCTCCAGAAGCATATGGGTTGCATACAGTTAGGTCCTTTTCAAGTAAGGTCCGAAGGTTAAAAAGTATGTGTTGGCACCAAGCTGTTTATTCTGAATTTTCTTTGTTTATATTTGTTATGCATTTTATCACGTACGCTCTATATACATAATAAATACAGGGTATATATTATGTCTAAATTTTGCTTGTTTATAACCGACATGCGACATACTCAAATCCCGTAACATCCTGTATATATTATATTTCGTCTAATTTTTCTTTATAATCTACATAATATGTTGATAATCTACATAATAATACTATACTATACAAGTTTGTACGGAACCCTCGGTGCGCGAGTCACTCGCACTTGGCCGGTTTTTTTTGTAGATCAATGTGATCATTCGAGACTTTAGGCATTAGAAATTTATTGAAATGCTGATAATAAAATATATATTTGCATAAAATAAACCAACAATTTTCAATTATAATCCTTGAGAACGAGCTGGGCGATATCTACGGGAATTTCGCAGATATCTCCCTGCATATTCTCAATAACTGTGTTATCTGATCAAGGACAAGGTTCCTCATCTGAACTCTCCACCACATCTGGAGATAAGGTCCTCCTTGTGGGATCAAACTTTCGATTCCAATACAGATCCGGCACACAAATCTTTCACAAAAATATCCAAGACACTAAAAAGAAATCATGTATTAGTATCAATCTATAAAACTAAATAATAATTCAAACTTAAAACAAACAGAACACAGCTTGAATATATAAAAATATTCAGCCTTTCCGGAGCTCTATAACAATTATTGAGTCTTTTTAGGACTACCAAAACAAATCTCACATGAAATCTGTAAGTTATTTTACAAAATGGTTTACAAAGTTTTGTTCATGGAAGCAAAGCTGTGCTGATGAGAGATAAATCTCGAAACGCGTCCACAGATGGCTATCCACTTAAGGTATCGGAAAGACATGATCTTAAAAACAAAGTAATTTTTATGGTTTTTGTTCAGTGACACGAAGGTGGACTGAAAGCTGTATTTGTTTTGTTAGTCGTAAAAAGACTCAATAATTATTATAGAGCTCCGGAAAGGCTGAATATATTTATTTATTCAGGCTGAGTTTCGTTTGTTTTAAGTTTGTATGATTATAGCGTAGGATGGTTTTACCAATTCTAAATAATAATCGCTTATTCGTTATTAAAAATTATTGAATTGAAACAAAAATTTCATACCTGTCGAAACTTTCAAACTTAACAACTTTTGATATTCGATCCGGAGCATTTGCAGTCTGCAAAAAAATTCCATATTCCTTACAGTCATGAAAACCAGAATTTTCAGCTATCAGCAAACAATCATCGTAAATCCTAATACCAAAATGCAACTAATACCGTATGAAACCCACTAATATCACAATCAATTAACTGTACTTCGGCCTCACCCAAAACAATAATTCCTTGTTGAATCAAAGATTCGTTACCAAACGTCAACTTACAATTCTTTAAGGTGGTTTTTCCAGCTCTCACCAAAATTCCACATTGTGAACAAGCAGCATCGATCGTTAAATTTTCCAAAATAGGACACTTCCTCCAACAAAATCCAACGCTATTTCTGTAGTTGTTGAAGATAAAATCATAGCGTCCTTATCAAAAAGTCCCTTTAAAGTGATTCCACTTTCAAAGATAGCAATAGAATCTAAAGTGTGTATTGCTTTGTTTAGAATCACAGCAATACACACTTTAGATTCTATTGCTATCTAATCTTCTAATCTTTCTCTGCAATGCACTCTAATACCCATGTGACTTATTTTTGCACTTATTCTTGCATGTATTCTTCCATGTTTCCTTTATCATATACCAACCAAAACTGTCATTTACTGGTAATAATAGTAGGTTTTCCCTTTCAGCTTATTTCTTCTAATAAGATTCTCCAATAGCTCAAACTCACTTTTAATCTACATAACTTTAACATAAATTTCCATTATAGTTTGTACTCTAGCTTCATAACAGTATTTACAGTCAACATCACTATCCATTAAAGCTAATTCCAGTTTTTGTCTTTTGGCTTGAAGTTTCTCAGCTACGGAAACTAGACGTTCCATATGTTCTGATATGTCCTCGTATAAATCTTCCATATAATCATATATATCTTGGTCTAATGGAATTTATCAAATTTACGGGTCTATTGAAATTTAGTGTTATGGACTTTTTACCTGGTGTAACTGTTATTAATCGTCCTTGGCACGGGTTAACGGAAAGGTCGCAAAGGTCGGAAAGTAAAAATGAAGCTTCTAAGTTACCTGGTTCAATAAATACTCGTGTTTTTCTTGAAATAGTTGTAAACATTGTCAACGTGACAGATAGTCGACGCGAACGCAAATAACTAGATGTTGCCACGTTTATTATTTTTTCTAATTATCAACAGATTTGCTTCGAAATAATAAAAAAACCGGCCAAGTGCGAGTTGTGACTCGCGCACCGAGGGTTCCGTACAAACTTGTATAGTATATAGTATTATTATGTAGATTATCAACATATTATGTAGATTATAAAGAAAAATTAGACGAAATATAATATACACAGGATGTTACGGGACTTGAGTATGTCGCATGTCCGTTATAAAAAAGCAAAATGTAGACATAATATATACCCTGTATATATTATGTATATAAAGCGTACGTGATGAAATGCATAACAAATATAAACAAAGAAAATTCAGAATAAACATAGAATAGAACCTAACTGTATGCAACCCATATGCTTCTGGAGCCTGACAATACCACTACGACAACATTAGTGAATTTTCATAAATTTCTAATAGTAAATTCGCATTTTTCTTGTAATTAAACTACATATTTACGGTTTTAAGATTTTTCCCTTGACATGTGCTGTAGGACACCGCTTCTTGCCAAATTTCATGATTCTAGGTCAACGGGAAGTACCCTATAGGTTTTGATTCCCTCGTGAAATCGCAAAATATGCGACATAAACGATCATATCTTTTGATCGCGTTGACTTACAAGTTTGATTTTTTCACAGCTGAAAGAGACCGCAGACTCGAGTATTTGATACAAATTTCAACATGTTACCTCTACGCGTTCCTGAGAAAAAAGTCTTGACAGACAGACAGACGGACAGACAGACAGACAGACAGACAGACAGACAGACGGACAACAAAGTGATCCTATAAGGGTTCCGTTTTCGGTACGGAACCCTAAAAAAGGAAAACTTGTAATATATCCAGGGAAAAATGGAAGCCAGATGCAGCCCAGATGTAGGCCAGATTTGTGTCAGGGGAACGATGTGGTTCTCATTAAGGAAAATGTCATCTTGTACATCAAGGATTTTGATGCTTGCGGTTAGATCGATGAAATCGATGTCATCCACGTAGACTAGGACTTTTGTGGGGAACGGGAATTTGGGCTCTTCGCAAGTTAAACTTGGTATTTCTCAAATTGCTTGCCAACAATTTGATGGCTCAACGTGCGCTCTTAAATATTTCCTCCATTGTTCTTTGATGGGGGTAATTGGTTCGGAGTAATACCTCGTTTTTTGATACATAAGAAAAATTTCGTATTCCTCATCTTTTGAATAAATTAAAAAACTTGATCTTGAAGCTACTACTGAAACTAATTGACTGATCTGATGACTGATCTTGAAACTACTTGATCCATATCAGAGGCAAATATATAAAGACAGATGCGACACAGAGATGCGACACACACCAGAGACAAATATGTAAAGAGAGATCCAACAAAAGTTTTCGCCAACTGTGAACTCTTCATGGAACTAAGGAGATTCGAGAGAATCCCATGTTAAATATTTTTTTCAAGTTTAAGCTTTGAAACTTTTCATACATGAAGATCAATACTTTATTTATGTCCTTTCAAAATTTGAAAGTGATCCTCCGTTTAGTTGATCCGAAAAAAAAAATTAAAAATTGATGTTTTTTCGAATTTTATACACAGGTTCCTATGGCCGACAAGCTTCCGTTACGTCTTTATTTATTTTTTTCGATATTAATTTCCCAACTTTAAGGAATAAAAAACTATATACAATAAACTTAGATAATATTAAAACAGGATTACATTAAAGCAATGTGATGTTCCCGATGTAATTATTTAAATAATTAGTTATTTTTTGTTTGTTATGAATCTTGTTTATCGACAGTAATTCACATGACAGATGGTTTGGTAACGGCTCGATAACAGCTGATTGTGAGAGGAAAGAAAAACATGGAAACATTTTGAACTTTTGTACGTCTGTGGATCTATTTGATAGAATACACACCAGCTTTTTACATAGTCGACTTTCGAAGACTGATGTTGCCAGATCTTTTTGTCACCTTATAATTCAAAAATAACGAAGTCCAATTTTTAAATTTGTTATGTTATTATGAATAAAAATAATGAATTTTAACAACTATTAGGATCATTGAAAATATAGAAAAATTCAAGTACTATTTTAACTCATTAGTTAAAATAGTGCTTTACAACGTCTACTGTTTCCCTTCAATCCTGGCCTGTCTAATCCGGCAAATCGTGATTTCGAAATCGTCCAGCCCAACTCGAAAGAAATCAACGCCAACGCCATCCAACCGGCGCCCTACGGCATCTGCGACGCCCCATCTCGGAAATTGCCCCCGCCACATTTTGATCCAGGTCGGCAGAATTTTACAAATACTCGCCCTCCTGAAATTCGAAACTCCCGACCAGAGACTCATGGATTTGTATAAACTCTTCGAAGACGATTGCATTTCCAATATTCTCGACGTTCTCCTCAACAACGTCCAACAAGAAAACGGAGAAATTTTGATGGAAAACGTTCCAGGCGTTCAAAGAAACATCGCACTCTTCACGGAGCAGGAACTATACAATTTGGTAATTTTAAATTTTCATAAAGAAACCTTTCATTCTTTTAATTCTGTAAGCTTAAACTAATTTAAATTATTCTTCCATTAATGATTAAACTGATAACTTATTTGAAATTATAATTGTGGTCTTTTTGTTTTTCCAAAATATCTGTCAAAGTAATTAAAGAATTCTTTTTTTGTTAAAGTAAAACTTTCTTAGGGGCGCGACTTCGGAGTCTCAGTAAGATCTTTTTTCAATCGGAAATAACGTTACATAAAGTCTGTATTCTCCTTACCGTTTTTCCGAATTTGAGAATTTTTGGTGGATTTGACTGATGAAATGAAGGTTTTACTAATTTTTTTTTCCTGTAAAGGATTTATTGTGGAAGCAAATGATATATTGATTGTATTACTGACCTGAAAATTTACAATTCTCCTAAAAATGATCTTAAATTCAACATTTTTCTAAAACACCAATTTACAAATTCTTTAATAAACCATAGATTTTCTTTTTAGATAATATTTTTCAAAAAGGCTTAGAATTCGATCCAACAAGATCAGACCATCGGTCAGGAGACGTCGACGGATTACTGCAGTAATAACGGAGATAATGCGACCTCACTGCCCAACGACCCGTTGATTGTCCTGCTGAACAAACTGCCCACAGAAAATCAAGCGCTTACCGTCTGCGCTGCTCAAAATAACAACAGCCCGACGAAAAAACACATCATTTGAAACAGAAAAGGTAATAAAAAGCTCGTCTCTATCTTAAGACGTTATTCCATTATTAATTTTTTTTGTCCAAAAATGTTTATACCATCACATTTTCAACACCATAACGTTTACGGCCGGGGATCACCCAATATTTCCGGTAAGAAAGCGATAAAAGCATTTTACAATACGAATGCAAATTTCCGGTTTGCTGACTACTTTAGGAACAATTCTTTTTTATTGGAAGTTGTAGTTTGAAATTGTTTAGGTCGTGACACGCCGAGTTCTCAGGTGACAGAGAACGAAGATAATCGTCCGTTGGTGGAAACGAGGCAGCCTTACCCTCAGCAGCCGCAACCGATAAGCAAACAGATCCGTTCGGAAATCGACGATCGAAGTTCTGCAAGTTTGAGATCAAGAAGTTGTTGCAGGGAGACAAAATTATCTCGATTATCCCGGATACTTGGAGTACGGACGTGTTCGCCTCGGACAGTGAAACAATTCACGCAACAGAACGTGCCGACGGTCATAATAAAATTTTTTTTTTCTTCAATTTTCACAAAAACTATTACTCAAAACCAATTTTAAGCAACATCATGTGAAACTAGACTAAATTATCTACAATTTGATATAAGACACAACTAAATTACTCAACAATTAATGCAAATTTAAAGCAAATTTTAATAATTTTTAAAATCGAATTTTTCTGTTTTTTTCAAATTTAATTTTTTTTAGTTGCATAGCACACGATTTAGCTTAAAATTGGTTCTGAGTAATAGTTTTTGAGAAAATTTGAAAAAACAAAAAAATGTATTTTTTTAATTATTATGATTTGTTTAAAATTGGCATTAATTGTTGAGTAATTTAGTTGTATCTTATATCAAATTGTAGATAATTTAGTCTAGTTTTATATGATGTTGCTAAAAATTGGTTTTGAAATATAGTTTTTGAGAAAATTTGAAAAAACAAAAAAATGTATTTTTTTAATTATCTAGATTTGTTTAAAATTGGCATTAATTGTTGAGTAATTTAGTTGTATCTTATATCAAATTGTAGATAATTTAGTCTAGTTTCACATGATGTTGCTTAAAATTGGTTTTGAGTAATAGTTTTTGAGAAAATTTGAAAAAACAATAAAAATCTATTTTTTTAATTATCATAATTTGTTTAAAATTGGCATTAATTGTTGAGTAATTTAGTTGTATCTTATATCAAATTGTAGATAATTTAGTCTAGTTTCACATGATGTTGCTTAAAATTGGTTTTGAGTTATAGTTTTTGAGAAAATTTGAAAAAACAAAAAAATGTATTTTTTTAATTATAATGATTTGTTTAAAATTGGCATTAATTGTTGAGTAATTTAGTTGTATCTTATATCAAATTGTAGATAATTTAGTCTAGTTTCACATGATGTTGCTCAAAATTGGTTTTGAGTAATAGTTTTTGAGAAAATTTAAAAAAACAATAAAAATCGATTTTTTTTAATTATCATAGTTTGTTTAAAATTGGCATTAATTGTTGAGTAATTTAGTTGTATCTTATATCAAATTGTAGATAATTTAGTCTAGTTTCACATGATGTTGTTCAAAATTGGTTTTAAGTAATAGTTTTTGAGAAAATTTGAAAAAACAATAAAAATCGATTTTTTTAATTATCATAATTTGTTTAAAATTTACATTAATTGTTGAGTAATTTAGTTGTATATTATATCAAATTGTAGACAATTTAGTCTAGTTTCACATGATGTTGCTTAAAATTGGTTTTGAGTAATAGTTTTTGAGAAAATTTGAAAAAACAATAAAAATCGATTTTTTTAATTATCATAATTTGTTTAAAATTGGCATTAATTGTTGAGTAATTAGTTGTATCTTATATCAAAAATATAAATATAAATATAAAAAATAATAAAATTGGTTTTGAGTAATAGTTTTTGAGAAAATTTGAAAAAACAAAAAAATCTTTTTTTTTAATTATCATGATTTGTTTAAAATTGGCATTAATTGTTGAGTAATTTAGTTGTATCTTATATCAAATTGTAGATAATTTAGTCTAGTTTCACATGATGTTGCTTAAAATTGGTTTTGAGTAATAGTTTTTGAGAAAATTTGAAAAAACAAAATAAATCTATTTTTAAAATTATCATAATTTGCTCAAAATTGGCATTAATTGTTGAGTAATTTAGTTGTGTCTTATATCAAATTGTAGATAATTTAGTCTAGTTTCACACGATGTTGCTTAAAATTGGTTTCGAGTAATATTTTTTAAGAAAATTTGAAAAAACAAAAAAAAACTATTTTTTGAATTATCATAATTTGTTTAAAATTGGCATTAATTGTTGAGTAATTTAGTCGTGTCTTATATCAAATTGTAGATAATTTAGTCTAGTTTCACACGATGTTGCTTAAAATTGGTTTTGAGTAATAGTATTTTAGTTGTGTCATATCAAATTGTAGATAATTTAGTCTAGTTTCACACGATGTTGCTTAAAATTGGTATTGAGTAATAGTTTTTGAGAGAATTTAAAAAAACAATAAAAATCTATTTTTAAAATTATCATAATTTGCTCAAAATTGGCATTAATTGTTGAGTAATGTAGTTGTGTCTTATATCAAATTGTAGATAATTTAGTCTAGTTTCACACGATGTTGCTTAAAATTGGTTTTGAAAAATAGTTTTTGAGAAAATTTGAAAAAACAAAAAATTCTATTTTTAAAATTATCAAATTTAGCTTAAAATTGGCATTAATTGTTGAGTAATTTAGTTGTGTCTTACATCAAATTGTAGATAATTTAGTCTAGTTGCACATAATGTTGCTTAAAATTGGTTTTGAGTAATAGCTTTTGAGAAAATTTTAAAAAACAAAAATAATATAATTTTTGAATTATCATAATTTGTTTAAAATTGGCAATAATTGTTGAGTAATTTAGTTGTGTCTTATAACAAATTGTAGATAATTTAGTCTAGTTTCACAGGATGTTGCTTAAAATTGGATTTGAGTAATATTTTAAAAAAAAAATTAAAAAAAAAAAAATTATATTTTTAAAATTATCATAATTTGCTCAAAATTGGCATTAATTGTTGAGTAATTTAGTTGTGTCTTATATCAAATTGTAGATAATTTAGTCTAGTTTCATACGATGTTGCTTAAAATTGGTTTTGAGTAATATTTTTTGAGAAAATTTGAAAAAACAAAAAAAACTATTTTTAAAATTATCATAATTTGATTAAAATTGGCATTAATTAATGAGTAATTTAGTTGTGTCTTATACCAAATTGTAGATAATTTAGTCTAGTTTCACACGATGTTGCTTAAAATTGGATTTAAGTAATATTTTTTGAGAAAATTTGGAAAAACAAAAAATTCTATTTTTAAAATTATCAAATTTAGCTTAAAATTGGCATTAATTGTTGAGTAATTTAGTTGTGTCTTATAACAAATTGTAGATAATTTAGTCTAGTTTCACAGGATGTTGCTTAAAATTGGATTTGAGTAATATTTTAAAAAAAAAATTAAAAAAAAAAAAATTATATTTTTAAAATTATCATAATTTGCTCAAAATTGGCATTAATTGTTGAGTAATTTAGTTGTGTCTTATATCAAATTGTAGATAATTTAGTCTAGTTTCATACGATGTTGCTTAAAATTGGTTTTGAGTAATATTTTTTGAGAAAATTTGAAAAAACAAAAAAAACTATTTTTAAAATTATCATAATTTGATTAAAATTGGCATTAATTAATGAGTAATTTAGTTGTGTCTTATACCAAATTGTAGATAATTTAGTCTAGTTTCACACGATGTTGCTTAAAATTGGATTTAAGTAATATTTTTTGAGAAAATTTGGAAAAACAAAAAATTCTATTTTTAAAATTATCAAATTTAGCTTAAAATTGGCATTAATTGTTGAGTAATTTAGTTGTGTCTTATAACAAATTGTAGATAATTTAGTCTAGTTTCACAGGATGTTGCTTAAAATTGGATTTGAGTAATATTTTAAAAAAAAAATAAAAAAAAAAAAAATTATATTTTTAAAATTATCATAATTTGCTCAAAATTGGCATTAATTGTTGAGTAATTTAGTTGTGTCTTATATCAAATTGTAGATAATTTAGTCTAGTTTCATACGATGTTGCTTCAAATTGGTTTTGAGTAATATTTTTTGAGAAAATTTGAAAAAACCAAAAAAACTATTTTTAAAATTATCATAATTTGATTAAAATTGGCATTAATTAATGAGTAATTTAGTTGTGTCTTATACCAAATTGTAGATAATTTAGTCTAGTTTCACAGGATGTTGCTTAAAATTGGATTTGAGTAATATTTAAAAAAAAAAATTTAAAAAAAAAAATTATATTTTTAAAATTATCATAATTTGCTCAAAATTGGCATTAATTGTTGAGTAATTTAGTTGTGTCTTATATCAAATTGTAGATAATTTAGTCTAGTTTCATACGATGTTGCTTAAAATTGGTTTTGAGTAATATTTTTTGAGAAAATTAGAAAAAACAAAAAAAACTATTTTTAAAATTATCATAATTTGATTAAAATTGGCATTAATTAATGAGTAATTTAGTTGTGTCTTATACCAAATTGTAGATAATTTAGTCTAGTTTCACACGATGTTGCTTAAAATTGGATTTAAGTAATATTTTTTGAGAAAATTTGGAAAAACAAAAAATTCTATTTTTAAAATTATCAAATTTAGCTTAAATTTGGCATTAATTGTTGAGTAATTTAGTTGTGTCTTATAACAAATTGTAGATAATTTAGTCTAGTTTCACAGGATGTTGCTTAAAATTGGATTTGAGTAATATTTAAAAAAAAAAATAAAAAAAAAAAAAATTATATTTTTAAAATTATCATAATTTGCTCAAAATTGGCATTAATTGTTGAGTAATTTAGTTGTGTCTTATATCAAATTGTAGATAATTTAGTCTAGTTTCATACGATGTTGCTTCAAATTGGTTTTGAGTAATATTTTTTGAGAAAATTTGAAAAAACAAAAAAAACTATTTTTAAAATTATCATAATTTGATTAAAATTGGCATTAATTAATGAGTAATTTAGTTGTGTCTTATACCAAATTGTAGATAACTTAGTCTATTTTTTACACGATGTTGCTTAAAATTGGATTTGAGTAATATTTAAAAAAAAAATTAAAAAAAAAAAATTATATTTTTAAAATTATCATAATTTGCTCAAAATTGGCATTAATTGTTGAGTAATTTAGTTGTGTCTTATATCAAATTGTAGATAATTTAGTCTAGTTTCATACGATGTTGCTTCAAATTGGTTTTGAGTAATATTTTTTGAGAAAATTTGAAAAAACAAAAAAAACTATTTTTAAAATTATCATAATTTGATTAAAATTGGCATTAATTCATGAGTAATTTAGTTGTGTCTTATACCAAATTGTAGATAATTTAGTCTAGTTTCACAGGATGTTGCTTAAAATTGGATTTGAGTAATATTTTAAAAAAAAAATTTAAAAAAAAAAAATTATATTTTTAAAATTATCATAATTTGCTCAAAATTGGCATTAATTGTTGAGTAATTTAGTTGTGTCTTATATCAAATTGTAGATAATTTAGTCTAGTTTCATACGATGTTGCTTAAAATTGGTTTTGAGTAATATTTTTTGAGAAAATTTGAAAAAACAAAAAAAACTATTTTTAAAATTATCATAATTTGATTAAAATTGGCATTAATTAATGAGTAATTTAGTTGTGTCTTATACCAAATTGTAGATAATTTAGTCTAGTTTCACACGATGTTGCTTAAAATTGGATTTAAGTAATATTTTTTGAGAAAATTTGGAAAAACAAAAAATTCTATTTTTAAAATTATCAAATTTAGCTTAAAATTGGCATTAATTGTTGAGTAATTTAGTTGTGTCTTATAACAAATTGTAGATAATTTAGTCTAGTTTCACAGGATGTTGCTTAAAATTGGATTTGAGTAATATTTTAAAAAAAAAATTAAAAAAAAAAAAATTATATTTTTAAAATTATCATAATTTGCTCAAAATTGGCATTAATTGTTGAGTAATTTAGTTGTGTCTTATATCAAATTGTAGATAATTTAGTCTAGTTTCATACGATGTTGCTTCAAATTGGTTTTGAGTAATATTTTTTGAGAAAATTTGAAAAAACAAAAAAAACTATTTTTAAAATTATCATAATTTGATTAAAATTGGCATTAATTAATGAGTAATTTAGTTGTGTCTTATACCAAATTGTAGATAACTTAGTCTAGTTTCACACGATGTTGCTTAAAATTGGATTTGACTAATATTTTTTGAGAAAATTTGAAAAAACAAAAAAGTTCTATTTTTAAAATTATCATAATTTGTTTAAAATTGGCATTAATTGTTGAGTAATTTAGTTGTGTCTTATATCAAATTGTAGATAATTTAGTCTAGTTTCACACGATGTTGCTTAAAATTGGTTTTGAGTAATAGTTTTTGAGAAAATTTGAAAAACAAAAAAAATCTATTTTTAAAATTATCATAATTTGCTCAAAATTGGCATTAATTGTTGAGTAATTTAGTTGTGTCTTATATTAAATTGTAGATAATTTAGTCTAGTTTCACACGATGTTGCTTAAAATTGGATTTGAGTAATATTTTTTGAGAAACTTTGGAAAAACAAAAAATTCTATTTTTAAAATTATCATATTATGCTTAAAATTGGCATTAATTGTTGAGTAATTTAGTTGTGTCTTATATCAAATTGTAGATAATTTAGTCTAGTTTCACACGATGTTGCTTAAAATTGGTTTTGAGTAATAGTTTTTGAGAAAATTTGAAAAACAAAAAAAATCTATTTTTAAAATTTTCATAACTTGCTCAAAATTGGCTTTAATTGTTGAGTAATTTAGTTGTGTCTTATATCAAATTGTAGATAATTTAGTCTAATTTGACACGATGTTGCTTAAAATTTGTTTTGAGTAATAGTTTTTGAGAAAATTTGAAAAAACAAAAAAAATCTATTTTTTTAATTATCATAATTTGTTTAAAATTGGCAATAATTGTTGAGCAATTTAGTTGTGTCTTATATCAAATTGTAGATAATTTAGTCTAGTTTCACACGACGTTGCTTAAAATTGGTTTTGAGTAATAGTTTCTGAGAAAATTTGAAAAAACAAAAAAAATCTATTTTTTGAATTATCATAATTTGTTTAAAATTGGCATTAATTGCTGAGTAATTTAGTTGTTTCTTATATCAAATTGTAGATAATTTAGTCTAAAATTTAGAAAATCAAAAAATTCTATTTTTAAAATTATCATATTTTGCTTAAACTTGGCATTAATTGTGGAGTAATTTAGTTGTGTCTTATACCAAATTGTAGATAATTTAGTCTAGTTTCACACGATGTGGCTTAAAATTGGATTTGAGTAATATTTTTTGTGAAAATTTGGAAAAACAAAAAATTCTATTTTTAAAATTATCAAATTTTAGCTTAAAATTGGCATTAATTGTTGAGTAATTTAGTTGTGTCTTATACCAAATTGTAGATAATTTAGTCTAGTTTCACACGATGTTGCTTAAAATTGGATTTGACTAATATTTTTTGAGAAAATTTGGAAAAACAAAAAATTCTATTTTTAAAATTATCAAATTTAGCTTAAAATTGGCATTAATTGTTGAGTAATTTAGTTGTGTCTTATAACAAATTGTAGATAATTTAGTCTAGTTTCACACGATGTTGCTTAAAATTGGATTTGACTAATATTTTTTGAGAAAATTTGAAAAAACAAAAAAGTTCTATTTTTAAAATTATCATAATTTGTTTAAAATTGGCATTAATTGTTGAGTAATTTAGTTGTGTCTTATATCAAATTGTAGATAATTTAGTCTAGTTTCACACGATGTTGCTTAAAATTGGTTTTGAGTAATAGTTTTTGAGAAAATTTGAAAAACAAAAAAAATCTATTTTTAAAATTATCATAATTTGCTCAAAATTGGCATTAATTGTTGAGTAATTTAGTTGTGTCTTATATTAAATTGTAGATAATTTAGTCTAGTTTCACACGATGTTGCTTAAAATTGGATTTGAGTAATATTTTTTGAGAAACTTTGGAAAAACAAAAAATTCTATTTTTAAAATTATCATATTATGCTTAAAATTGGCATTAATTGTTGAGTAATTTAGTTGTGTCTTATATCAAATTGTAGATAATTTAGTCTAGTTTCACACGATGTTGCTTAAAATTGGTTTTGAGTAATAGTTTTTGAGAAAATTTGAAAAAAAAAAAAAAAAATCTATTTTTAAAATTTTCATAAGTTGCTCAAAATTGGCTTTAATTGTTGAGTAATTTAGTTGTGTCTTATATCAAATTGTAGATAATTTAGTCTAGTTTGACACGATGTTGCTTAAAATTTGTTTTGAGTAATAGTTTTTGAGAAAATTTGAAAAAACAAAAAAAATCTATTTTTTTAATTATCATAATTTGTTTAAAATTGGCAATAATTGTTGAGCAATTTAGTTGTGTCTTATATCAAATTGTAGATAATTTAGTCTAGTTTCACACGATGTTGCTTAAAATTGGTTTTGAGTAATAGTTTCTGAGAAAATTTGAAAAAACAAAAAAAATCTATTTTTTTAATTATCATAATTTGTTTAAAATTGGCGATAATTGTTGAGTAATTTAGTTGTTTCTTATATCAAATTGTAGATAATTTAGTCTAAAATTTAGAAAATCAAAAAATTCTATTTTTAAAATTATCATATTTTGCTTAAAATTGGCATTAATTGTGGAGTAATTTAGTTGTGTCTTATACCAAATTGTAGATAATTTAGTCTAGTTTCACACGATGTTGCTTAAAATTGGTTTTAAATAATAGTTTTTGAGAAAATTTGAAAAAACAAAAAAAATCTATTTTTAAAATTATCTAAATTTGCTCAAAATTGGCATTAATTGTTGAGTAATTTAGTTGTGTCTTATAGCAAATTGTAGATAATTTAGTCTAGTTTCACACGATGTTGCTTAAAATTGGATTTTAGTAATATTTTTTGAGAAAATTTGGAAAAACAAAAAATTCTATTTTTAAAATTATCATATTTTGCTTAAAATTGGCATTAATTGTTGAGTAATTTAGTTGTGTCTTATATCAAATTGTAGATAATTTAGTCTAGTTTCACACGATGTTGCTTAAAATTGGTTTTGAGTAATAGTTTTTGAGAAAATTTGAAAAAACCAAAAAAATCTATTTTTCAAATTTTCATAATTTGCTCAAAATTGGCTTTAATTGTTGAGTAATTTAGTTGTGTCTTATATCAAATTGTAGATAATTTAGTCTAGTTTCACACGATGTTGCTTAAAAATGGATTTGAGTAATATTTTTTGAGAAAATTTGAAAAAGCAAAAAAATTAGTTTTTTTAAATTATTATAATTTGCTTAAAATTGGCATTAATTGTTGAGTAATTTAGTTGTGTCTTATATCAAATTGGAGATAATTTAGTCTAGTTTCACACGATGTTGCTTAAAATTGGTTTTGAGTAATAGTTTTTGAGAGAATTTGAAAAAACAATAAAAATCAATTTTTAAAATTATCATAATTTGCTCCAAATTGGCATTAATTGTTGAGTAATTTAGTTGTGTCTTATATCAAATTGTAGATAATTTAGTCTAGTTTCACACTATGTTGCTTAAAATTGGATTTGAGTAATATGTTTTGAGAAAATTTGGAAAAACAAAAAATTCTATTTTTAAAATTATCATATTTTGCTTAAAATTGGCATTAATTGTTGAGTAATTTAGTTGTGTCTTATACCAAATTGTAGATAATTTAGTCTAGTTTCACACGATGTTGCTTAAAATTGGTTTTAAATAATAGTTTTTGAGAAAATTGGAAAAAACAAAAAAAATATTTTTTTTTAAATTATCATAATTTGCTCAAAATTGGCATTAATTGTTGAGTAATTTAGTTGTGTCTTATATCAAATTGTAGTTAATTTAGTCTAGTTTCACACTATGTTGCTTAAAATTGGATTTGAGTAATATTTTTTGAGAAAATTTGGAAAAACAAAAAATTCTATTTTTAAAATTATCATATTTTGCTTAAAATTGGCATTAATTGTTGATTAATTTAGTTGTGTCTTATATCAAATTGTAGATAATTTAGTCTAGTTTCACACGATGTTGCTTAAAATTGGTTTTGAGTAATAGTTTTTGAGAAAATTTGAAAAAACAAAAAAAATCTATTTTTCAAATTTTCATAACTTGCTCAAAATTGGCTTTAATTGTTGAGTAATTTAGTTGTGTCTTATATCAAATTGTAGATAATTTAGTCTAGTTTGACACGATGTTGCTTAAAATTTGTTTTGAGTAATAGTTTTTGAGAAAATTTGAAAAAACAAAAAAAATCTATTTTTTTAATTATCATAATTTGTTTAAAATTGGCAATAATTGTTGAGCAATTTAGTTGTGTCTTATATCAAATTGTAGATAATTTAGTCTAGTTTCACACGATGTTGCTTAAAATTGGTTTTGAGTAATAGTTTCTGAGAAAATTTGAAAAAACAAAAAAAATCTATTTTTTTAATTATCATAATTTGTTTAAAATTGGCAATAATTGTTGAGTAATTTAGTTGTTTCTTATATCAAATTGTAGATAATTTAGTCTAAAATTTAGAAAATCAAAAAATTCTATTTTTAAAATTATCATATTTTGCTTAAAATTGGCATTAATTGTGGAGTAATTTAGTTTTGTCTTATACCAAATTGTAGATAATTTAGTCTAGTTTCACACGATGTTGCTTAAAATTGGTTTTAAATAATAGTTTTTGAGAAAATTTGAAAAAACAAAAAAAATCTATTTTTAAAATTATCTAAATTTGCTCAAAATTGGCATTAATTGTTGAGTAATTTAGTTGTGTCTTATAGCAAATTGTAGATAATTTAGTCTAGTTTCACACGATGTTGCTTAAAATTGGATTTTAGTAATATTTTTTGAGAAAATTTGGAAAAACAAAAAATTCTATTTTTAAAATTATCATATTTTGCTTAAAATTGGCATTAATTGTTGAGTAATTTAGTTGTGTCTTATATCAAATTGTAGATAATTTAGTCTAGTTTCACACGATGTTGCTTAAAATTGGTTTTGAGTAATAGTTTTTGAGAAAATTTGAAAAATCCAAAAAAATCTATTTTTCAAATTTTCATAATTTGCTCAAAATTGGCTTTAATTGTTGAGTAATTTAGTTGTGTCTTATATCAAATTGTAGATAATTTAGTCTAGTTTCACACGATGTTGCTTAAAAATGGATTTGAGTAATATTTTTTGAGAAAATTTGAAAAAGCAAAAAAAATAGTTTTTTTAAATTATTATAATTTGCTTAAAATTGGCATTAATTGTTGAGTAATTTAGTTGTGTCTTATATCAAATTGGAGATAATTTAGTCTAGTTTCACACGATGTTGCTTAAAATTGGTTTTGAGTAATAGTTTTTGAGAGAATTTGAAAAAACAATAAAAATCAATTTTTAAAATTATCATAATTTGCTCCAAATTGGCATTAATTGTTGAGTAATTTAGTTGTGTCTTATATCAAATTGTAGATAATTTAGTCTAGTTTCACACTATGTTGCTTAAAATTGGATTTGAGTAATATGTTTTGAGAAAATTTGGAAAAACAAAAAATTCTATTTTTAAAATTATCATATTTTGCTTAAAATTGGCATTAATTGTTGAGTAATTTAGTTGTGTCTTATACCAAATTGTAGATAATTTAGTCTAGTTTCACACGATGTTGCTTAAAATTGGTTTTAAATAATAGTTTTTGAGAAAATTGGAAAAAACAAAAAAAATATTTTTTTTAAAATTATCATAATTTGCTCAAAATTGGCATTAATTGTTGATTAATTTAGTTGTGTCTTATATCAAATTGTAGATAATTTAGTCTAGTTTCACACGATGTTGCTTAAAATTGGTTTTGAGTAATAGTTTTTGAGAAAATTTAAAAAAACAATAAATTTCGATTTTAAAAATTATCAACATTTGCTTAAAATTTGCATTAATTTTTGAGTAATTTAGTTGTGTCTTATATCAAATTGTAGATAATTTAGTCTAGTTTCACGCGGTGTAGCTTAAAATTTTGAAAAATCAAACAATTTCCGATTTTAAATATTATCATAATTTGCTTAAAATTAGCATTAATTGTTGAGTAATTTAGTTGTTTATTATATCAAATAGTAGATAATTTAGTCTTGTTTCACACGATGTTGCTTAAAATTGGTTTTGAGCAATAGTTTTTGAAAAAATTTGAAAAAGACAAAAAAATTATATTTTAAAAATTATCAAAATTTGCTTAAAATTGATATTAATTGTTGAGTAATTTAGTTGTGTCTTATATCAAATTGTAGATAATTTAGTCTAGTTTCACAACGTGTTGCTGAAAATTGGTTTTGGGTACTAGTTTTTGAGAAAATTTGAAAAAACAAACAATTTCCAATTTTTAAAATGATCATAATTTGTTTAAAATTGGTTTTAATTGTTGAGTAATTTAGTTGTGTCTTATATCAAATTTTAGATAATTTAGTCTAGTTTTACACGATGTTGCTTAAAATTGGTTTCGAGTAATAATTTTTGAAAAAATTTGAAAAAACAAAAAAATTCGATTTTAAAAATTATCAAAATTTGCTTAAAATTGGCATTAATTGTTGGGTAATTTAGTTGTATCTTATATCAAGTTGTAGATAATTTAGTCTAGTTTTACACGATGTTGCTTAAAATTGGTTTTGAGTAATAGTTTTTGAGAAAATTTGAAAAAAACAACAATTTCAAATTTTTAATATTGATCATAATTTGTTTAAAATTGACATTAATTGTTGAGTAATTTAGTTGTGTTTTATATTAAATTGTAGATAATTTAGACTAGTTTCACGTGATGTTACTTAAAATTGGTTTTGAGTAATAGTGGTTGAGAAAATTAGCAAAAACAAACAATTTCCAATTTTTAAAATTATCATAATTTGCTTAAAATTGGTATTAATTGTTGAGTAATTTAGTTGTGTCTTATATCAAATTGTAGATAATTTAGTCTAGTTTCACACGATGTTGCTTTAAATTCTGGTCGATACGGGTCGAATTTGGTAAATTCTGGTCGAATCGGGTCAAATCTGGATATGGAGCGGCGATTCAAACGAAAAAGCCTTTAAAAAGAAAAGGCGCCTCCGTTGATTGAGTCCTGCAATTTTTTATATGTATTAATTTTTCTTCGTTTGTGTGCAATAGAGGAAAAAAAAAACCGGCCAAGTGCGAGTTGTGACTCGCGCACCGAGGGTTCCGTACAAACTTGTAAGTAAGGTATCTTTTTTTGTGGAGGACGTTACAAGCACATTCAGTTAACTTGTCAAGTGGCTCTCATAAAATCACGACCATCTTAGTACCGCTGCAAGCATAACCTCAACATGTCGTTGTCGTACGATGGAATTCTACCCTCTATTTTATTACCATACATCCTCCATTCACTATGAGTGCTTAGGGGTTCTGGAACTTCACTATTTGTTTTTACTGCTCAATTTTGCTTGTATACCTATATACCCTGTATAAAGGTATACAGGGTATTTTTTTTTTAATAACGCGAATATTTTTAAACTTATAAAAAGAAAACTTTATTTTAGTATTAGACTTATACACTAACTTATATTAAGATGTAACTATTTCTAGATCTAATATAAACTAATATATTAACTATTTCTAGATCTATTTCGATACTCTTAACATTCAGTTGTTGAATTGACTGCTTTTTGGGCAATTGACTACCAAAAAATAAGGGCGAACGTGATTTAAGTATAATATACTTAAATCATATTATCTACAACATGTTATGTAGATTATGTAGATTATAGTATAGTATTATTATGTAGATTATCAACATATTATGTAGATTATAAAGAAAAATTAGACGAAATATAATATATACAGGATGTTACGGGACTTGAGTATGTCGCATGTCGGTTAGAAACAAGCAAAATTTAGACATAATATATACCCTCTATATATTATGTATATAGAGCAGAGATGTTATGGATATGAAATTTCGGATCTGGATGCGGATACGGATATAGGAATAATGTTATACCGGTTTCGGATACGGTTACGGATAAGAATTTTTTTCGGATAATCCGTTAGTTTCGGATAGTTTCGGTTACGGATATCAGATTTCTAAGGAATAATAAAAGTAGAATGCTAATTTGTAAAAAAATTGATTTTATTTCTATGTTATTATTTGTACTACCTACAATCATATGTCATACAACTAAGTACAACAATATAAGTAGGTACTACAATTATATGTCATATAAGATATATAAGTTATTAATATTTATAAGTTTTATCTACATAAAAATGCAAAATCATAATTATAATAAACAAAAACAACATTATTCCTTTTTGTCTATTATATATTTTCTATTAGATATTGAAATATATTTATAGGAATTATTACAACATATCAGTAAAAATTATCCGAAATTATTCGAAACTTTTATATCGGATTCGGTTACGGTTACGGATCTCCATAACATCCCTGATATAGAGCGTACGTGATGAAATGCATAACGAATATAAACAAATAAATTTCAGTATAAACAGCTTGGTGCCAACACATACTTTTTAACCTTAGGACCTAACTGTATGCAACCCATATGCTTCTGGAGCCTGACAATACCACTGCGACAACATTAGTGTATTGTCATAAGTTTCTAATAGTAAATTCGCATTTTTCTTGTAATTAAACTACATATTTACGGTTTGCAGATTTTTCCCTTTACATGTGCTGTAAGACACCGCTTCTTGCCAAATTTCATGATTCTAGGTCAACGGGAAGTACCCTATAGGTTTTGATTCCCTTGTGAAATCGCAAAATATGCTACATAAACGGTCATATCTTTTGATCGCGTTGACTTACAAGTTTGATTTTTTCGCAGCCGAAAGAGACCGTAGACCCGAGTATTTGTTGAAAATTTCAACTTGTTACCTCTACGCGTTCCTGAGAAAATGGTCTTGACAGACAGACAGACGGACAGACAGACAGACAGACAGACAGACAGACAGACAGACAGACAGACAGACAGACAGACAGACAGACAGACGGACAACAAAGTGATCCTATAAGGGTTCCGTTTTCGGTACGGAACCCTAAAAATGAAAAGTACATTGATCCGCATAACGGAAATAATTGTATAAATGTAGTAACACAAATTGTTTAGAAAATTATTTCGTCTTAAATACTATTTGTGGTTCTGAAAAGAACCATTTGTTTTGTAGTTGTTGGTGTAGAACTATTCTTCACTTTCTCTTCTGAACGTTAAGAGATGTTTAGCCGAGGTAATATGGTTACCAAAACTATATATCTTGTTTATTTCTAACTTTAGAGCGAAATAAACCGGAAAACAGTTTTCAGCAGTTCTATTTCCTTCGTGTAACAAAAAATAATCTCGAAAAAATTTCCAAACAAAAATTTCAACCAAAATTTTCCATCATTTCATTCGAAAAATAAGTGCTTTTTCGGATTATTTCGATTTTCTCGAGAACGATAAACAGCAGTGACCTTATTTTCAGCACACAGAAACTACACGACAAGACGAACAAGTCGATGTGTAAATTGTCCGTAAATATTCATTAATTCGTCGATAAATTTCAAACTGAAATTTACCCGATTCTCGATTTGCTAAGTAGATATCTCGGAAACATTTGCGTATAATTAAAAACGGATTACGGCATCGTTTTCAGAAGGTTATTTTCCCACGAATACACAAAGATTGTCGGCCGGAAATTCACGACTTTCCAAGATCTCCACTAGAGCGCCGAAATATCATAAAAATTTCTTCAATTTCTGCAGGCGAAAGTGAACCGAAAGAGCTAGCGAAATATAGTTTGCATATCTGTAATCAGCAGCAAAAATGCTTTCAGAAACGTTTTTAAATTTGGCTGTGACGCAAAAAATATCGATTTTGAAAAAATCGATTTTCTCGCGTTTCGTCGTTTCCGCGGTCTAGATGGTATTTCTTAACTGAAACCCTCCTAGGGAATATTATATACGTTTTCGGACTAATTTTGGGACGCTGAATCGATTGGCGAAGACAAGAAGTCTCTGTGGTGAGCGGTTCAAAAGTTATGACAGCGTCAAATCAGTAGGAAATGTGTGATTTTGTACAGCGAAGAAAAATATAAAATTTGTTTATTTGTAACTTTAGAGCGAAATAGGCCGGAAACCGTTTTCAGCACTTCGACTTCCTTCGTGTAACCAAAAAAAAAAAAAACACGAACAAAATTTGCAAAAAAAATTCTACAAAAATTTTCCATCATTTCGCTCGAAAAATACATGCTTTTTCGTTTTTTTTTCGATTTCTCGAAAACGGTAAAGAGCAGCGAAATCATTTTTGGCACACAGAAACTACACGACAAGGCGAACAAGTGGATGTTTAAAATGTCTTTAAGGATTCAATTATTCGTCGAGATAATTCATACCGAAATTTACAAGATTCTCGATTTGCTTACTAGATGTCTAGGAAAGGGTTGCAAATAATAAAAAACGGATTGCGGTTTCGTTTTCAGAAGGTTATTTTCCTGTTGATACACTAAGATTATCCCCGGGAAATTCACGACTTTCCGAGATCTCTACTCAAGCGTCGAAATTTCTTAAAAATGTCTTCAAATTTTGCAGGTGATAGTGAAGGAAAAGAGCTAGCGAAATATATTATATATATATATATGTATATATATATATATTATTATATATATATTTGCATATCTGTAATCAGCAGCGAAAATGCTTTCAAAGACGTTTTTAAATTTTGCTTTAACTCAAAAAATAATGATTTTGACAAAATCGATTTTCTGGTATTTCGTCGTTTCCGCGGTCTAGACTCCCCGAGCCGATGGTATTTCTTAACTGAAAGCTTCTTAGGGAATAGTAGATACCTCCGACTAATTTTAGGACGCTGAATTGATTGGTGAAGACTAGAAGTGTCTGTGGTGAGCGGTTCAAAAGTTATGACAGCGTCAAATCAGTAGGAAATGTGTGTACAGCGAGAAAAAATATAAAATATTTATTTGTGCCTTTAGAGCGAAATAAACTGGAAAAACGTTTTCAGCACTTATTCAATAATTCGTCGATAAATTTCAAACTGAAATTTAACCGATTCTCGATTTGCTAAGCAGATATCTCGGAAACGGTTGCAGATAATTAAAAACGGATTGCGGCATCGTTTTCAGAAGGTCATTTTCCTATTGATACACTAAGATTGTCCGCGGAAAATTCACGACTTTCCGAGATCTCTACTCGAGCACCGAAATGTCTTAAAAATTTGTTCAATTTGTGCAGGCGAAAGTGAACCGAAAGAGCTAGCGAAATATAAGTTGCATATCTGAAATCAGCAGCAAAAATGCTTTCAGAAACGTTTTTAAATTTTGCTGTGACTCAAAAAATAACGGTTTTGAAAACATCGATTCTCTCGCATTTCGTCGTTTCCGCGATCTAGACTTCCCGTGTGTCGATGGTATTTCTTAACGGAAAGCTTCCCAGGGAATATTATATACGCTGTCCGACTAATTTTGGGACGCTGAATCGATTGGTGAAGACTAGAAGTTTCGGAATCTGTCGGAAATGTGTTATTGTGTAAAGCGAAAATAGTTATTTACATTAGATTGCGGAAACGTTGATTTTACAATGCAACAGCTCGTTTGTAATTCCAACCTTGGTTATAGATTATAATAATAAAACTTTCAGATTATTAAAACAAATTTTAATTATACATATTTCATTTAATTAAAATGTCGAAGTTTGTGTGTTTTTAATGGCTTTCTCCTTTATTGCCAATAATTCTCTTGAAATCATTCATATTGGTGGTGTTTATTGGCGAACCTATTACAGCAAGATGATCAATCTGTGTAATCTCCCCATTACCTTGATTATTTTTCACGAACAATTGAATATTCTGAACGTTCTGGAACTTCACAAAACGTAAATTTATTGGATTCCCTTCAAGATCACCAACGTTCAAACTACAAAATAAAATTCAGTAAATTATGTTTATAAACCATAAATTAAAACTTACTCTAAATCTTGAACACTCGTATTACTATCTGCCATATCGAAATCTAGAGTTCTTGGTTGATTGATGAAAATCTTTAATTGTTTCGGTCCTTTGTCTGAAGGAGCTTTAATTTTCAAACTGTGTATTTTAACAGCTTGATTGAAAGCTATCGATATAATTAACTAAAAACGTGAGAATGATTAATCGAAGAAAATTTAAATGTAAGGTGCATATAAGAAGTACTTGCTCGTCACAATCGGATTGTAGGAATCCGCCGTCGCCGGACTGAAGACAGTGAGCCAAGGGATGATCGTCGCTCTCATTCAGGCATTCGCATTGAGCTTTAGTTATGAAAGGACTCAGATCAATCTAAAAAAAATCCGAATTACCCGAATTCTACATCAATCACTTTCGTAAAAAATAGAAACTTATTATTTATATCTTGATTCATTTACGGACAAAATATGCTTACTTATAATTTAGTTTAAGTAAAATAACTGTAATTACTAAAAAGGCAAGCACACAAAAACTAAATAAAACAGAAAAAGTAGGTTTAATTCAAGCTATAATGGTTGATCAATTTTAATTTTATAATTCACAATAAAAAATTTTAATGTCTAATTTCTTTGTTTCGGAATTGGTTTATGTCATAGCATGATACATACGTGTCCTTCAACGGTTTCGGCTTCTTCTCCGTCTGATGTTCCATAATATTGTTTTACTTTACTCTCCAAAGCTGCAGGATCTGCACCTTCGAGCCTATGCACTTTAGTCTGAAACAAATTATAATGAACGAACCCCTCTAAATTACAAAATTATATATTAAAAGTTGGACATTTTTATCTTTCATAATTGCATAATTGTTATCTTGAAAATATTGCGCATAGGGTGTAGCATTTTTGTTAGTTGAAATGTTATCGCTCAAATTGCCAAATAATGTTGCGTAACTACTACTATCGAAAATGGTGTCTGATAACATTCAAGGAAAAGTCGTTTTAGTTACAGGAGATGCAAATGGCATTCGTTTATCAATTGTTGTTAAAAGAATTATCGAAAAACGGAGTCAAGGTGATGATTTCGAGGGTTCAAGGGAGTTTTGATCGCCCACTTGGACGAATCAACAGGTACAACCGCCGCAAAAGAATGCTGTAGAGAAACAGTTTTCATTCAAGTTCATATTAGAACTCACAAAGAACTCGAATGTAATGTTAAACTAATATTTTCAAATTTACAAAGTTTTTTAATGATTGATTTCAGTATGATTATCAAAATTTGGACGTTTACACATCGTCTTGCATCGTTTGGAGTATTTAACGAAAAACGTTGAGAGAAAACCATTACCTTTTAATGTCGTAAGTCAAACGGAAATGGGGGAGTTTTAATAAATATTACGTATTTATTATGAATTAAAGTTGTAAAAATTTACACACACATAAATTCAATGGAGTAGTAGGTTTTCAAGAATCTAATGAATATGCAGTTCAACAATTGTCCAGCTTACCCTCTCAATCGTAAAACATATGTTATTAATATAATTACAATAAATGAACACTTGTAGTAGGTTATAATATATGCCCTGATAATCTGGGTAAAGGTACGTTAAAGGCTGAAGAAGACAATGGAAACGTATGGGTCGCAAACCAATAATTACATAATTTCAACAAAAGTTTCAATAATTTCACGAGTTTGTTGTAGATTAAATTTTATCTTAAGCAATAAATATAAATTGTTTCTTGGGTATGATTTTGGTATAATTATGCCTCAAATAATCTTTGCAAATTTCGTAATATTCAGAGAATAAACAAATTTTAAACGTAAATTATATAATGTCTGGGATGATCTTTCCATTTTTTTTTTTTTAATTAAAGCGGCATGTTTATTTAACCTTTTTACGATAATAATTTGCATAGATATTCTTTTTGGTATAAAAGGAGTGAGTCGTGAATTTCTATTTACGTTCCAGCATTAAGGCGAAACTCTAAAGATGTCTTACTCTTTCAACGGCAAAGTCGCTCTGGTTACCGGAGGTGCCAATGGCATCGGCACGGCTATCGTCAAAGAACTTTTAGCAAACGGGGTTAAGGTAAAAGAATTTTAAATTTTTTTCAAATGTAAATTATTTGTCGTTAATTTTTAAGAACGTTGTTATCGTCGATATGGACGTCACTCTTGGCGAGAAACTAGTAAAAGAGTGCGGAAGCGATAAGACTTGCTTCTTGAAAGTAGATGTTACTAACGCCAAAGAATTGGAAGGTAAGAATAATATACAAAGTCTATGTGACTGAAAAATTATTTATACAATCATTTTTACGCAGATGCTTTCAAAACGGCTATTAGCAAATACGGCGGATTAGACATCGTTTGTAACAACGCCGGAATCTTCGATGAGAAGACGTGGCAAAAAACTATCGCTGTCAATGTCGTAAGTTGAAAGTCAGTTACTAATTTCGATTAGCGTAAATCTAAATTATTTTTCCATATAAGAATGGCGTCGTTCAAGGCACACTCTTAGCTTTCCAATATATGGGCAAGGACAATGGAGGTAAAGGCGGTGTGATTGTAAACACTGGATCAATCTTGGGGTTACAAGCAATCGCTGGTGGACCAGTTTACACTGGTACCAAGCACTTTGTTGTCAGTTTTGATAGAGCTTTTGGAACTCCTTTCTTTTATGACCGCACTGGCGTCAAAGTTGTTACCATCTGTCCTGGTATTACAGACACTGTCCTTCTTAAGAAAGTACATGGACTGGAAATTTTCCAATCAGCTGGCATAGACAAATATGTGAATGACCAATTGGAAGCAATGCCAAGACAACCGTAAGATATACTATGTTTTAATTGAACAACTACTTAACTTACACAAAATAATCAATTTTTCAGAACTGAGAATGTTGCAAGGGGAGTTATTACTGCAATCAGTCAAGGTGTAAATGGTGGTGCCTATGTCGCTAGTCTTAACAAACCAGCATATGAAGAAAAAGCATCAAAACCTACTTTTGTGTAGATTTAAAAAACTTATTTTTCAAATAAAAGTATGAAATATAAAAAAAATATTATACTTTGAATCTTCTATTTACCCTTTCGGGTGTCGAGATTATAGGGGGCCCTTACAGTTTAGATTTTTACTGTAATGCCTTGCCAAAGCCATGCACAGGAGGACGGTGGCTTATTTTATATTTGTGCCCAGGCCCAGGGATCGAACTTGCAACTTACAGAACAGGCTTAGAAATCCGATGTCTTGCCTACTATGCCACCACCGTCTCAGTATGAAATATAGATTTTATTATTTAAAAAATGCCTTACTTTGTTTCGATAGAAGATGAAGGTGGGCATTGCGGAAACTCCCTGCGCTGCTGCAGTATCTTGACATTTATCCACATCAATTTTAAGAAAAACTGCATTAGGATATTTTTCTGCCAATTGTTGGAAAACTGGGGCCATCCTTTGACAAGGACCACACCTAAATATAAAACACAATAATTTCTCTTTTTTTCAATAACAAAACTCCTAAAAATAATTAAGGAGATTTTAAACATCATTTTAATCTTCGATAAAATTATCATTTGGATGTTTTTGTGCTGCAATCTCTTTTCTGTAAAGAGGTGATCGATCTAGTGGGTAAATATCAAATTAGTATAATTACCAGCTTGCGGTAAAATCAGCTACAACGAGTTTGGAAGCCGCATGAGCTAATTCGCTCTGAAAATGTGCTTCATCTTCAATTGCTTTTACACCAACCATTTTCTCTTGCTTGGACTAATTTCTTTCAATACAGTTACAAGAAGAGATATGGTACATCTAATGAAAACTTCTAAATAACACACTTGAACAACGTCACTATAAAATGACTTGCAAGCCTCAATCTTTTGACAAGCAGGGTCACCAACAAAATTAAAATTCTGATATGTAATGCCACAATGCCAGTACGTTTAACAAAAAAATGTTACAGACATTGAATCGAAAGGGAAGCAGAAATATGTAAATACAATTCACACTTCTAATTGTTTTATGCAATTTTATTTATAAATAACGGGATTAGTGGAAGAGACAGGCCCGTAACTGGTGGCGCCTCCGTGGTACAAATTGAACTAACATAAAACAGTGGCGGGTCGACAGTTTGGCACTGAACGAATTACTTCTTTCAAAATAACATGTTAGATTAGGTTATATACGGAGCAGATAAATCCAAACCACATATCCTGCGTTAGCGCGACCTCTGGATCCGAAATAAGAAAATATATTACACATTCTAATTATATAACAGACCCTTCACAAAATATATTCAAATTATTTTTTGCAACGCCTGTTTGTCCACTACAATGCGCATGCGCAAGACCATCTAACAGATCTGAAGTTGCAAACGAGACTGCCTCTCCTTCTTAACGTATAAAACTATTGTAAAATACTCGATATTTGTATAATTTAAAATTATATAATACTTTATCCCCAATACTTTTTTTGTTCTGTATCACAAGATCATTGATTGAATTTTAAACCAATACAGACTTTGCTGTGTCGGCAAAAATCATATCACAATGTAGTATGAGATTTTCTACCAACAAAATGTCTGTAGTCATATCAGGCAACATAGAATTTGAAAAATCCGGAAGTCGAATCAGAGTCGGTGCAAACACGGTGGCCAAATTATGAGGATTCATTTTATTTATTGCAGAATGTTGGCTGACTCTGGAAAAAAAAATTGAATGTGAATCTCATATAATTTGACTATTATATACTTTTTACCTTTTTAAATGTTCAATCATGTATTTAAGCGTGTCGTAATGAGACTTGGGAAGAGAGTGCAAGGATTGTCTAACAGAAGATATCCTAGAATCTTCATTTTTATATTCTAAAATATGATTCACATTAAATTCATAATACACAAACAGATAGGAAAAATGCATACGTAAGGCATCAGTGAGTTGAGGATGTATAATAAATGTGATCAAAGATATCGGCAACAATCTCAAGTACAATTTTAAAGCTCCTGTAATCACATTAACATTTGGATACTTTTCTTGACTCAAGTCAGCCTTTTCTCCATCTAAAACGAATCCTTTTGAAAATCCACACCAATCCACTGCAATTCAAAAAATACCTTTATCTAAAGCCATTTTGATGGCTTCAATCTCATCAGAGAATCCACTCAACCTATAAATTCCTTCGACCATCAGACCTCTGGCTTCAACCTCTGCCACACATTTAGTCACTACAAAAGGTAGAGTCGAATTGTGGGCAGCCAGCAGGGTAGTCAGATCAATGCCGAAAACTCCCCGAATGTATTTTAAGTCTGGTATGCAATAATTTGGAACATTCTCAGAACATTTACCTAAAAATTATAAAAATGATGATCATTTTTAATTTACAAAGATACAGAAAAGTGACATGCAATTTAGAGTAATAGAGAAAATTTAATTATTTTGATAGTCGATATTATTGTTTCAAAGTACAGGGTTGTCCAAAAAGATGTTATCATAGATTTTTATTTTAATTACAGAATTACACATACTGTTCTTTTCACCTTAGATAAATTATCTAGGCATATCCAGTTTGCAAGGAATAAAACTTGAAAATTATGTAGTAACATTTGTGTGCTAACATCTTTTTGCACAACCCTGTATATCTGTGATAAGTTAGTCGATAGTTGCAATTGTGACGTTTCCTATCTGCTGTTAAGCATTCTACTGTACATATTTTGTATTGTTACATTTAGGCTAGTGTGGATTAAAGTAGAACACTCACTGTGAGCAATCATTCCACAATCATCACATTTAACGCCTTGTGCTGTGAAGCCCCATAAAAAGTTTCCACACAATTCACACCAATTTAAACCTTTGAATGTATTTACTTTGAACACATGTGGTTTTTCATTTAGTGGGGAACAGTTTGCTTGTTTCGCCACATTGATGTTATCAATTTGAAGATTATTTTTCCTTAAATTTTAATATATATTTAATATCATTCAACTTACATACATTTTCATTTCATTTCTTTTTTTTTTCTAACATTAATGATTATTAATTATCTAATTAATTCATCTAACTTTAACATTTATCAATTATCTAATCTTAACTATCTAATTTTGATTGTCTAGTCTTGTCTGTCTTCAATGCAGGAAACCCGTTTTCGAATCATGGTCGGGGAGACAACAACTAGGGCAGTTTTCACTAACCGTCCGGGCTGCCCACCTTGAATGAATGCAAAATATGCAATACTGGGGTGGCGCAAACTAAAAGCCAAGGTAGAAAAGGGGATTGAGTGAGAGCTTCCCCCGAACCACTTTTTAACCTTGACTGTCTATAGTCCATTTTTTTTAAGAATGCAGTAACTAGAAACCAGATTTACACTATGATAAATGTTCAATCTAGACACAAAATTTGGCGCTAAATTCAAATATGGTTACTTGAATATAAAATTGGTAATTTATTAATGGTTTGATTAAATATCTTAATATTATTGAATAACTTATACAATACAAACAAATAAATGGAGAAAAACGCAAAAAATCTAAATGAAACAAACAGATCAGATGACAATTGTGAAGTAACACGGAAGCCATTGACAACTAACAGCTGCAAATGTATGTGAAAAGAAAGAGAGAAAAGAGGTTGTGATGGAGAAGTAAATATTGTCGGTGTGAACTTTTCCTCGATTTAATCCAATCAGAGAACAAGGTCAAATAAGCCCTATCTTCCCTGCACTGCATTCTTAAAAAAAATTAACTATAGTCTTGTCTATCTGGCATTGTCTGTTTAGTCTTGTCTGTCCAGTCTTATTCAATAAATTGAGAAGCAAAATTGACAAAAGATCAAAACTTTTAAAGAACAGATTACCTTGTATATTCTTTTCTTAATGCTCGTAATTTCCGTTGATTGAGGGTCATGTACGGACTCTCTTGATAATTAGCATTAGACAGTCTTTCTAATGTTAATGGAGCCTTTAGCTGAAGGTACATGGTCACAAGCCCATCGGCAACCAAAGATCTGACACAATCATATCTCTTTTCCTTAACGTACAGACCAGAGTTGGGATCATAAAACAATTTATAATGACTTATTTTGTCATTAAATCTGCAAGAATTTGTAAAATAACAGAATGTGTATTGAATGTGAATGTGTAGGGTACTTTAAACTCAAGGTGTGGAATTGTCCATTGGATGATCTGCTGCTTCTCACTAGATAGGCTCCATTGGGCTGGTTTATTAAGAGATTATTGGCTTGGATGTGAGAGATTGGTCCATGAAAGTCTCTACCTAGGTAGTTAGGTGAGTCTACCTGATAGATGTCACATATAACGGGTATTGGAACTGGTGCCTTGAGTTGCATTTGATAAACTAAAAACATAGGATTTGAAATGAAAAAAAATATATGATAAATATTTTCTCCTACATTTAAAGAGATTCCAGCATTTAGGATACAATTGCAAATTAACATATTCTTTCTGTGGCAAAAATAAATCAAATGAAACCACACACATTGTAGTATATAATTAGTAGGCACTGTTTAATTACATGTCAAAGATATGCTTACGATCGTTTTTCCATAATGAATTTGAATGAGATTCCGCCTCCAAGCCCATAATATTTTGTTTGATTTCCTTATCGTTTAGATAAATATTTTTTCCGAATTTTTTTTTTCTCACCAAGCGCGATCTTTCAAAGAGAAGGAGAGACAGTCCCGTCTGTAACTTCAGATCTATTAGACAGGCTTGCGTATGCGCATTGTAGTGGAGACATAGGCGTTGCAAAAAATAATTTGAAAATATTCTGTGAAGGATCTGTTATAAAACTAAAAAGTGTAATATTTTTTCTTATTTCGGATCGAGAGATCGCGCTACGGCGCGATAAGTGGTCTGGATTTATCTGCTCCCTTATAACCTAATTTAACCCTTATTTTGAAAGGAGTAATTCATTCAGTGCCAAACTATCTACCTGCCACTGTATGTTTTAAATTAGTTCAATTTGTACCACGGAGGCGCCACCAGTTACGGGCCTGTCTCTCCCGCTAATCCCGATCTTTTCCCACAAACTTTTACGATGAGTGAGTCACTCACACGGAACTGAACACCAATACGCAGAATCCAAATTCATCCATTTCAATTCAAAACCATCTACTGGATTCTTGGAATCGCGTGGAATCAAAGCGATTTGAATAAAAAGACGATTTTTAAACAAACACATTTTCCTCTGTGTTTCACTCTGAATTAAATAATGATTTAATTAGAAGGATCTATTATTTTAGTTGTTTTTAAACTTAGATTTGTTTACATTTTAATTGTATTATATTAATTATTGCATAAATAAATAAAAAAAAAAACATTTTAATTGGATTTGTATTCATATATCTGAGATTATCGTTGTTTAAATAAGAAGATTGATAATACGGTATAACCCAATATGAGTCGATACGCGGTTCAAATGCTGATAAAATATTACGAATCAAGTTTATTTCTAGATAAGCAAAAACATACTTGAAATAACTTAATATTGACGACGTGTAACTGATAGTGCATGCACTACTGCGAATGCATTGACACATGTGCGCGTCCATCTACTCCTCACTCATCAATTATATATAAGTCTATACTTTGATTCATTTGATTATTTGAATATGGATGGTGGTATGGATTTGCTGCAGGGAGTCCAAGATGCGGAACAACAAGCCGGACCAGATCCCTTAGGCGGCTTCCAAATGCCCTCGCTGGAGAAAATGCTGGAAATCGTCCAGCAGCTGGACATGCCGGAAGAAGATAAAAAGCAATTGATCGAATCCATGCAGAACAAGGGAGATTTTTTGGGGAAAATGGCAGAAATGGGTTCCAAGATGGGTCCCAAAATGCAAGGGCCCGCTCCAATCGGTGGCAGTTTTGATCCGACCGTCCAGTTTTTCTTGTTCTTTTTGGCTATTGCCGTCGTTGTTGTAATATTCGGTAAGTGATTAATCAATTTGTTTAAAGAATATGCATTTAATTTTTAATATAAAAATTGCAACTCATGAAACATTGATCAAAAATTGATCTTAATCAGCACAAATTTAGCCAACAATAAAAAAAAAACATATACGTACATTCATAAATATACATATAAAACATATTTCTCTCAATTTTGGTACCCTTAACAACTAACATACGTCTCTCAGTCCCAAAGTAGCAGTAATTTTCTCACCTGAGACGTATGGCAGGTGGTTAAGGGTTAACATTCTTTAACTCATAAATAGTGAAAATAGATTAAATAAAGTCATATCTAAAATGATTTATTTTGGTAGGTATTACCTGTCTTGAAAATTAAAAAAAACCTGGAATCTGATGACTATCAGAGTGCCATCTGAGTGCCACCAATCTTAACAAAATTTTCGAGATCTTACTTGATCACGTCAAAGATGTTTTAACAGTCCCATCGACTCAACATTTGTTATTATTATAAACATTATCAACATTTATTATTATGTGTTTGGTTTCGTGTTTTTCTTAATAATTCTAATTGGTGATGAGAATTAATAGCACCGGAAGTATAAAATGAAATTTGTTTGTTAATTTATCATTCCTGTTTCAGTATTCTTCGCCTCCAAATTATATAAGATGTTAATGGGCAGGGAGTTGAAAAAACTACAGAAGAAGCAACAAAAGAAAAAGAAATAAGTTGTGATTCTTGTAAATCTTAATAAAAAAAAAAATAAACAAATTTATAAACTATTTATTTATTAAAACTTTCTAAGTGGCGACTTGATAGTAACTTAATTTTTTTTCAACCGGATATTGCAAAGCCGGCTGACGGAAATAAGGTTAGGTTTAGTCATTTCTACATAGATATCGCTGCTTAACAGCTCCAACATTTTGACATTTCTCAACATTGAAAATGTAAGTGAAACTACTTTAGGCGGGTATTGAGAGTAACTTTCTTCTGACGGAAATAACGTTAAGTAAAGTTTATATTCTGCTTATACATTTCCGTTTTTGACAATTTTAAATTTTGTAGAAATTGATCAATAGCAGTCGCCTACAAATCTAAATGTTTTCATGAATGTCACTTTTTTAAGTAAAATTAAACCTTCATCGAGTGTGTGTTATTTACACATATATGCTTTAATATTTGTCTATTCTGTTTTAATAAAGTTTAAAATACAAATTCTAATTACTAATTTAATTATATTTTAACAATTTGGAACATCCTGAAAATAAGCCACCCAACGTTCAGCGCCTCCGTGCTACAAATTCGAACTCATAGAAATTGACAGAAACCTCCAGTGCCGGGAACAAAGTTAGGTATCTTATTGTTAAGGAATAAAGAGGAAAGGAGTATTGGTTTAATTTAAGATATGAGTGGGTGGCATATCGCAACGCGGTAGATAAATCAAGACTAAGATAAGATAAAATGGTAAGGTTGGTTTAATCTATTAAAAATTAATTATCATTACAATTTCAAAATACTTTAAAAATAAAGTATAACTAAAAATTAGCTCTACGTCTATGTTTTTTATTCCAAGATTATTTCGACGCGCATGCGCATATATTATAGTTCGGTGGATTATACGCTTATTATGACATTTTACCAATGTTTTAGTGGTATTTTTAGGTCTTATCCGTGCATCTTTGTGTGTTATGCTGCATCCGCATTACGATAACTTCCAAAAAGGATAAGCGGGAGAGACAGGCCCGCAACTGGTGGCGCCTCCGTGGTACAAATTGAACTAACTTAAAACATAGAGTGGCGGGTAGACAGTTTGGCACTGAACGAATTACTCCTTTCAAAATAAATCAAAAAAACCGAGCAGATAAATCCACACCACATATCGCGCGGTACATACATCTAAATCCGAAATAAAAAAAAATATTGCACTTTCTAGTTATATAACAGACCCTTCACAAAATATATTCAAATTATTTCTTACAACGCCTAAGTCTTGCCACTACAATGCGCATGCGCAAGACTGTAATAGATCTGAAGTTGCAGCTTCTCACCTTCCCTTCCTTCACAAATTAATACTTTGCGAGTTGCATACTTACATCTCATAGTTGTGAGATATTTGTCTGTGATATGATAAACATGTTAGGTGCTTGACGACTAATCGAATAATTATGTCTAATATTAGAAAGAAAGTTCTATTCGTATGTTTAGGTAAACCATAAAGACTAGCTTATATTAGATGGAGAAAACAATTCGTATTATTAATTTTGATTTTAAATAAAATTTTTAGGTAACATTTGTAGGTCTCCCATAGCCGAAGGTGTGTTTTTACATTTGGTGAAAGAGAAGCATTTGGAAGATAACTGGGAAGCAGACAGTGCAGCTATTGGGGGTTGGCATGTAGGAAAGCCGCCAGATAAAAGAGCAAGGTCAACAATGGCCAAACATCATGTTAGCTACGATAACACGGCAAGACAAGTAAAGTTTATTTCTATTTTTGTGTAAAATAACTTGATTGTGAAGTTTTTATCTTCCAACATAGATTCAAAAAGATGATTTTCAAACTTTCGATTATATATTTGGTATGGATGAGAATAATATTTCAGACTTAAAGGATGAAGCGAAGTCTGTGAAAAATGTTAAGGCAAAAATTCTACTGCTAGGTGATTTTGATCCGGAGGGTGACAGGATAATTCGTGATCCATATTACGTAATTTTTTACTGAATGCACTTTGATCTACCATAGAATAAGTTTTGTTTTTCTTGCAGGATGATAATTCGCTGGGTTTTGAGAAATGTTTTCAACAATGCGTACGTTGTTGCACCGCATTTTTGGAACAGATTGAAAAATAAATATTTTTGATTTCCGATGGTTTGCTGTAATAATTTGTGTAATTCCTTTCCAAGAAAATATCGTTTTGGAGGAAATAATAATTTTGGAAATTTCAGAAATCTATATGTTTATATACAATTTGCTGTTTTGTAATGCAAAAGGAACAAATACTTACTTTAAATACTTTAAAAGGGACTTTTACGGTTAGTTAAGTGCATACGCCAAGTTTGAAAACTGCTATATACTTGACAGATACAAATTTTATTTTTAATTGCTACTAACTATTTTTATTCCATTGGGAATCTTTTGGGAAGATTTAGGAATATAATTTTATTATTTAGGACTGATTAGTTATCATGTAATTAATTAATCTTTTTTGAACGTATAGTTAGCATAAAATATTAGAAAATTCGAATTATAGAGAATTCGAATTATAGAAAATTTGAATTATAGAAAATTCGAATTATAAAATATTCGAATTATAGAAAATTCGCGTTATAGAAAATTTGAATTATAGAGAATTCGAATTATAAAATATTCCAATTATAAAAAATTCGCGTTATAGAAAATTCGAATTATAGTATATTCGAATTATAAAAAAATCGAATTATAGAATATTCGAATTATTGAAAATTTGAATTGTAGAAAATTCGAATTATATAAATTCGAAAAAATATTCGAGTTATAAAAAATTCGCGTTTTAGAAAATTAGTTTGATATTTAGAATTATATTTACATTAGAATGATACACAGTTTTAAGAACTTGACGAGAATCCACGGCTTGAACAATTTGTTTCCCAATAAAATAAAAAATCTAAATCTTTGTCGAATTAAAGTTAAACCGCAATATTTGCCACCGCTAACCATCGATGAAAGTCGGAATAAATTGGGATCTCAAACCGAACTCGTCCACCTTTTAGGAAAAAAAATTAATTTCACACCAGTTATAAACATTTATAAAGAACAAACCGAGGATTTGGTTGAAGATTATTTACTGGTAGGTTTGGATAATAGATCGGATGACTTAGTTTTACCTTTAGATTCTATAACATTGGCCAAAATACGATTATACTACATGGTACTTGGAAGATGCAGATTGTTTCTGTTTATATTCACCGATTGAAGTTTCGAGGTGGTAGGTTTGGATAATAGATCGGATGACTTAGTTTTACCTTTAGATTCTATAACATTGGCCAAAATACGATTATACTACATGGTACTTGGAAGATGCAGATTGTTTCTGTTTATATTCACCGATTAGCTAGGGTTTTAGCCAGGCACATTTTCATCTTTTTGGTACCATTCCTGGTTAATTCCTAAAATCAACCCGACTGGTACGTGGCAGAAAATGCAACTAACGTGGCAGCTCAGTGGCGTTGCGCGGGAACACACTATAGCAGTGTTTCTCAAACTTATTTGTCTCATCGCCCACCTTTGATATGCTAAAGTTAATAGCACCCCCCAAATCTATCGTATTATATATGTTATAATTTTATAGGATACTGCAAATTCTTCAGTTCTATCGAAATTTTTATTATAAAACGAAAATACTTAAACATTCACTAGAAATCTAGCAACGTTGAAAGTAAAATTTATATATCAAGAATACACGTGCTAGTGAGGACAAGCCGCAATTTCTTGACCTCTGTTAAGTTGGCAGGACCAACGAGGAAAAAAAATTCAACGACGGCACATAATAATCCGCTTTTTATCCGCAAACGATTGTAAAAAAAAATTCCCGCACTTCCCATTTCCCAGGAAAATGGGGTCCCGCTAACTTAACAGAAAGTTAGCGGGACCCACCCTAAGGATAATTATTTTGAGGAAATAAATGCACCGAAATTTTCCACGTTTTATCCGAAAACGAATGCCGCGAGAAAAAAAAAATTCAATAGGCCAATTCGCTACATAAGCCGCGCGGATCTCCTGCTTTCTTAATTATTCCTATTGATCCGTTCAAAGACGCATCCGCGGCGAAATGCTAGGGCCTTTCAAAGATGCGGGCAGCATGATAGGTCCTTTCAAAGACGCAAGCGGCATGTTAGGTCTTTAAATATGAAATGTTCTTATTGGTTATCCTCCTTCCACCTACGGTGGGGTGAGAGGTCAGTGTAGTTAGTGGAGGTATTGTATTCGGGTACGCATGTAATATATGCGCATGTAAACAAATTTTGACTGGTTTTAGTTAAGTTTTATACTATTTTTTTCGGCTTACTAAGCAATTTTGCAGCTATATCATTTAGTAAAGTATTTAAAAGTATTTTTCTCCTCGAATAGAAAATCATCCAATTATGTCGGAACCCATAAAAAAATATTGGATAGAGAGAGAAAGAGATCGTCACAAAACACTATGCCGGAAAATGTACTTTCCACCGTGGAAAAGCAGACCCTAAAAATGAATATTTTAAAGAAAAAAATCACCGAAATTATTCGCTTTTTATCCACAAATAAATTCCGCGGGAAAAAAAAAATTCCCGAATTTTCCCGGGGAATGAAAAGTGCGGATTTTTTTTGCACTTGGTTTGCGAATAAAAAGCGGATAATTCCGGTGCATTTATTTCCTCAAAATAAATATTTTTAGGGTGGGTTCCGCTAA
Organism: Phosphuga atrata; assembly: GCA_944588485.1. NCBI lineage: Eukaryota > Metazoa > Arthropoda > Insecta > Coleoptera > Silphidae > Phosphuga > Phosphuga atrata. Next base: position 111,366,802 of record OX155892.1, on the reverse strand, counting down.
CTTTCTGTTAAGTTAGCGGGACCCCATTTTCCCGGCGAATGGGAAGTGCGGGATTTTTTTTGTTACATTCGTTTGCGGATAAAAAGCGGATTATTATGTGCTATCGTGGATTTTTTTTCATCGTTGGTCCTGCCAACTTAACAGAGGTAATTTCTTGTAACATCATCATTCAAAATAAATTGTAAGTTTAGGTCTGAGAACCTATTTAGATTAGTAATAAATGATTTCTTAAATAATTATCAACAATAATTGTGATAGTTTTTGAAATATTTCAAATAAAAATTAACATGCGGGGATCCCTGTAAAAAGAAAAATTTGTGAAAAGAAAGGCTTTGTAATTTTTACAGAAATAAAATTATATAATTATTTTTTCAGAAACTTGAAAAGTTGGCAGATTTTTATTCAAGGTAGTAGATTTTGGCAAGACATTAAAAGGTGGTAGATCTACCGAAAAGTTGGTAGAGTTAGTAACGCTGGCTGTGTGTGTGTGCGTGCGATTATCGATACTCGACCAGTAGCGAATTGCAGACGAGCGTGGTCGGTTGTCTAATACTGAACACGGAACAATTTTGTTGAACGTATTTGTTTGTTTTAAATTAACAGAAATGCTTTGTATAGCTCGTTATACCCACCGCCCCCTGGCTACCTACCGCCCCCTATATCGCCCCCTAGCTACCTACCGCCCCCTATATCGCCCCCTGGCCACCTAGCGAATACAGTTCTTCCAGTAAACGGAATCCTCCGAATACTTTACGGAACATTGTTCCTGTGCAGCTTATTATTCTCAGTCAACTACACCAGCATGTTATTTAAAAGGATTCAGATAACTATGCGTGAAAGTTATGGAATAATTTTAAATAAATTGCTTGATTTGATTTTACTCGCACCTATATATTCAAATTAATTTTTGCAACGTCTATGTCTTTCCACTACAACGCGCATGCACAAAACTTTCTAGTAGATCTGAAGTTGCAGACGGGACTGTCTCTCCTTCTGTACCAAAGTCTATTATTAATAACTCGGTATTCGCTCCGTGCATAACCGCGCTTAGCGCCACGCGTGTCCAAGAAGACAACTTCGTCTCCTATTCAATAAATTTTTTTAACGGTTAACTGAAGATTTTGATTTCTTCAATGTCTTTGCTGAATTGTCAAATAACGTCGGATTATAACTTAGGCTTTCTGGATTTTAGACTTTTTATTGCCAGCAAAATGAAATCCACAAATTCTACTCCGCTTTTTCGGAATGCAAAAGCGGCTAGCAAGATGCTATTTGTATATTTACAACCAGCAGGGAAAACACTTTCAGACACACAAATTTTCCATTCACTTGATAAATAATGATTTTCTCGCATTTTCCAAAGATATCACGATGTCATAACTTTTGAACGGTTTGCCATAGACTTCTAGTAGCACCAATCGATTTAGCAAAATTAGTCGGAAAACGTTTATTATATACCTAGTAGGCCTTTAATGAAAAAATACCATAGATCCGGGAAGTCAATTGCGGAAACGATAAAATGCAAGAAAATCGATTTTTCTAAAATGGTTATTTTTTTAGTTACGGCAAAATATAAAAACGTTTCTGAAAGCATTTTTGCTGCTGCAAATTATATTTCGCTTACGTTCTCCTCTCACGATGGCCTTCGAGTAGAGGATCTTAGAAAGTAATGAATTTAGGTTGCCTTAGGGTGCCTTAAAGTTACAAATAAACAAGATATATAGTATTTCACTATTTGTTTTCGCCGTTCGATTTTTTACAAACCTCTCTGAAACTCTACAAATTCCTATTTTCTGTACGCTGAAACTAGACTACAAGCCGAGCAAAACGATATGCATATAATAACGATAATGCATATTGTTTGAAAATATTTAATTTTCGACTGCGATATTTCAAATTCAAATTTTCGCCAATTTTGACTTCACAAGTCCGTATCTCGAAAAGGGTTGCAGATATTTAAAAACACATTGTGGCATCGTTTTCAGGAGGTCATTTGCCCACGGCTGCACTCAGATTCCCTTAAAAATATTGATTAGCTAACCAGTCCATACCTCGTGAACATACCTTGCTGTTGTGACGACTTGTACTGCCTACCTTTATAGATCTATTGTACCCCACCCTCCTCCTCCAAGCGTTGCTGTACTTACCCATTTAGAGCGCCTCCTCTAATCCCAATTCCTTGAGGAATTTCAGGATCTGGGCGGGATTCACGGCGTGCAACTCCTCTGTGTTCAAGCAGTGAGCCCCAAGGTACATCTGTCTCTTGCGCAGTCTTTGAGCAGATGTATGGGAGTTTCCTCTGCTGAGCCACAGAATCTACATCCGTCATCCTCCTCTAGGCCTAGGGCCTTGAGATGTTTCCTAAGTGTCCAGTGTCCCGTCAGGACTCCTGTCAGAATTCTAAGCTTGTTCCTGCTTAATTTCAGGCAAGCTCTTGTTCTCTTCTGGTTAAAAGATCACAGCATCACTTTGGATTGCCTTAGCCCTGGAAGTTCTTTCCAGGTTTTCATCCATTTTCCTCTTGTTTCTTCATCTAAGTTTTTGTGGAAGGTGTTCACACTCATGCCGCAAAAGGGTCCAGGACCTATAATGGACCGGACCTTGGCTGTTAGCAAAATGCAAATTATATATTTACAACCAGCAAGGTAAAAACTTCGAAAACACACACTTTGAAATTTTTCATTTACTTAAATAAATAATGATGTATAGGAAATATATTTTCTCGTATTTCGGTCATGAAGTTCTTAAAAGTGTCACCTTTGGCGCTAGTGCTGTTGCGCTTGGAGCGTATAGTATGGATTCTATACTTGCCTGAGCTCGTAAGAATAATATTATTAAGTGACAACTATTTATAACAGTCACATAGACTATGCCTACTCAAAATTGAAAAGTATTAATAACATCCACTTTGGGACAGCTTTACTAATTAAATCAAGGGAAAAAGTCCCTCCCTTGATTTAATTAGTAAAGCTGTCCCAAAGTGGATGTTATTAAAACTTTTCAATATTATTAAGCTTGCTAATATCTGTATGTTGGTTTACTATTGAATTATAAAATGGTCACTATGGCATTGGTCACAGGTTCGTTTTCTTCTCACATAAATGAATTCTGGGTTCAATGAAACGAATCAAAAACGAATTTTTTGGAAAATTTTGTCGCGATTTTATTCTATTCTTACCCGAAGGAAATCGAAGTGGTGTAAAATTACAAATTAGCAAGATATAGCCTATATCTTGGGTATTTTGAGCATTTGAACCGAAAAATCGTGTTCAGCCTTTTGTTCAGCGCCATTTCCTTCAGATAAACTGAAAAAAGGCCCTAAAATTAATTTATTTAAGTAATCGCCAAAAAAATCGATTTGATCAGCAAAAAAGTTGCATTTTCAGTTCTCTACGATCGCGATCCTTTCGGAAATAACAAATCACAGCGAAATCATTTTCGGCACACTGAAACTAGACGACAAGAAGAGAAAATGATGTGTAAATTGTTTGGAAAGATGCAATTTTTGTCTTCAAAATTCTGAATTCAAATCTTCTCGATTTTTGACTCCACAAGTCCGTATCTCAAGAACGTTTGCAGATAATTAAAAACGGATTCCGGCATCATTTGCTGTAGGTCATTTCCATGTGGCTGCCGGTTTCCCGGTTCTCTCCTCGGGGACCAAATTTCGCGAAAATTCGCTCGATTTTGCCAATTTTATCAAATCATATATCACGAACGGAAGCTGTTAGCAAAATGCAATTTATATATTTACAACCAGCAGGAAAAATAATATCAGACACACTTTGAAATTTTCGATTTACTTGATAAATAATGATTTGAAGGAAATATATTTTCTCGTATTTCGGTCATGAAGTTCTTAAAAGTGTCACCTTTGGCGCTAGTGCTGTTGCGCTCGGAGCGGATACAGAGTCAATCTTGACCAACTCCTTATTTGTGTGAATAATTTTTTTTTTGCAGATTCATTTGACAAAATTATGCAAATTGTCAAAAATCCTTTTTTTTTCTGGTAGACATTTCTTGTGACAACTATTCGTGAAATATTCTAATTTTTTCCGATTCTCATTCTACCTATAGATTTACTATTAATTCCACATTTTTATATAAAACCTCGTTTTTTGCTGGACTTTGCTCGTCTTGCCGTTTATCGTTCAGTTTCAGTGTGCCGAAAATAATTTTTAGATTCCTAGAGGATCGAAGAAAACCGAAAACGTACTTTTTTCCTAATCAAAACAAACAAACGATTGGTTTTTTGGTGACGTTTTCGCCTTTTTTCAGTACATCCAAAGGAAAAGGAAGTTCTGAACACAATTTTCCAGTTCATTTCGTTCAAATGCTCAAAATGTCCGAGACATAAGCTATTTTCCATTTTTTATCCATTTCCTCTCACTTATTGCATGTTTTTCCTGTAGTCGAATTCCTTACTCATCTTACGAAACTAAATTTATAGCAATAGGAACCCTCGATACTTTATGATCTTGATATTACACCTAAACCATTATTTTCTCATTTAGTTTTTATTTAAGTAGTATTAAGTTAGTATTTAATTCCTTAAAACTTAAAACAAAAAGTCCAAAATATGCGAGCGAAATTCAAATTTGCAAAACGCATCACCCACGATTGGTCGAATCGAAACATGCTGTGTGACGTGCACGTCATGACATTTATCGGCGTCGATATTCACTGTGCTGTTTTGCTCTGCAATATTTCTTTAGTGTTTGCTAATACCTAGTGCGATTTTGGTATATAGTGAAAATCCTTAACTGTCTATGCAGTTTAGTATACAACACTGAACGACAACCTGCTTTGCGACGTCATCCAAAGCGCGCGAAAATTGGAACCGTTCAAACAGGTCAAATTTAATCGGTATTTTATATATTATTTTTAAAATTAATTGAAACACTTTCAACATTATTTATATTTTTTACTATGTTATAACAAATTAAGAAGTGAATTAGGCAAATAAAAATTGCTGCATATTCCCCAGTGACTAATGAATACATAGTCCATTTTTTTTAAGAATGCAGTACAGGGAAGATAGGACTTATTTGACCTTGTTCTCTGATTGGCTTAAATCGAGGAGAAGTTCACACCGACGATATTTACTTCTCTCTCCCTTTTCACATACACTGGCGTAGAATTTGGTGATATGTAATTAAATGAATATAATACTACGAATAATTTCTAAATATAATTGAACGTTACATTATACTAAGGCTAATAAGTACTATATTATACAATATATAATTTAATATTCAATTTTAAATTTAAAGATAAAAAAATTAATTAACTCCAAGTATATTTTTTCGTACGCCTATGCATGTTGAGCTGTTAGTTGTCAATGGCTGTCGTGTCAATTCACAATTGTCATCTGATCTGTTTGTATCATTTAGATTTTTTGCGTTTTTCTCCATTTATTTGTTTATATTTTCTTACTATTGTTGCCATTTGGTGTATTTAATCAATAATAATAAGATATTCAATGAAACCATTAATAAATCACCAAATTTATATTCAAGTAACTATATTTGAATTTAGCGCCAAATTATGTAACTAGATTGAACATTTGTCATAGTGTAAATCAGGTTTGTAGGTACTGCATTCTTAAAAAAATGAACTATAGTAGTATTCATAGGTCAATGATATTCACTATTGGTTGAACATTGCCCGAGAAGTGAATTAAAACGTAAGATACCTGTCTCTGATGTAAGAGTCCTCTAACGGATTAATGGCTGCTTCGATGTTGTATGTTTTATCACACTTTAGATACATGTCTCTGGTTTTATCATACAGTTTGTATAAATTATAGAAATCTGGTTCTGTCTGTTTAGTTTAGTATTTTTAATATAAGTACCTACACAATAGTATTTTCTCTTTGCCACAGATGGCACCGTTCAGTTCAGGATAGCCATTTAACTGTATATATAACTGGAACGCGCACGCTGCATTGCGAAAGTGAGGATCGGGTGTTAGACGAGTGCGGCTGCTGTAGGAGGGATAGGCATCTTTGTTCAACTCAAGCGCGTAAATGATACAAAAGCTACCTTCGGTAATGAATTCGGTCCAAGGTGCGATATAACAGGTAGAGCGTTCCTTTAACATTTATCAGGTTTTTGAGAATAAAAGATCAAGTCAAAATTGAATTTTTAATACATATCAAAGTTACATTACAAAGTTTAAATAACTACAAAACTAAGATCTTGTAAAAAGTACTTGTTTTTACATTTAATAAAAATTACACACTAATATTAAATGTGGTGGGAATAACAGATCTCAAAAACAGACAGTCTGTGAGACAAACCCTAAAGGAAGACCGTGGATTTCAGGAAAAACCTCGAAGGAAAGGTACCCCCTGGGCAGAAGAGAGAAAGGAATTACACCGGCAGAAGATGTGACAATACTGGGCAAAGGTCAAAGCCCAACAGTTAAACAAGCGTGGTCCAAAGTAGACCTATTCGAAAGAAGAAGAAGAAATGTGGTGGGACGGTTGAAAAAGATTATTTAATTTGCACACAAAATGTTGCATAACTGAAGTAAATATATATTTTTCAAAATGGTAACTTCCTAAATTAAAAACCATTATTTATTTCAGCTCTAAAAGCCTTATCTGCATGACAGATGATTTGATACAGTGCAGATGAAGGAAAATATAATTTTCCATTCGATATATATTTAGTGAAACAACTTTCATTATTAATATCTACCAGGCAGTAACTGCTATGGTCAGTAGACTTTTGCAAAATCATATTTTGGCAAAAGCAACATGAATTTTTTTTTAATTTTCCGCAATTAATTTTCCGCACAATTACACCACCAATATAATATAGAATATTTTGCTGAATAGAAGAAAGTGTAATACATCCAATAGCAGATATTAATTTATTTAATTCGTCGTCTAATTCGTCATTACTTTGAGTTTCAGTCACGTTTATTTTTGGATTTTGAAAATCAAATACTGAGGCGAGGTCTGAAGTGTAACTCGTGCAACAATTTGCATTGATACTGGGCTGCACGCTGTTTCTGAACAACAATTTACGTAAAGCCCATTTGAACTGAAGCGAATTTGGGTCGTTATTCCATCCTCCACGCGACCGGATACATGAAAAATAAAGTTCCAAGTGATCTTGAGAACACTTATCAGTCAGAAAATATTTGAGAGGATTTTCTGAACGATTGAGCAAAAACAGTGCAAGATTTTCAAATGAGTAAATATTTATTAAAAATCCTGAGGCAAATGTCTTCCTTGCATGCTGTAAAACGGGACGGTCATTTATTTTTAAATACTTTACTCCTCGGCGCTACAGCCCATGAAGGGCCTTGGCCTCTCTGACGATCGTAGCCCAATCCTGGCGATCTTCAGCTCGTTTCCTCCATCTTCTGACTCCCATCTTTCGTAAGTCATCCTCTACATCATCCAGCCATCGTTTCCGTGGTCTCCCTTTGCACCTTCTGCCACCTGGGTTTCCTCTGTGTACCTTCTTGACAGACGTGTCATCTGGCATTCGCTCTACATGGCCCAACCATCTTAGTCTATTACTCCAAAACTATGTCAGCATGACCGTATAGTTCCTCCAATTCCCTATTTTTCCGTATTCTCCATTGCCCTGCGTCATTCACTGCCCTAAAAATCTTTCTTAATATTTTCCTTTCCCATCTTCTCAGACATTCCTCTTCTGCCACCCTCATTGTCCATGTTTTTGAGCCATACATTACCACCGGCCTTATAACCGTTCGATAGACAGTTATCTTCGATTTTCTGTGACTTGAGAATCTTAATCAGGGCCGCCCAGTATGCTCTGTTTCCCGCTGCAATCCTTGCTTTTATTTCTTCACTTATGCTGTTATCATTAATTACCAACACTCCCAAGTACTTAAACTTCTCACAACTCTCATAGTTGACTCCATTCAACTTTATGAGTTTGTCTTTCACCGCTGTGTTTCTCCTGGAAGAGAAGATATACTATGTTTTGGCGCCGTTCACTCGAAGCCCCAATTCTTCTGCCTCCTTTTCTAACCCACACAACCCATCTTCCAGCTCTTTAAATCTTCGAGACAGCATACACACATCATCCGCATACGCCAAATTCTGCGGTTAAATAGAGTACCAGCTGGGTTGTTGGTCTCCACTTTTCTCATCACTCTCTCCAGTACTATGTTGAAAAGTAGTGTGGATAATACATCGCCCTGTCTTAACCCTTGGTTGACTTCAAATTCCTTCGTAAGTTTTCCTTCTACTTTAACTTGGCATTTCGTTCTCTTGAGGGTCATTTGTATCAGACGTATTAGCTTATATGGACACTCCATATCCATCAGAGTGTGATACAGCTGTTTTCTTTTCACGCTATCATAAGCCTGTCTGAAGTCCACAAAGAGCTGATGTATATCCACATTATACTCGTAGCATTTCTCCATTATTTGCCTTATCGTGAAGATATGGTCGTTGATCTACCATGTCGAAAACCACACTGATAATCTCCTAGAATCTCTCCTGCAAAAGGAGTGAGTCTCATAGCAATGACTTTGGCTAAGACTTTGTACACAACACTGAGTAAAGCTATGCCACGGTAGTTTTCACATTTTGCTTTGTCCTTCTTCTTATGAATCGGGCAAATAATGGCAAAGTTCCGCTCCTCCGGCATCACTTCTTTTTCCCATACTTCGACGATTAGCTGATGGACAAGACGTGTCAAATGTTCACCCCCACCCTTAATCATCTCTGCTGAAATGTTATCGCTTCCTGGGGCCTTATTATTCTTCAAGATTTTGATTGCCAATCTCACTTCCTCTATTGTAGGTGTGGGTACAGGCATTTCGTCCTGGCTAACACTGTGCCACGGCTGGCCATTATCGGTTTCCGTTTGTTCCGATGCTACAATCTCTATTGTTGCATTCAGCAGTTCGCTGAAATACTCAGCCCATCGGTCTAGAATCTGTTCTTCTCCTCCTATAAAATTTCCTTCTTTATCTCTGCAGAACACAGCACGTGGTTGGACACCTTTCTTCAGCTCCTGAATTCTTTTATAGAATTTCCTTACCTCCTGAGTGTTATGTTCTTCCTCTAGTTCAGTAATCCATTTCTTCTCTGATTCTCGATTCTTTCTTCTACAGATTTTGTCTGCCTCCTTTCTTTTGTTCTTGAATTCTTCTGTATTATACCTAGTAGACTTGCTTAGTATTTTCTTCCTTGCCTCATTTCTCTCCGTCATTGCCTTTTTACAATCTTCATCAAACCATCCTGACCTTTTAACCCTTTCTTCCATCCCCAACACTTCTTCTGCGGTTTCTTGTAGGACATCCCTCATCATACTCCATTTCCCTTCTATACTTTCCCCAGTTTTGTTTAGGCTCAAATTTCTTCTGTAGTTCTGCTTCATACTGTTGGGATAATTCCTTCTCCTTTAGTTTTGCAACGTCGTATCTTCTTGGAGCTTTCCTATTTTCTCCAGATCTATAAACTGCAATACATTGTCTATATTTCACTCTAACTATATAATGATCCGAGTCGCAATCAGCTCCCCTACAACTGTCGACTTCAAGGATATCAGATGCATGTCTCCTATCAATTACTACATGATCGATTTGATTAAAAGTGGTTCCATCTGGTGAGCGCCATCTCCTCTGGAACCTCTGGAATCATGTACTTTTCACTACCATTGCATTGCCCATCGCAAAGTCAATAAGTCTTTACCCGTTACTGTTTGACACATCATGCAGACTTTCCTTTCCTACAGTTTCTCTAAAGGTTTCTTCTTTCCCCACCTTTGCGTTGAAGTCCCCCAGCACTATCTTCACATCTTGCCGTGGGACGTTTTCTACTTCCTGTTCTAGCTGTTCATAAAATGCATCTTTCACTTCATCTTCAGCATCTTCTGTAGGTGCGTAGACACATACAAGAGTGATGTTGAAGAAACGGGCCTTCATTCTCAAAGTGCATATCCTTTCATTTACTGGGTTGAAGTTCAGAATTGCTGCTTTATGTTTATTAACAACAAGAAAACCCGTGCCATCTATTGCTCCACTCTCTCCTCCACTATAAAGAATTGTGTAATTATCACTCCTTAGGATCCCATTTCCATTCGATCTGACCTCTTGAATTGCTGCTACTCCTATCCTGTATTCCTCCATCTCTTGTTTGAGTCCATGTAGAGCTCCAGGTTTGTTCAGAGTTCTTACATTCCAGGTTGCAATGTACATATCATTTTCCCATTTGCATTTTCCTTTTCCTCGCGTGGGTCGTTCATCAAAATCATCAGTCCGGCTATTCTCGTCTTTGAGTTTCGTAACAAGGTGATTTTTCCGAGGTGATTTATTTTTAAATGGTATATGTATTTACGAGTTTCTACAAAAAAAATTTTCCAGAAATGGCAATTTTTCAGAAAAAGTGGAGATTTATATCCACGACCAAATGGTACTCTTGAATTCATAATATCAAATATTCTTAAAAATTCAATTGTGGCTTCACTGTCATCGAAATCGGGATTTCTCGATTTTTTTAAAAATGCAATAGCGTCAGCTACTCTACTACTAATAGTTGGAGCTGCTAGACGTACATTCATTTTTGTATTACTGAAGTTAATATGACACTATGTTAAAGAATTTTAGAGTTTTAGATTTTTTTTGTCCTGTAATACATGTAATTTTTCAATATATTTAAAATCGATATTTCCAGTCAGTGAACTTAAATGAACTTCTGCAAGTGCATTTCTTAACAACTTCAAAACATGACATGGTACTAAAATGGAAAAAATTTCTGAAAAATTTTCTTGAGTGTTACTATCATCAATATTAAGCTCATTGTTTGCGGTTTTAGGATGAATAAATTTAAATTTATAGATTCAAAATTCGGTAAACACAATTTACAGCCCAATGTCACAAATATTTTTATATTGGTTTACATGTTATAGATCTGACATGAACATTAATCCCAAATAATTTTTGAATTGCTGTCAAAACAAATTGTTGCTGTAAAATTGCTGTTATTTTGTTCACAAAAAAATAAGCAACAGGGCATTTAAAATTTTTGGTATATGAAACTATTTGAAAAACCAATGCCTCAGTGGCCATTTCTTCCGGATTTACAGGAGCAATATCGCCCAAATCAACATAGCCACAATGTTTATCATTTTTCTTGTCATAGAGTATTACAGAACGAATGGCCATTGAGTCAAAGATTAAAGCCACATCATTCAAATAATCATATTTTAAAGCCTGTTCTTTTAAAAACTCAAAAACCTCGTCCAAGAAACCAACTTCACAATTAAAAGAAGAAACCCATTTTCGCAACATCGCAGAATGTGATAAACATAGCCTTTTTCGCAAAAAATTGTAGGCCTTTGGTGAATAAAAATAAACAGTCAAAGCAAATTCCTTAATTTCTTTGGTTTGCCTTCTTTCAGATGCCCTTACCTTAGCATTTTTAATTTCACTTGTGAATAAATTTAAAGAAAAACCTTCCCATAAATGTAAAGTAAAATTTAAATTTAATCATAAATTTAAAGATTTATCTTCCCGCTTCGCGGCGGACAACCTAATGTAACCAAGGTAAAACCAACGGTTCTTGTCACTTTGTCCTATATTGGATCGAGAATTCGCGCTGCCGCGCGTATGTTGTCTTGTTTTATCTTCCCGCTTCGCGGCGGACAACCTAATCTAACCAAGGTAAAACCAACGGTTCTTGTCACTTTGTCCTATATTGGATCGAGAGTTCGCGCTGCCGCGCGTATGTTGTCTTGATTTATCTTCCCGCTTCGCGGCGGACAACCTAATGTAACCAAGGTAAAACCAACGGTTCTTGTCACTTTGTCCTATATTGGATCGAGAATTCGCGCTGCCGCGCGTATGTTGTCTTGTTTTATCTTCCCGCTTCGCGGCGGACAACCTAATCTAACCAAGGTAAAACCAACGGTTCTTGTCACTTTGTCCTATATTGGATCGAGAGTTCGCGCTGCCGCGCGTATGTTGTCTTGATTTATCTTCCCGCTTCGCGGCAGACAACCTAATGTAACCAAGGTAAAACCAACGGTTCTTGTCACTTTGTCCTATATTGGATCGAGAATTCGCGCTGCCGCGCGTATGTTGTCTTGTTTTATCTTCCCGCTTCGCGGCGGACAACCTAATCTAACCAAGGTAAAACCAACGGTTCTTGTCACTTTGTCCTATATTGGACCGAGAGTTCGCGCTGCCGCGCGTATGTTGTCTTGATTTATCTTCCCGCTTCGCGGCGGACAACCTAATCTAACCAAGGTAAAACCACCAATAAAATCTACACGAGACATTGTACCGAAGCTGTTCGTTGAAATCTGGTTGAAATATGAATGCAAATTCAATACGACGCTTAAAATAATATTTTTCATATAAAAGCAAAGAGGATCGGATCCTCTTTGATATAAACGGGCAAGAATAAACGTGGCAACATCCAAATAATTGCGTTCACATATATTGTCTGCAATCTTAAAAATGTAAAAAAAAAATTTCAACAAAAACAACGTAGAGGCTTAATTTTTGCTTGCGGAGCTTAATAAAAGAGTGCCAAAGACGATTAACAACAGTTACAACAGGTAAATATACGTAAATATACGTACACAAATATATTTTCAAGACAGACCCGTAAAACCGAATATACCCATGAAAGGATTTTTTTTTACGATTGGGACCATTATAATCTTATTCCACTGTGAATAGTCTATCTCGGTGACAAACTAGCAGAAACATCACAAATCCTAACCTCTCAACTCAATTATCAACCTAATATTTTCCATTTTCTGTTACTTACTTATGAAAACGAATGTTTTTTCCAGGAACACGTTCATATTTGCACCCATATGCACAACAATACACTACCATTTTAATTTTAAAATAAGAAATTTAAATGAAAATTAAAAAGAGGTAACGTAACGAAACGAGCATTTATTCTTTAAAGCAGGGATTCCCAAAGTTTTTCCTGGGCGGGCCAATGTGGTATTTTTCAAATGTCTGGCGGGCCAAAAACTTATTAGCTTGTAATTTCAAATTTAAGTCAGTCATTCAACTAGGGTTTTCTACCCGGGTACCCGTATCCGGGTATAACCGGGTATAACCGGGTATATGAAATTTTGAGTACCCGGGTAATACTTCAGTGTCAGACCCGGGTACCCATTTTCATCAAATCAAAATCAATCAAGATCAAAAAAATCATCAAAATTCTCGGAAAATTGTTACTAAGTAGCGCTTTAAAAATAACATTAGCAAATTTGCACTACAAGCCATTAAAATAACTTTAAATTAGGCGTTGTCTTTTTACAAAAATGAACAAATTTTTTTCGACCTTGTGCTAAAATTTCCGAAGTTGTTACAAGCTTGGTTGCACAAGACAGTATTTCAATTCGGACCGTCACCCGTACTAAATTCATCCGAGAAGCTTTTCACAATAAACAACTAACTCTACCGAAAAGGAAAGGCAAAAAAAAGGTAAAAATACCCTCTGGGTATATTCGGTTTTACGGGTCTGTCTTGAAAATATGTTTGTGTACTTTTTACCTGTTGTAACTGTTGTTAATCGTCTTTGGCACTCTTTTATTAAGTTCCGCAAGCAAAAATTAATCCTCTACGTTGTTTTTGTTGAATTTTTTTTTTACATTTTTAAGATTGCAGACAGTATATGTGAACGCAATTATTTGGATGTTGCCACGTTTATTCTTGCCCGTTTATATCAAAGAGGATCCGATCCTCTTTGCTTTTATATGAGAAACTATGACAACATATATATTATTTTAAGCGTCGTATTGAATTTGCATTCATCTTTCAACCAGATTTCAACGAACAGCTACGGTACTATGTCTCGTGTGAATTTTATTGGTGGTTTTACTTTGGTTAGATTAGGTTGCCCGCCGCGAAGCGGGAAGATAAATCAAGACAACATACGCGCGGCAGCGCGAACTCTCGATCCAATATAGGACAAAGTGACAAGAACAGTTGGTTTTAGCTTGGTTAGATTAGGTTGTCCGCCGCGAAGCGGGAAGATAAATCAAGATAACATACGCGCGGCAGCGCGAACTCTCGGTCCAACGTAGGACAAAGTGGTGATGATACTCTGAAAGGAAGAATTGGCAAGGGCCGTTGGTTTAACCCTGGTTAGATTAGGTTGCATCAAGACAAAATACGCGCGGCAGCGCGAACTCTCGGTCCAATGTAAGGTTTTATCTGTTTTTTTTTTTAATTTCAAAATTTAATTTATATTTTCCAGATGGAGGATCTGGCGATTTTTTTTTAATTTAATTTGATGAAAGTCTTTTACATTTTTCTTGGATATATTACAAGTTTTCCTTTTTTTTATTTCGAAGCAAATCTGTTGATAAGTTGAAAAAATAATAAACGTGGCAACATCTAGTTATTTGCGTTCGCGTCGACTATCTGTCACGTTGACAATGTTTACAACTATTTCAAGAGAAACACGAATATTTATTGAACCAGACAACTTAGAAGCTTCATTTTTGCTTTCCGACCTTTGCGTCCTTTCCGTTAACCCATGCCAAGGACGATTAATAACAGTTACACCAGGTAAAAAGTCCATAACACTAAATTTTAATAGACCCGTAAACTCTATAAATTCCGAAAAACATATTATATAACTTGTTATTCACAGTTATATAAATTTAAACATTTAAAACGACTCGAGTTTCGACGGATGAAGGTGAATTTCAAGTCATAATCAAGTTATATAAGTAAAACTAGACAAGTGTTGCGCTATTTCCATTTAATATCATCTTTTTTAATTATATGAGAAGTACGACATGTGGCCTTTTAATCCTTATTGCTTCATTATCTGAAAATTAAGTTTACTTACCATAAACTGTAAGATGTTTCCAGATTGGCTTTTAAAAAATCTTTGCTTCTTCAACAATGTCACCTTTTCTATACTTAAACGAATGTGTGACAGAACGTTTGCTATATAATAAATTTTATTGTATGTTACATAAATTTACAGATAAATATAATATTAATTACAATTAACATGAAATATTCCTAATATAGTTATTGTCTTTACACAACAGTTTTTCTTTGTATTTAATGAAATATAATTTTTCACATGTTTAGTGAGAGGAAAATAAAAATCAAAGTTTACCTAAAATTAGTCTAACATTCTGTACAGTGGCAGCCTGAAACGGTTATGTTCCAATTTTTCATCAAGCGAATAATTCTAAAATGTATTTTAATTTTACATTTAACGAAATATTAGTTAGTATTGACCATAAGTAGGAAAAATATGTAAGTACTTTTTTGACGACAAAAATTCAAAACTATTTACATTCGAAATTTTTTGTTTTTGATATGATTATTCTATAACTATGTTTATGGAACTTGGAAATTAAATATTTCCAATTAAAAAAAAAAAAAACTATTTCTGCGAAAGCGTTTAAATTCTGATTTTATTACTTTAAATTATGAAAAAAAGGTTTAATTTCTCATTTGGAACACAAATATTTACAAGCACGCGCGTTTGGAAGACTTTCGTGAATTTGTCATATTCTTATGATTCCTAAACATTGAGCTTAATTAGTTTCCAACTCACGGATATTTCGTGAGTTTGAATTGAAGCAGGTACATTTATATATTTTATAAATTAAAGCAACACACAACATAACAAGAATAAATTTAACTGAGATCTACCTTTCACAAAACTCAATTTATTTTAATTGCAGGTAAAGATAAAAAAATCTTCAATAACAAATTTCGGGAAAGATTGAGTTTGTTAATACACAAGCATGTAAATAAATCACATTGAAGAAGAGGAAACATTTCGTTGGTTATTAATAATAGTATCAAAATGCATATTTATTATAATAAAAAAAAACTAGTTTTATTAGAGATTTTCTATTCTGTTGTTTAGAAGGGAATCAACATGCGTGAAGAATAAAACGAAAATATACAACCTATTTGGAACATGTTCTTATTTAATCTCGTCTGTCGCGTTCATATCCAGAGAAATCATGAGGGGTAATTTGTCACAATTACACGCGGCGCCTCCGTCTCCCTGTGCACATTTCTCTCTGCACCATTCTTCCCAATCTATGGGATCTCTGACCTTCGAGTTGCCGAATCTGTAGAGTTCCTTTCTCTTCTGGTAAAACTCGCAGGAGCGACAACCGAGAATCTTGTAGTTGTGGCGAACGCAGAAATAAGAGCAGATCTGATCGAAATCGACATCATTGATATCGGTCTGGATGATTTCCGTTGGACAATGACACAGCGGGTCGCCCAGCTGGAATCCGCAAAGCAACGGACAGGCGTCTCGACGCGTCGAGAAGCTGCCCACGTCTGCCGTGGCGTTCTGGCTCGACTGAATCGGCAGGTCGAAGGGAGAAATTGCCTCGCAATATTTCCCGCAGCCTTTTCCTCCTAATCCCGACATGCACAGAGACGCGCAAATGCGTCGCGCCTCCGGTAATTCAATTGGTTCGTCGCCGGCGTCGTCGTTATGGTTACTGATGTGTCTAGAAGTCGCGACGCCCACAAGAAGATATACTGAGAACAGTATTGACATTCTGCAAATTCAATATATTACGAATCTTTAATTTTATTCTTTTTTGTAAACATACTACGTTATTAATTGCATACTCATAAATCAGACAAATAACACAATCAAATCAGACTAGAGATAATTTTGAACGAAATACAAGTAATCGGTGATAAATTAAGAGTGTCCTGTTTTTATTTAATAAAAACAAAAAGAAGTAATGACTTATTTGCTATAATTTTAACTGTCTAATATTCAGTGAACATTTAAGTTTTTTTTTAATTGGAACGGTGGCCGCCAATTGTACAAATTGCTTATGTAGAGCATTTTATTAGAACGAACTCCATTACTCAAACACAGAGGTAGTTTCGACAAAAGTTTCATTTTCCAACGCCGCCACATTACAGCACAATAATTGCAAGATGAGTAGAAAAATTACGTCGAAAACGTAAATCTTAAGGATATTAAACTTGCACAGAGGAACAAAGACTGCTAGAAGAAAAAATAATTCCTTGCAAGTTTGGAACAGAATTGAAGAAAATTCCAATCAATCCGCAGCAAGTAGGAATTTTACGTGAGTCGGTAAGAATGAATTTATAGAAAGTTTGGGCGAAAAGCCTAAAAACTTCTTCCGATAGACCCAAACTCACGCTTAGAATTCAGTCGATGGATTTTGGGCAGAGGGGATAATGTTATCAACAAAATAATTATGATTGACGAAGCACATTTTCAATTGCACGGTGAGAGGAAAAACAAAATGTACGTTACTGGTCTGCGAAAACCTTCGGCAGAAAGTTATTTTCGAAGAAGAGCTGCATTCTCAAAAGGTAACTATATGGTGAGGAAGATGCTCAGTTGGATCGAATATTTTTGAGAAGATGAAATGGGAAACGCGGTAATTGTCAAAGGTGAACGTTATGTGGAAATGCTACAGACGTTCTTAAAGGAGTCCATCGCTTAATTCCAATTAACATTAAACGGAATCAATAAGATAATGCAAGGTTTCATGTATTCAACGTGTCTCTGGGAGTGTTACTAAAGGTCGTCTATTGTCTGTTGTGGCCTCCTCGCTCTCCGAATTTGTCTGTTTTTGGATTATTTCTTATGGGGTCATGTTAAACCTAAGGTTAATCGGGCCCAACCTAAAACCCTAGAAGACTTAAAAGGAAATATCAACAAGCTATTGGTGAGATTTCGCCAGAAACGTGCCAGTGTGCCATGCGTTCATGCATCGATCTCAATCGTGTATCGATACAACGGAGATCATCTAATCGAAGTAATTTCGAAGTATTAATTCTTAATTTAGGATTAAGCATTTAGCTTGTTATTAAACTTTAGTTAATTGTTAATTAACTTGTTATTAAACTTTTAGAATTTACTCTAGTGTTCAACAAAAAAAATGGTGTCCAACTTATTTCGTTTTTTGATAATTGCAGTTTAAAATCGGGACACTCTTAATTTTTCACCTTTTATTTGCAATGCGTAATTTGTTTAACTATAAACCGTCCGAAATAGTATCCACTAATTGCCTATTTAACGGCGGTATTTGTGCAAATGATTAACATCTAGTCAGATACGTGAGGATTATAATAAATAGTGGTGTAATTGTATCTAACATAACCAGAGATTTCATAATTCCATCTCGGACAACATTATTTTTCCAAACGAAATCTTTAAAAAATCACTTCTACTCAAGGTAACAAACAAATTTTATATAAATAATCGAAATTTATACATTATATAATTTAAAGATTTACAATTTCTGTTTGAAATTAACCATAATATTAATTAAATTTACATTTTTTATATCCAGCAGAATTAATCAAATTTAATCGTCTCGAAGAATTAGAACTTTAAATAGAACTTTCTCAAATATTTAAGAAATTTTGAAAATTTTGAAACTTTTTTCCTCAATAGGGAATATGCATGAAATTGAAATTTCGTTCAAATATTTTTTTTCCGAATCTTAAACCATTATTTTTGTAATTTATTAAAAAGATATAAATTACAAAAATAATGGTTTAGTTGAAATGACCGGTCAATGAAGATTCGGAAAAAAAATATTTTAACCAAATTTAAATTTCATGCATATTCCATATATTAATACTGAAAATTAATCTGCAAATTAAGCTTTGAAATTCAAATTTGTAAAACGCAATACCATTGGTTAAAACGAAAGTGACGTAACATACCATATAAACAAGTCCGTATTTTTTACATTTGTATGTCATTGCAGTTTTTTGGTTAGAAAACAAACGTCAAAAACGTCAAGTTAAAAATGAAAACAGCTGTAGTAAACAATGGACTCAACTGTCAGTGGTAATTGACGTCATCAACAGACCGCGCGAAAATGCCGGCATTTAAACAGCTCAAACTTTTTCTCAATTTTAATTTTTTTTTAAACTTAATTACAGCATTTTTAATTTTTTACTATGTTATAACGGTGTAAACAGTGAATTAAAAATATTAAAAAACTAATTATGTCTATTCGCATAATAAATTTTGAAATTTCTTGCTAATTAATCAGATGTTATTTTTTGTCGTTAAATAGTAGTGTTGTCCTTAAGGAAATACAAAGATAAAATTGTCACATTGATGTGAAACGATCGCAAACGACAAATAATCTCATTCACACTAATCCTGTTATTTACTTCGCGTCATTGAAATCAAACGAAATGAGCGAGTGCGGTGTTTAGTTTGCGGGTGTATAAAGTATTTATGTAAAATCTTCCCTCGAATAATAAAATATTATAAGGTTGGTTAGATGTGTAACCATGTGTAAAATGGCCGTCGGTCTGGTGGTGACATCTGACGAAGAATTGTTTGCAGGGTGCATTTTGTAGCCATCGTCTGCCACTGACTGCGATTTATGATATCTACAGGGGGAGGGAGACATGATATATTTCATTCACACGATGACACTTATTAAACTGTTTGTTCTGCTAATCTCTCCCACACATTAAAACATTGATTGCAATTTAACAGAACATACATAGTTTTAAATATACTAAGCTAAACACTAAACAAAATTAGTTAAAAAGAACACCAGAAAATATTCGAAGCCACCCTTTACCACATAATACTCTTAATCTCACCTTAGACCCGAATTAAGGATGTTCGTCAATTATTTTATTAGTCCACTTGTTTTACAACTCGCAATTACGCAGAAAAAAAAGTTGCTTTTATATAGATTTCGTTTATAACAATGGTGACATAAAAATTATCAGCGTCGCGATTGAGTGGATTGCAACTGTATTGTTTATCAATGGACAATGGCATACTTTTTTTGTAAAGTAATTTGTTGAATAAAAATTATTTGAAAATGACGTTTTTTGACGTTTCACTGATAATATTAATAATTAACGATGCACACAGAAGAAAATTTTACGAAAGCAAAGCAAATTCAGTTTCTGCCTACCTTTGCATTTTAATGAAATGCGTTTTTCTATGTTTTGATGTGTTTCCCTTTATTCACGACTTTGAAAAATGTTTTGCACAATAATACGATTTTCTTTTGCACTGGAAAATTCGATCGGTATTTGCGAGATTTCGTTGATAAGTCGACTAACTGTGTCCCGTCGAATATCATAAATTTATAGTGAAAATTGCAGGCAAGATAACGATAATAGCCATAGTTATTATCAATTTCCATTTACCTAATTCTGATAGCTTCGAATAATTAATTCGCGTTCGTTAAACAATCAAAAGCTTGCAATCAAAAATCCAGTTTACTGAAGATTCATTCCTGTCACACATTTTAATTAGCCGTGTCTAATAGATAGGACAGACTAGTTTGTGTATTGAGAACAAACATTAAACCTTTCCTTTAAATTAAAGAGCGTTAGATAATCCTGTTTAGATTAACTTCTGTCTAGTTAAAATCCCCCAGATAATTTCCTGTAAGTGAAATGATCCAGGTAGAAAAATATTTTTAGCAGAATCTAAAGTAAATATACATAAATCGGGTTTTATCAGTGGAGAAATTGAATATCGACCACTGGCACTCTGCCAAAGAAGTTTCTAAAGTTCCTCGTGCCAGAAGGAGAGAGTCGCTGAAGGCCAGGCAATCTGGACCGTTTGTTTCCCGGGCGCCCGCATCCAGAAGCTCGAACGATCGCACCCGGTGACGTCACAAGCGTCCGTTTACGCAGCGGTGGCGACACCGACGCCCGCCCTTGCCACCACCCAAAATGTTGCTATTTGCACACCATTGCTGCTTAATCAAACTATATATAAATCAGACGAATAAAGACTAGACGGATAAAACTGTGCAAACAAGACTAGAAAGTAAATAGAGAAAACACAAGAGACAGACAAAAGCAAACAGACAAGACTAACCAGACAATACTAGATGAGGCAAGACTAGACTAGAAGTTTTGGTTCTAGACAAACAAGACTAAGCGGACAAGGTTTTTAGGATTAGACATACCAAAGTAGACAGGTAGGTTTAAGCGGACAAGAGAAGAAAGAGACTCTAGAGAGTAGAGAGAGAAAAATAGAGAGACTATTTTTTAAGCTCATTTTAGTAGTTTCTATGTAGTGTTACCTTTATAAAGTTGCGTGCATAGAAATCGGCCCACTGTAAACATTTGTCTTTCATTAAGCATTTTTTTTTAGAATCTATTTTTAGGATAAAGTAATGATATATGCCACGTTTGAAAGACAAATTAATATATGCTTTAATATGAGTTTAAATTTATTACGAATGCTTCAAGGCGTTGCAACCGGTAAGCAAAAACGAACGTATTTATGTGGTGGTTATAAGGTTATAACAGAGAATAACAAACTTGAAAATTGAAATTATTGCCTTTGCAATTGAAATTTGCACATTGTTCCTTTTTCATCATTTGATTGGTTTTCAAGAGTGTTAGTTTAATGCAAAAAAAACAAGAAATTCTTCTAATCTTCTTCGAAAATGGACTTAGCCAGCGAGCTGTTGCTCGACAACTGGATATGACAAGCGCTGTGGCTTGAAAAGTGTTCCAACGTTATGGAGAAACTGAATCCTTTCATAGACGACCTGGTACAGGTAGAAGGAGATTTACAACGGCCGGGGATAACCGCTTTATTTTGTCAACATCATTAAAGAACCATAATATACGAAGAGTGGTTATTAGCCAGTAGACAATAAGACTGCTAGAAAGTAGACCGCTAAGACATCTGCAGTTTGTCATAATCTTACACCAGCTGGGGGTCTGTTCTATTCTCAGATGAGATCACAATATGCCTCTATGGTAGCGATCGAAGAAAAGTGTACCGGAGACTAAGAGAGCGATTTGCAGAATACTGCATTGAAGAGCGCGCTGCTGGAGGTGGTTTCTGAATGATCTGGGATGCAATTTCTACGAAACACGAACCGACCCTGCTTTCATCGTTAAGGGCACCCGTGGTCCCGGGAGAGGAGGTTTAACGGGTACTAGGTCTCTTCTCTTCTCTTTCAGCCATCATGCGCCCAGAATTGAGCATAGGCCTCTCTTAGTTTTCTCCATCGGTCTCGATCTTGAGCAGTTCTCATCCAGTGCAGTCCTGCCACTTTCTTAAGATCATCGTACCACCGTAAGATTGCTCTTCCTCTTGATCTTCTACCTGTCCATGGTCTCCAACGCAATAATTTCCCATTCCATCTATTGTCTTTGATACGGGCGATATGTCCTGCATAGTCCCATTTGAGTTGAGATGCCCTGTCCACTATGTCGGTCACTTTGGTCTTGTTTCGAATGTATTCGATTTTCTTTCTATCTCGTAGTGATAGACCCAACATTCTTCTCTCCATGGTCCTCTGAGATACTCTTAATTTGTTCACAATTTGTTTTGATAAGGTCCACATTTGTGCTCCGTATGTTGTTATTGGTAGGATACATTGGTCATATAGCCTTGAGCGCAGTCGTAGGGGTATCTTTTTGTTGGTTAGTATACCTTTGAGTTTTGCAAATGCCGCCCAACCCAGTCTAATTCTCCGTTCAATTTCCATGTTCTTGTTATCCTTGCCCAGGGTTATTTGTTGGGCTAGATAGACATATTCGTTTGCGTTTTCTATCCTTTGGTTGTTAATTATTATATTTGGATCTTGGAGACACATTGTTTTTGTCTTGTTTATGTTCATTATTAGCCCTATGCTTTTTGATTTTTCCTCCAGGTCTGTTAACATTTCTTTCAGATCTAGGGAGTTTTCTGCGAATAATACGATGTCGTCTGCGTATCTTAGGTGTGTTAGCTTTTCGCAATTTACGGTAATTCCTCGATTTGACCAGTTGATTTGTTTAAAGACCCCTTCTAGAGCTAAGTTGAACAATTGTGGTGCGATGGTGTCACCTTGTCTGATTCCTCTCTTCACCTCAAATGTGTTTGTTTTTTCGTGGGCTCTGACCGACGCTTTGGCATTCTCATGAAATTTTTTGAGATGATTAGTGTATCTGTGATCGATGCGGGCTTCCGTTAATTCGTTGGTTATAGCCCAGTGTTCTATAGAATCAAAAGCTTTTTCGTAGTCACTGTTAATAAACAGCCGTAAGTACTGTGCGTACTAGGTACATCCACGAAATTTTAGCAGTTCATCTGGTACCTTACGTCGACTACATTGGAGAAGAATGTGACTTTATGCACGACAATGTGAAATCGCACAACACAAGAATCATAATACCCCGCTTGGCTATGCCCATGCGACCGCTACTAGTCATACTCAGGATTGATTCGGTCGCATATGTAGGTTTTTATATTTAGGCTGGTAGGCGTCGGTGGTGTCATGCAAGATTACATTACAGAAATCGGGTTTCTTGGAGTGGCCAGCATGCAGTCCTTACCTAAATCCGATAGAACTTTTATGGTGTTTTATAGACTGTATTAATAATATAAAAAAAAAATAGGGTTTTATCTTACCGTTTCCTCCGCTGCTCGCTCGCGTCCGGACGTCCACCTCAATAAGGGGGGGCACCAGGAAGGGAGAGAACGAAAACAAAGACGGGATTTCGGGAAAGGATACCTTACCACCGATTTTCATCCGTTTTCGGCACAACAGCTCGAAGATTTCGAATCGGAAAGACCCAGGGCCACGACGACGAAATTTTCGTGAACCAAAAACTACAATGGCGATCAAGAACCGACGACTCACGTGTTTCAGGCAGATCGCGAAATTAATCTCTTAATGATATATCATTAAATTAAAATGATATATCCGCGCGTGTCTCTAATCAATCCAAAATACGTCGTATATCCCGGAGATATACGAAACGCTCCGCCAGAAGTCAGCACATCCCGGCCTACCTTCCCGGCAACCAAAGATACAATTCGGCCGGAACATATGGAATTAGCTTAAACGAAGAATTTGAGCTAGGCGTTGTGCCCCAACTTCGATCTCAGAGCTTATTGTTGCAGTGGAAGAAAAGTGGTTTAATATCCCACAAGAAACAATAGGGAACTTGATTATATCTATGCCTAATCGTATGAGAGATGTTGTTAGGGCAAGAGGAAGTCATGTGTTAATTTAGATCAGTGATTCTTAACGACTGTGCCGCGGCACTTTTAGGTGTCGCCAAATTCTTGATGTGTGCCGTCAAAGTGCAAACAATAAAAATTATTTGATATGTACTTTGATACAGCATGCAAATCTGGATTACACTCAAACAAAACTATTTACTTACAGAGTTTTCGGCTAAAACGTGTAAGCCGTGGCAGAAATTAGAACTAACAATCTAAAAAAGATAATATTTTACTGATTTCACGGTTTTAACCTAGGTTAGGTCATAGGTTAGATTGGGTAATATTAGGATAGATAAATCCAGATCATATATCACGTGGTAGCGCGACCTCTCGATCCAAAATAAGAAAAAATAATTCAAATAATTTACCTTGAGACTTGGACGCCCTTCTTAACCCTTAACCACCTGCCATACGTCTCAGGTGAGAAAATTACTACTTTGGGTCTGAGAGACGTATGTCATGTGGTTAGGTGTTAAATGCGCTATAATCCGAGTTTTCTATTTATTCAATTTTGCCTCATAAAGTCATGTTTATAACTCGCGAATTTAAATTGAATCCCGTTAATCCCGTTGTGAATCCCGTTTTTTAATTGAATCTTGTTAAACCTTAATTTTATACTTACTTACTTACTCCTCGGCGCTACAGCCCATGAAGGGCCTTGGCCTCTCTGACGATCGTAGCCCAATCCTGGATATCTTCAGCTCGTTTCCTCCATCTTCTGACTCCCATTTTCCGTAAGTCATCCTCTACATCATCCAGCCATCGTTTCCGTGGTCTCCCTTTGCACCTTCTGCCACCTTGGTTTCCTCTGTGTAACTTCTTGACAGACCTGTCATCTGGCATTCGCTCTACATGGCCCAACCATCTTAGTCTATTACTCTTTATTTCCAAAACTATGTCAGCATGACCGTATAGTTCCTACAATTATCTATTTTTCCGTATTCTCCTTTGCCCTGCGTCATTCACTGCTCCAAAAATCTTTCTTAATATTTTCCTTTCCCATCTTCTCAGACATTCCTCTTCTGCCACCCTCATTGTCCATGTTTCTGAGCCATACATTACCACCGGCCTTATAACCGTTCGATAGACAGTTATCTTCGATTTTCTGCTCAGGCTACGTGACTTGAGAATTTTAATCAGGGCCCAGTATGCTTTGTTTCCCGCTGCAATCCTTGCTTTTATTTCTTCACTTATGCTGTTATCATTAGTTACTAACACTCGCAAGTACTTAAACTTCTCACAACTCTCATAGTGGACTCCATTCAGCTTTATGAGTTTGTCTTTCACCGCTGTGTTTCTCCTGGAAGAGAAGATATACTGTGTTTTGGCGCCGTTCACTCGAAGCCCCAATTCTTCTGTCTCCTTTTCTAACCTACACAATACATCTTCCAGCTCTTTAAATCTTCGAGACAGCATACACACATCATCCGCATACGCCAAATTCTGGTTCATGCGGTTAAACAGAGTACCACTTGGGTTGTTGGTCTCCACTTTTCTCATCACTCTCTCCAGTACTATGTTGAAAAGTAGTGTGGATAATACATCGCCCTGTCTTAACCCTTGCTTGACTTCAAATTCCTTCGTAAGTTTTCCTTCTACTTTATCTTGGCATTTCATTCTGTTGAGTATCATACGTATTAGCTTATATGGACACTCCATATCCATCAGAGTCTGATACAGCTGTTTTCTTTTCACGCTATCATAAGCCTGTCTGAAGTCCACAAAGAGCTGATGTATATCCACATTATACTCGTAGCATTTCTCCATTATTTGCCTTATCGTGAAGATATGGTCGGTCGTTGAACTACTCTGTCGAAAACCACACTGATAATCTCCTAGAGTCTCTTCTGCAAAAGGAGTGAGTCTCATAGCAATGACTTTGGCTAAGACTTTGTACACAACACTGAGTAAAGCTATGTCACGGTAGTTTTCACATTTTGCTTTGTCCTTCTTCTTATGAATCGGGCAAATAATGGCCAAGTTCCACTCCTCCGGCATCACTTCTTTTTCCCATACTTCGACGATTAGCTGATGTACAAGACGTGTCAAATGTTCACCCCCACCCTTAATCATCTCTGCTGAAATGTTATCGCTTCCTGGGGCCTTATTATTCTTCAAGATTTTGATTGCCAATCTGACTTCCTCTATTATAGGTGTGGGTACAGGCATTTCGTCCTGGCTAACACTGTGCCACGGCTGGCCATTGTCGGTTTCCGTTTGTTCCGATGCTACAATCTCTATTGTTGCATTCAGCAGTTCGCTGAAATACTCAGCCCACCGGTCTAGAATCTGTTCTTCTCCTCCTATAAAATTTCCTTCTTTATCTCTGCAGAACACAGCACGTGGTTGGACACCTTTCTTCAGCTCCTGAATTCTTTTATAGAATTTCCTTACCTCCTGGGTGTTATGTTCTTCCTCTAGTTCAGTAATCCATTTCTTCTCTGATTCTCGTTTCTTTCTTCTACAGATTTTGTCTGCCTCCTTTCTTTTGTTCTTGAATTCTTCTGAATTATACCTAGTAGACCTGCTTAGCATTTTCTTCCTTGCCTCATTTCTCTCCGTCATTGCCTTTTTACAATCTTCATCAAACCATCCTGACCTTTTAACCCTTTCTTCCATCCCCAACACATCTTCTGCGGTTTCTTGTAGGACATCCCGCATCATACTCCATTTCGCTTCTATACTTTCCGCTGCCCAGTTTTGTTTAGCCTCAAACTTCTTCTGTAGTTCTGCTTCATACTGTTGGGATATTTCCTTCTCCTTTAGTTTTGCAACGTCGTATCTTCTTGGAGCTTTCCTATTTTCTCCAGATCTATAAACCGCAATACGTTGTCTATATTTCACTCTAACCATATAATGATTCGAGTCGCAGTCAGCTCCCCTACAACTGTCGACTTCAAGGATATCAGATGCATGTCTCCTGTCGATTACTACATGATCGATTTGATTAAAAATGGTTCCATCTGGTGAACGCCATGTGGCTTTCCTAATGCTCCTTCTCTGGAACCATGTACTTTTCACCATCATTGCATTGCCCATCGCAAAGTCAATAAGTCTTTGCCCGTTACTGTTTGACACATCATGCAGACTTTCCTTTCCTACAGTTCCTCTAAAGGTTTCTTCTTTCCCCACCTTTGCGTTGAAGTCCCGCAGCACTATCTTCACATCTTGCCGTGGGAGGTTTTCTACTTAATGTTCTAGCTGTTCATAAAATGCATCTTTCACTTCATCTTCAGCATCTTCTGTAGGTGCGTAGACACATACAAGAGTGATGTTGAAGAAAAGAGCCTTCATTCTCAAAGTGCATATCCTTTCATTTACTGGGTTGAAGTTCAGAATTGCTGCTTTATGTTTATTATCTACAAGAAAACCCGTGCCACCTATTGCTCCACTCTCTCCTCCACTATAAAGAATTGTGTAATTATCACTTCTTAGGATTTCCATTTCCTTTCCATCTGACCTCTTGAATTGCTGCTACTCCTATCCTGTATTGCTCCATCTCTAGTTTGAGTCCATGTAGAGCTCCAGGTTTGTTCAGAGTTCTTACATTCCAGGTAACAATGTACATATCATTTTCCCATTTGCATTTTCCTTTTCATCGCGTGGATCGTTCATCAAAATCATCAGTCCGGCTATTCTTGTCTTTGAGTTTTGTAACGAGGTGATTTTTCCGATATGGGGTTGTTAGCCCCATGATCAACCCCCATGAAAAACCTGGAGGACCAGTCCAGTTTTTTATTTCACGGTGGGTATTTTATTTCCCCACTACCCTCCAACTCTGCTGGCTGCAGAGCCGGCGAGCTTCCCCCAATTCCAATGGGGACGCGCCCGATGGAGGTGACTCCAAATGTTCGCTGATGTTCTTTTTTGATCGCCAATCACACAACTTATTATACATACATTTTTTTTTTTTTACAATTCTCATGATTTTTGCCGGAGTAATCTTTCCGCGTCACCATCTAACAATAATTCTTCGGATTTATCTATTTATGATTAATAAAACACAAGTTAATTAAACACAAAAAATACTGTAAGCATAATTTTGACGCACGAATCAACAATTTTATCGTTGCCATGAGAACACCACAACCATGACCAACTTTTCTTTGAATTGTTTCTTGTTTAAACAAAGGCAAAACTGAATAAAAGTTTGTATTTCACTCGCGGATAAAGTTAAGGTTTAACTCGCGAATTTAAATTGAATCCGCGCGTTAAACCGTAATTTTATACCCTTTCATAATAAATGACTATTAAACTTATTTTATTATCAGTATGCCGCCAAATTTTGATGTTGTTGAAAGTGTACCGCAAGAGAAAAAGGTTGAGAATCACTAATTTAGATGATTGTCAATAACCATATTTATTTTGGTAATAAAGAATTCCCGACTAGGAAAATAGTGAGGCATACCGAAAGATCTATTCGGGCCTAATGAGGCCTTCCGAACTGTTGCGGAACTGTGGCAAGCCTCATTCGAATCTTGTGCCGTCCTAATTAGGAAAGCCTAACTTCGGCAAATCTTTGGAAGTCCTAACTCCCACCTAATGAGGCCTTCCCCTTTAAAGGGAATTTGTTTCATGAGTTAATTGCCACGTTAAACACAACACAAAAAACCGAAATTAATTCTAATAAATCTAATTAAAGCATGTAAAATTGTCTTTCAAATGGCATATTTCTTTATTTCATGTTATAAATAGTTTTTAAATAAAAAAATTGTTAATTCAAAAGTATATAGTGGGCGATTTCTATGCACGCAAGTTTAGTTTGAGTAACATTCGTATTTTTTATACATGTCTAGTTTTTGCATCTGTTTACTCTTCCCAATTCAAGTGTGTCTAGCCCTAAGTACGTTTATGGTTTTAGCCATGAGCAACAAGAGGAGGCTTGCAAAATTTCCGAATGAAATGCAAATGTTATTGCAACAAAGGATTATTATTATTATTATAGAAAATTTAAATATTGATCTGTTTGGAGCGTGGGCGTGCGATTGGCGGTCGCCTTGGGTCACGACGTTTGCGCACCCCAACTCGTACCCCATTGGTAAACGCCGTCTCCAATAAATTATACGCCTCGACGGATTGTTTTTCTCGTTTTGATGAGATGAAATCAAATTGAATAAATTGTTATAAAATGAGAACATGTAAGCTATTGGATAGAAGCGTGTTCTGAATATTTTTTGTGCAATAATGGTATATAACGTAATGAGAGTTGTAAGAAGCGTATTATGTACGAGCGGAAAAGTAATTCCGCGAGTACGTGATTGCCTTACAACTCGAATTATGTAAAATACTTTATCTACGACCACACTAATTTGTTTCTGTTTAATCCCTTGACATACAATGACGTCTCTAAGACGTCATGTATATGTGATAAGATCCCATGTATAACGACACGTCAATGCGCATTTTATTCGAATGTCAAGGGGTTAATAAGAAAAATATGATTGATGTAACATCTTCGACCTTATTTAACTTGAAAAGAAATAATGGTTACATACCTTTTTATTTAGTACTTATTTGTAGTTTTCGTTAGAATTAAACGTGAAAAAACGAAATGAGTGACAGCTTCTATGCGAATGATGTGACGTTTAATGATTGTTTGGAAATCACGGAGTACTATATTTAAAAATATCAACCAATCAATGAATTGTAAACCAAACAAGCAAGTGTTATTTTGAATTATTAAATAATATTAATCGGGGATTCTTACATATGTGTGTTGTATGATGTATTTACATAATCCACGAGCTGCACAATATTGGACAATTACAATTCGTAGATAAAATAATAAACAGTTTTTTGATTGCAAAATGATATCTATAAAAGTATTTACTTCTATTATTTTTAACTAATTTTGATTAAAAATGTATAATCTAATTGGTTATTTATAGATTGAAGTTAGTTAACGTTAGCTTCCAAGTTACTGCTTTTCGGAAATTTTTGCATAATTTTGAAAACTAAATCTTGTTTAGGTTCAGATTATGGACTATCTATACCAGGGGTTCGCAAAGTTTTTCTTAGGCGGGCCAATTT
Organism: Phosphuga atrata; assembly: GCA_944588485.1. Classification (NCBI taxonomy): domain Eukaryota; kingdom Metazoa; phylum Arthropoda; class Insecta; order Coleoptera; family Silphidae; genus Phosphuga; species Phosphuga atrata. The sequence continues at coordinate 111,336,804 of OX155892.1, read as the reverse complement.
AATATCACTGATTTTTTTGGCGGGCAAAAAAAATCGAAATAAAATCTAAACAATAACCACGTTTTTTTTTTGTTTTAAATACATTTAACTATTGAATAGTAACATTTGTATCTTTTCTTCAGATTATATTTAAAAAAATATAATATATCGTATCGATATCCTCATCAAGGCTATCCTTCGCATAGATTCCAAATTTTGGCCCGCGGGCCAAAGCCCGTGGATTTGGCCCGCGGGCCACACTTTGGGAAACCCTGATCTATACGAAGGATAGCCTTGATGAGGTTATTATTTTAAATATTGGAGGTTTGGACATCTAAATTTGATAAAATTAAGTTGATAATAATAGAGGATAAAGGTAATAAAAGAGGATAATAATATTGTGATCGAAAAGAAACGAAATATTTTATTAAACGTACAAAGTTTAGATAATAATGACGTTTATATGAATATAATAAAAGTAAATAATTTCATAGATGACTTTTAAATTATGATATAAATCATAATCTATGGTTTTTTTAATCTTACCTACCACATAATTGCAATCAAAATATAATCAAATTAAAAAAAAACATATTGTTTTTGCACGATAAATATTTTAACATAATACAGATAATTGACTACTTTAACTTGTCTGATTAAGATTTGTCAAGATTACTTATCATAATGCCCCGATATAAATCTAAGTAAAAATGTATTTTTTATCGTTATTTCATTTATCTCGTAATATATACACACCTAAACACTAATTTTAATGGTAATCTCTTACACGTAATTTTTTCTTCTTACTTATTTTTCATTGTTGTTTTGGTTTAGCTGCGATTAAACACTTGAACGCTACGTAAAATATTTTTAAGCAATAAAAATGACAATTGATAAATAAGAAAAAAATGTTTGGCTAATCTTTTAATACCAACAGTTTTGTTTTATATAAGCTCTGCGAACAAAACAAATGTTATGTAATTAGCCTTGAGAACGCTACATAGAATGATCATTTCTTCAGATAAATCAGGGTAGAAAAGACTAAATTATACGAAGGGAATTATTGATACTGCCTAAATTATATACAAAAAATAATTTCTGGTTTAAATTGATTCCAAAACCAAATCTCCAATTTCTCCAACCAAACTCTAAATTGATTTATTTACAAAAATTAACTTTTGGTACAAATTAAAGTATCATTGTACTAAATCTCGATTTAGTTACGTTATTAAAACTAAGCCAATAAAACAATAACATAAGCCGAGAAGCCTAAAAAATAGCTACCCTTATTTAGCTATCCCCCTTAAGGCATGTAAATGCTAGGAGGAAAAGGGCTTTTATTATTATATTAAAACCAAAAGTAATAGATTATGGAATTTAACATGGATTTTATGTTTCAGTTTCAGAAGAAGGAATATGAAAACAAAAAAAAACATTATGAGATGTGAAAATAGCGAAACGTAGAAAATAATAAGTTTTAGGTTTTTTTTTTAACGACTTCCTAAAAACCATCATTTATTAATTCGCAAAATTCGAGGGCTTTGTGCGAAAGCTCCGCCTGCGGTTCGTACCTCCAGAGCGCGGGTGGTCGACGCGCGCAACCTTCCCCAAAATCTAGGTCACCTAGTGTGACCTTTCCAGCGAGCTTTCGGTCCAGCTACCAGACGTTCCACAGCCTCCAGAACATTCACCCTGCTCCATCAGCCATGGCCAACTCGAACTCCAACAACTTCAAGCTTAGTGCTTCCACAAGCAATCTTAAGTACACCGGTAAGTTACACCAACGAAAGGAACATTTTCACACAAAAAAAAAACGCACGCAATCATTTTTATCAACGTGAAAAGGAGCGATAAAATGTTGATAATTATTGATGATAATTAATACTGAAATACTTAGTAATAAAATGCAAGAAGTTAAAGTAAAGCATAAAATCACTTTTTACAGTTAATATAACAAATATTTATTATAATATTTAATTAATTAAAATTATATAAAAATTAATATAACAAATAATTATTTAATTCAAATAATTTGTTCTTGAATAGACAAGCTATTTATATGTAACATGTATAAAGAACGCGAACACTACCGAAAACAAAAATTATTTTTAAAGAAATGTAAAATTATTTTTCGTTAACATTAGATAAACCTGTTCAAATTGACAACGAAAGGCTCATACAATGCATCTTGAGCGTTGTGTGCTAAAGAGTAACAGAAGATTTCCGTGTTTCTCCCTTGATTTAATTAGTAAAGCTGTCCCAAGCTGGATGTTATTATCACTTTTCTATTAGATTATCCTTGTAAAAATTAACTGATTTTATATAATTAATTAAACTTTAATTAACTAATTTTATACATACATAATCAGTAACCTTGTGTACCCTAAGGTGTAAGGTGTTACATTTCATATCGTAATTCCTACATTTAATCTTTACAATACATTATATTCACAAATTTCTTTCGCTATATATGAACTACTTTTTCCACTCCCTTTTTCCTTTTGCCATCACTGATGCTTGAACCGTTGTGAGTCCTCTGTCTATTATTTTCTCTGTTTCGATTCCATGTTGTCTTTGGTCTTCCTCTACTTTTCTTTTTTTGAGCTTTAGCTTTCCATACTCTCTTGACTGGTCTTTTGTCCTCCATTCGCTTGAGGTGTCTAAACTAATTTTATTAAACCTTATTATTCCTTCAAGTTATTCCTTGCTCCTCAAATTAACAAATTAGTTAAGAATTGCAATTACTTAATTACTAATTAAGTAATGCAAAAGTTAAGTAATGCAACACATTTAAGATTTTAATTATTAATGGTGAAATGAAAAAAAGCTGAAATAAAACAAGAAAGTGATATTTATTGCGGATAGTTAGATTTTGTTGTGTTCTATCTAATTCGAACCAATTTTTAAAACGAAACTCGTTAAGTTCTCGATTGTTTCAATTTATATTGATAAATAGAAACCCATACAAACAATAAAAATCAAAACAATGTAGTTAGTTAAGATTTTATCTATCTACTGTGCCTACTTAAAACATATAATTTATTTAAAAAACGCAGATAAAGTTGCTTTATTATTTTATAATTATTATAGTGTGATTATGATAAACAAGACGAGCTTATGTTTTTCGATTTTTTTGGTTTATTAACACATTTTGAGCGGGTATCCTAAGATATGAAACGGTGCTGCGTAGCGGGGGTAATTTTCGAGGCCTTTTTTAGGGTTCCGTACCGAAAACGGAACTCTTATAGGATCACTTTGTTGTCCGTCTGTCTGTCTGTCTGTCTGTCTGTCTGTCTGTTCGTCTGTCTGTCTGTCAAGACCATTTTTCTCAGGAACGCGTAGAGGTAACAAGTTAAAATTTGTATCAAACACTCGGGTCTGCGGTCTCTTTCAGCTGTGAAAAAATCAAACTTGTAAGTCAATGCGATCAAAAGATATGACCGTTTATGTCGCATATTTTGCGATTTCACAGGGGAATCAAAACCTATAGGGTACTTCCCGTTGACCTAGAATCATGAAATTTGGCAAGAAGCGGTGTTTTAGACACCGTTCTAATTTCCCAGAAGATTGGAAAAAAAACAACCTTGCTCTGCAAAGGAAAAGAGAAAAACCCGTACTTGAGCCTGCCTTCTACCGACCCATATATCTACTGGATGTCGCAGGAAAGCTACTTGAACAGCTATTGCTCGCCAAAATCAAGTTAGAACTTATTACAGGAAGCAATCTTTCAGACAGTTTAGGGAAGGACGGTCGACTTACTTAGCATCCTTAGAGAGAGAGATTTAGTTTTCTTGCCAAGATCTTGAGGTTTAACTAAAAGTTCATCTAGTTTCAGCAAAATCTGAATCTGAAGATTTCGCAACTTTTTCAAAATTCCAGTTGAAATGTAACTAATTAGTTATCTACATCATACACCACATACACACATACAGCACATGTAAAGGGAAAAATCTGAAAACCGTAAATATGTAGTTTAATTACAAGAAATTTACTATTAGAAACTTATGAAAATACACTAATGTTGTCGTAGTGGTAATGTCAGGCTTCAGAAGCATATGGGTTGCAGTTAGGTCCTAAGGTTAAAAAGTATGTGTTGGCACCAAGCTGTTTATTCAGAATTTTCTTTGTTTATATTCGTTATGCATTTCGTCACGTACGCTCTATATACATAATATATACAGGGTATATATTATGTCTAAATTTTGCTTGTTTATAACCGACATGCGACATACTCAAGTCCCGTAACATCCTGTATATATTATATTTCGTCTAATTTTTTTTTTATAATCTATATAATATGTTGATAATCTATATAATAATACTATACTTTAATCTACATAATCTACATAATATGTTGATAATCTATATAATAATACTATACTATAATCTACATAATCTACATAATATGTTGATAATCTATATAATAATACTATACTATAATCTACATAATCTACATAATATGTTGTAGATAATATGACTTAAGTATATTATACTTAATCCAATGATTAATCCAATTCGAGCGGTTGAGCGGAGCGGACGTGTTTTGTGAAGCGAGTTTTACGGATTGAGTTTTTTATTTGTGACGCGTAAAAACGGCGCGCGATAAGGAAAAAAAAGGAAAGAAAAAGAAAAAATGAAAAAAAGTGAGAGTGAAAGCGACCGAGACGAGGATTATAAAAGGAAAAGAGAAAAGGGAAGAGAGTCAGAAGAAAGGTTGAACCCCTTTCAAAAAAGTAAAAAACTGGAAAGATCACCGGCTAAAAAGGAAATGGGTGAGGAAATGAAGATGCTGAAAAAAATTATGGAAGATATAGGGGAGATAAAGGAAGAGAATCGGAAGAGGAGCCGGGAAATGGAATATTTGAAAAATATGATGCGTGAAAAGGAAGAAAAATGGGAAAGAGAAAAGACAGAACTAAATGAAAAAATTAAAAGACTGGAGGAGAAAATGGAAGAGAAGGAAAAAATAATGAGAAAAAAGAATATTGTTGTGACGGGACTGGACGAAGGGGAATGTGAGAACGAGAAGAATCTGGAAAAATGGATAAAGGCAGAATTAGAGGTAGAAGTGACGGTGAAAGAGATGTATAAAGTAAGTGGAGGGAAAATGCTAGTGGCGGAACTTGGGACCTGGGGTGAAAAGCGGAAAGTTATGGAAAATAAGAGGAAACTAAGAGAAAAAAGGGAAAAGAGAGTATACATAGACGACGATCTGACAAAGAAGGAAAGAGAAATACAGAAGGAATTAAGAGCGATAGCCAAAGAAGAGCGACAAAAAGGACGGTGGGCGAAAGTCGGTTATAAAAAGATATGGATAGACGGAAAAGGCTTTAAGTGGGATGATGAAAAGGGGGAGTTAAACACAACAAATTTTTGAATAAGAGCACAAGGAAAAGACGACAGGACAGAAAACGGAAAACGAACATGGAGAGGAATAAGGAAGAAACGGAGCAGTTAAGAATAGTATACTGGAACACAGCGGGGATAAAAAACAAAGACAGTGAGTTTTGGGAATATTTGGGAAAATTTGACGTAGTGGGATTGGTAGAAACGTGGGTGGAAGAGAAGGGGTGGGAAAAATTGGAAAAAATAATGCCGAAAGAGTTTAAGTGGAAGTGCCAATTTGCAGAGAGGGTAAGCAGGAAAGGGAGAGCTAAAGGGGGGATAATAATGGGAGTGAAAAAGGGTTTGGAAGAAGAAAACAGAACCGAAGCAAAAGAAGAAAGAGGCATTATGGAAAGAACGGTGAAAATTAGACAGAAAAAATGGAGAATTATAACAATATACAGCAGAAGTATGAAAGAAACGAAGAGAATGATAGAAGAGCGAGTAAAACAGCAAGACGAGGGAACTCTGGTGATTGGGGGGGACTTTAACGCAAGAATTGGAGGAAAGGGAATACGGCTAGAAGAAGATCAAACAACAATAGAAAGAAGACCAACAAAAGACGCAACAGAAAACGCCGAAGGGAGACTACTGATTAGTCTAGTAGAAGAAAGAGGGTGGGACATACTTAATGGAAACAGTATAGGAGATGAGAAAGGAGAGTACACATATATTGGACCAAGAGGGGAGACAGTTATTGACTATGTTATGGTGAATGAAGAAGCATGGGATGAAATAGAACAATTCAAGGTGGGAGAAAGAATCGAGTCGGATCATATGCCATTGGAAGTGAAGACAAAAGGAAGAGAGAAAAATAGAAGAAGTGAGAAGGATGTTAGAAGAAAAATTGTCAAGAATATCTGGACGGAAGAAGCAATAGAAAATTATAGAACAAGACTTAGGGAGGCTAGATACGAAGAGGAAGGGATAAACGAAAAAGTGAAAGAACTGGGTGATCGCGTAAAAAATGCAACAGAAAAAAAAGTGATAGAGACAAGAGTGAAGGTGGGGTCTTGGAAAAACGAGTGGTGGGATAAAGAATGCAGGGAAGGGAAGCAAGCAGTAAGAAAGAAATTAAGAAATTGGAAAAGAGGAATAGCAAGTAATGAGGATTACAAGAGAGCACGCAAGAGGTACAAATTAGTATGCAAGGAGAAGAAGCAAAAGAAATGGATGGAAGAAGAACTAAAGATGAAAGGCATAAAGACGGAAGAAGAGGTATGGAAATACATAAATAGGGAAAGAAAGAAAAAAGTAGAAAGAGTGAGTAATAGAATTACTATGGAGGAATGGAGAAAGTACTTCAGTCAGCTGCTGGGTGGTGATGAAATCAGACAGGAAAAGAAAAAGAGTCAACACAGGGTGGGAGAAATAGAAGAGATAACAAGAGAAGAATTAGAACAACAACTGAGTAAACTGAAAAAGAAAAAGGCACCGGGGAGGGACGGCATACAGAATGAATCGTGGATATATGGAACTGAAAGGGAAGCTGACAGGCTGTTGGAGATAATGAATGGAGTGTGGAAGGGAGAGGGCTTCCCACAGGAGTGGAAAGAGGGGATAATATGCCCCATATATAAGAAAGGAGAAAGGGAAACAGCAAGCAATTACAGGGGGATCACGATGCTCAATACGGCATATAAGATATATGCAATGATTGTAGAAGAGAGATTGACGAAGGAATTGAAGGAGCGAGGTGTGATACCAGACGGACAGGCGGGATTTAGGAAAGGGAGAGGGACCATGGATAATGTATACATCTTGAATCACATAGTAGGGAATGAGATAAAAAAGAAGGGTGGCAAGGTGTATGCATTATTTGTGGACCTGAAGGCGGCCTTTGATAATGTAGCAAGAGAGGCACTGTGGGAATGCCTGAGAAAGAAAAGGATAAAGGAGCATCTGATATCAAAATTAGAAGAGATTTATGAAGAAACAATAAGTAGAGTGAGAGTTGGTGAAAGGGTGAGCGAAGGTTTTAATACGCATAAGGGAGTGAGACAAGGCTGCCCACTAAGCCCCAGCCTGTTTGCAGCATTTATTGGAGACATAGAGGAGATGTTCAGCAAGGCGCAGACGGGTGGGTTTGTGGTGGGCAAAGAAAAAGTGTGGTCCCTAGCCTACGCGGACGATTTGGTGGTGCTAGCGAGAGACGAGAAAGGGATGAAAGAAATGATAAGAAACATGGAGAAATATATGAGGAGGAAAAATCTGACAGTGAATGTGGAAAAGTCCAAGATGATGGTGTTTAGAAAAGGGGGTGGCAGGAGAAGAGTAATTGAGTGGAGATGGGAGAAGGAGAAAATTGAAGAAGTAAAAGAATTTAAATACCTAGGGTACGTGTTTAATGAGAGAAATACTGAAACAGCACACATGAGAGAGTTAGTAAAGAAAGCCAATAAAATACTAGGAGTGGTATGGGGAATAGGAGAGAGAAAATTTGGGCACGACTATAGAAGGAGAGTGATGATGTTTGATAGCCTAGTGAAAAGTGTGATGATGTATGGAGCGGAAATATGGGGATGGAGAGAGCAAGAAGGACTGGAAAGGGTGCAAGAAAAATATTTGAAATGGGTGCTAGGACTAGGTAGAGAGACCCCGGGCTATATAGTGATGGAGGAAACAAAGAGAGATGGAATAAGAATAGAAGCAGGAAAGAGAGCAATAAGTTTTGAGGAGAGAGTGATAGAGAGAGGAGAGTGCAGAATTCTGCAAGAGTGCCTCAAAGAAAAAAGAAAAGAAATAGGAAAGGGGGTGTGGAAAGAGAGGGAAGCATATCTAGAAAGAAACGGGTATGCAGGAGCGGAGATAGAAAGAATGAGAGAGAGAGGTAGAGTAATGACAGAGGAATTGGTCCAGAGAGATAGAGATGTGCAAAGGCAAGAAAGGAGAGCAAGAATTAGGGAGTCTAGGTACAATGGGAAATATGAAAAAATAATAACGGAAGAACTGCCAAAGTACCTAGGAAGAGAAAGTAGAAAAGAGAGAGTGACAATAGCAAGATTCAGATGTGGAAATGAAGAGAGAGATAATAAATTTTGGATGGAGGATAGGAATAGAGTATGCAGGATGTGTGGAGAAAACAAGGAGACAATAGAACACCTGCTGAACGAATGTTCAGAAATGAGAGAAAGGGACGAGTGTAGAGAAGAGATTTTAAATGAGGACGGAAGAGGGATAGATTGGATGAAGAAAGTGGAGGAGAGAAGAAGAGCAATATGTGGGGCGGGAAGCTGGTAATCGGTTTAGGGATTGGAATTTAATGGCTTTCTTTTTTTTTTTTTTGTTTTTAGTTTGATTAGTATGATTCTTTTTTTTTCTTTCTCTCTTTTTTTAATTTATATTATGTACAATATTTGTATATTAATTATATATGTACTGGATTTTGATGATGTAAAATTTTGGAACCAATTTATAAACCCGTAAGGGTAATAAATATACATAATACTATATTATACTTAAATCACGTTCGCCCTATATTTTTTGGTAGTCAATTGCCCAAAAAGCAGTCAATTGAACAACTGAATGTTAAGAGTATCGAAATACATCTAGAAATAGTTAATATATTAGTTTATATTAGATCTAGAAATAGTTAGATCTTAATATAAGTTAGTGAATAAGTGTAATACTAAAATAAAGTTTTCTTTTTATAAGTTTAAAAATATTCGCGTTATTTAAAAAAAACTACCCTGTATACCTTTATACAGGGTATATAGGCAAAATTGAGCAGTAAAAACAAATAGTGAAGTTCCAGAACCCCTAAACACTCATACTGAATGGGGGATGTATGGTAATAAAATATAGGGTAGAATTCCATCGTACGACAGCGACATCATGAGGTTATGCTTGCAGCGGTACTAAGATGGTCGTGATTTCATGAGGGCCACTTGTCAAGTTAACTAAATGTGCTTTCTACGTCCTCCACAAAAAAAGATACCTTACTTACAACTTTGTACGAAACCCTCGGTGCGCGAGTCACAACTCGCACTTGGCCGGTTTTTTTTTATCAAAAGTTGGGTATTTGAACAATTGCACCCTGAGAAAGGACTTCTGATTGCACCCTGAGATTTTGTTTTCTAAAAAAAAACCTGAATGGGATGAAATAGGGGATGTATGAGGAACCGATCATTTTTCAAGTTAGGGAGATGAAAATTAATATTTAGGCTTTTGGTAAGAAATTAAAAAAAATACGTATTTCATCGTTTTTTTGCAATATCATACCTGAAGGGGGTACAATAGGGGATGATTTCGGTTCTTTGTAAGCTACAATACAAATTTTTGAAAAACAAAGTTTGTGAAGGTAAAACTGATTATATTTTCAAAGACAAATTTTAGGAGGTTGAGTCAGGATTGCTGATCCTGATGGTGGATGCTCCGGATGGATTCGTAATGGTGGATGCGCAGGTGTACGTAAAGTTGTTGACTATTGACGGAAGGGCAAAACATTTATAAACAAATAAAATGTTTTGTCATTTTTAAACTTATGTAATAAAACCAGTCACTAATATTTTTCTAAAGTGTGGAATCTAAAAAAAACAATCTCCCTTAGGCACTTCGCAAAATTGGCACATATGACATGTCAAACTTTTCTTCTGATGCGCGGCACAAACGCACTGTCTCTGGGGTTTAAGTTTCATGCCGCCTTAGTTTAACTAATTTATGCTTTCTGGTATCCTTTGACAACCTTCCTGGAGGGTCATCCCTTCTGGGTGTAGCTGATGTACCATAAACAGGATGCTCTTCATTCACATTTTCCGTAGTCGGTTCGCTTATCCACTCTTTTGCTACATTATGTAAAAATATTTTGTATTTTTTATTACAACGAGGATTTAATGTTGTATACACTCTAAAAGCATTAAATAGTGCACTGTTGACAATAAACATCACAGCTCTCTTTGTCCATTTCTTCGTACGACGTACTATCGAATAATATGATAAATATTGATCGGCGCGATCTACACCTTTCATAAATTTATTGTAATCCACTACGCATATTGGTTTCCAGATTTTTTCTTTTGTCGCCCAATCAATATTATGGCTTTTTACAATATCAGCTGAATGTATGGTCGAAATCATACGCACAAACTTTTTTGATTGCCAACATTTTAACAAAATGTTTTGTCGCCGACGAAACATAGATTCCCCCCTATTCTATAATTTCGCGTTTTTTAAACAGAGAGGAAGGCCTCTGTTTATGCGAATAGTGCCACAACTCCGAAATCTATATTGTAGAAGTATTTCACAAATGTCCACACTATTGTAATAATTGTCCAAATATATGTGATGCCATAAGTTTACATATGGCTGAAGAAGATTCAAAATTGTGTGTTGCAGTCGGTTTCCTTCACCACAGTATATTCGGAAATTACATATGTAGCCGGTTTTCGCTTCACAAACCATTCTTATGAGAATACCATAGTTTGTTATTTTTGAAGCATTGTAGACTTTGAATGCTAGACGACCTCTCCATGGCATGATGCTTTCATCTAAGTACAATTCTCTCTGCGGTTTATAAACTTCTTGAAATTTGGGTAATATGTATGAAATAATGGGGCGGATTTTTTTAAGGCGATCTCTATCATCTTTGTCATCGTTATTGGAAAAATGCCATGAATACCATATCTGCCTAAATCGATCCCTGCTCATTATTTGAGGAAAAATTGGAGTTTCAATTGTTTCATCTGTCGACCAGTATTCATCCCTCGTATCCTTACGAACTCTTCCCATTAGTAGAAGCAATCTGAGCATTTTTTTAGTTCTATCACAGATACATCTTTCCACTTTACGCACTTAGCATGATCTCTAAATAAATGTTCATTCTGTGCATGGTAGCAATTTGTTTCAGTCGCCATATATTCAAATAAATCGTCTCCAATAAATAACTGAACCACATCAATTACAATTTCTGAATTATTTGGCATCACGAAAACCCCTCTTTGACCTAAGAAATCTTCGATAATTGGCACATTATCACTTTCCGACCAGTCCAATACTTCACCATCACTTTATTCGTCACTAGAAGGTATTGGCAAGGCTTTGTTTCTTCTTGGTCGAATCAGTTCTTCCTGCTTGTGCTTTTGTGCTTTTTTAAAACTTTTAATGAAATATTGTTGCATTGAAATAGTGGTACTACAAACTGATTTATTTTGTCATGTGTCCTGTGCTGATTTGGCGGTTTTGAGCTTTCGCCCAGCTATGCCGCCGTCTTGTGGTTTGGTTGTCGTTGTGTTTTTTTTTTAGTCTGTTTGTTTGTGTTTCGTTGGGTTTGGGTTTCGTTGGCTTTACTTCACTACAGTTGGGTCCTGTTGTCTTAGTGTGGTTCTCGGTTTTCTTGGTTGTTTCTTCTTCTGTGGTTGTTCTCCAGTGGCCTGTGGTCCTGATGTGCTTGGTCTTCTCGTTGATGGTGATGGTTTCTTCTTCTTGGTTCGGTTTACGCTTGGGGGCGGCTTCGGTGGCGAGGTGTGTGTTTATCGGTGTGGTACTTCTCCGTGGGGGCGGTTTCAGTTGCTCTTTTGGGGGCGGCTTCGTTTGTCTTCTCGGGGGCGGCTTCAGTTATCTTTTCGGGGGCGGCATTGTTTGTCTTTTCGGCGGCGGCTTCGGTTTTCTTTTCGGCGGCGGCTTCGTTTGTTTTCTCGGGGGCGGCATTAGTTGTCTTCTTGGGGGCGGCTTCGGTTGTCTTTTCGGCATCGGCTCCAGTTGTCTTCTCGGGGGCGGCTCCAGTTGTCTTTTCGGGGGCGGCTTGGTTTGTCTTTTCGGCGGCGGCTTCGTTAGTCTTCTCGGGAGCGGCTTCGTTTGTCTTCTCGGCGACGGCATCAGTTGTCTTTTCGGCGGCGGTTTCCTGGGGTTTCTCGTTGGCGATTCGGGTCTTTTTCAGTTCAATTATGTAGTTCATCATTTGGACGAGGATGCTGTCGTCCACGGTGTCCAAGTAGTCGGGGTCGAAATACTTTGCCGCGAGGGCTTCATTGGGCGTTGTCGGAATAAACGTGTTCATTGTGTGACAGCGGAGGAACGAGTGTGATTTATTTTGTCCTCATCATGTGTCCTGTTCTGGTCTGGCGGTCTTGAGCTTTTGTCCAGCTGTGCGGCCATCTTGTGGTTTGTTTTTCTTTGTTTTTTTTTCTTTGTTTTTTTCTTCTTCTTTCTTTTGTCTGTTTGTTTTGTTTTTTCTGTTTGTGTTTCCTAACGACCGGTTTCTTTTCTTTTCTTTTTTTTTCCTTCTTCTTCTTCTCGCTGCTGGTCCTTGGTTCGTCCTGGTGTTGGTTCCTGGTTTGCCCTCGTGGAGGTTCTTGGTTCGTCCTTCGCCCTCGTGGTGGTTCTTGGTTCTGCCTCGTGGTGGTTCCTTGTTCGTCCTCGTGGTGGATGCTGTGTCTCTCTGGTTTGTTCTTGTTGTTCCTGCCTGTTTTTGTTCCTGGGTGCTCCGCTGGGTTCGGGGATGTGGGCTTGGTCTTTCCTGTGAAAAAGAAAGATCAGTTGATTTATTTTGACGAGATAGGCCGTTTATATACAAATAAATGTAGGGGAGGGTGAGAATAACAAATTGGTTTAAGACCCAAAATATGACAAACAATAAACCTTAAATACTGTGTAAGTTATATAATGAAATAATAGAAGTATAGAAAATATTTCCAAAAATATTTTATAACCCCCCCAATCCTCCCTCCCACCAAAAAACTAAACCCTGAGTACGACCGTGTAAGCAAATGAGAATGAAATAACTCAGTAACATTGAATATTCTTGCCAAAATTCAATTTTATAAGATGTCGCAAATTTTAATGTTTATTTGATGTGGAACCAAAAGAACGTGTTCACAAAAGGAACGAGGTCAAGTTTTATTTTGTTCTAACGAATGAATGGCATTTGAAGGTTTTCCCTTTTTCAAAAAGACAAAATTTCAGTTTAAAAACACAAAATTCAGATTTGAAAATTTTTGCTTCTAAATTGAAAATTTTGCTTCAGATTTCAAAATTTAGCTCCTAAATTGAACATTTTGCCCGTAAATTTTAAATGTTGCTTATAAACTGAACATTTTGCTTTTAAATTTGAAAATTTTGCTTCTAAATTTTGGTTCTAAATCGAAAATTTTGCTTCAGATTTCAAAATTTAGCTCCTAAATTGAACATTTTTCTTGTAAATTTAAAATGTTGCTTATAAACTGAACATTTTGCTTCTAAATTTGAAAATTTTGCTTCTAATTTTTGGTTCCAAATTGAAAATAAAAATGCGCAAAAAGTGAGAAAAACCAGAGGCGTTTTACGGGGATACATAGAACTTCGGAACCAATTGACGGATCGGAACCGGACCGGTGCCGTTCGATCGGCCATAGAATCTTTTAGTTTGTTTGGGAGTTTAATACCGATTGCGCCGAAGATGGCGTCGCGACGCCATAAAAACGACGTTTTTTGGACATCCAGGAGAACTCCCACGGAACTGCCAACTTGAGCTCTGCGGGAACGGTTTCGCGCGATTTCCGCAGGGAATTGAACGTTTCATCTTCTACTGCAAACGGCATCGCGCTGCGTCGTTTGCAACCCAAACTCGCCGAATTTTATTTACTGAGGGCCCCACCTCAATATATATGCCCGGGGGCTCCAAATCCAAACGACGGCGCTGATGGTAGATGTGGAGTGTAGGAACCCTTGTGTGTCAGTTTTAGAAAGTAAATTGGTGCATTTCTTCTAACCGTCCCCCTGAAATATTTTCTAATATTTTCTATTTTCTAATATATCTTTCTGTTTAAAAGGCGGGAATATGAAAGTTTCGGACACATGTTGATATTTTCACTGGTTAACGTCAAAAAATTTGGGGTACTTTTTAACGTTCAAGGCGAAGATTGACGCTTGCGCACAAAAAAATTGCAATTGCTTCTGAGCTATAGTGGAATGATTGAAATGCGTCGAAATTTTCTTACATTTTTATGTTTTCTTGCGAATCAGAGGTGTAATATATACATATAGGAATACATTGTAAAAACGTATTCAAAAACGATTAGCCCTAAACAGTTTCTAAACACGTAGCGGTCATAAGACTTCCGAAAATTGACAGTTCTGTTTCTTCTTTGTGCTTTTGTGATGTTTCAATATATTCCCGAAGAGCCATAAGCTCACACCAAAAGAGCCACATGTGGCTCGCGAGCCACACTTTGCCGCCCCCTGCGCTAGATGTTTACTAAATCCTTCGATAGTTCCAACAAAGTCTGTTTTAATATTGGCGGAAAATCTTTTTGAACGACTTTATCCCGACAACAATAAGGTTGAAATCGAATGTGAATGTTCGGCAAATTCAGAAGAATTAGAAAAAGTGACCAATCCAAATTATTCCTTACAAGACGAAGTACAAAAAGCTATTCCAGAAGAACTAATACTTATATGCAAACAAATCGCTATCCTAATTCTAAATATCTTAATGAAAAAGGCATTTGCTAAATATAAAAGAACTTCTGAGAGAACAAAAAGATTAAATATTTTGTTGCAAGCACTCTCTACAATTAAAGCTACATGCACCTACTCCGAAAGAACATTTTCCTTAAGCGCCAACTTTTGTACAAAACTAAGATCACGTTTAAATATCAGACACTACTACGAAAAGTTGTAAAAACCGAACCCGAAACTGAAACCGCGGTTTTTAATATTCAAAAACCGAAAACCGCGGATTTGAAAAAATGCGGATATTCAGAAACCCTATCTTGCTTGTACCATATCCTTGTATCTTAGCTGTATAGTCTTGCCTGTTTGGTCTTGTCTGTCTAATCCTGTCCGTCGAGTCTTGTTTGTCTAATTTTGCCTGTCTAGTCTTGTCTGTCTAGTCTTGTTTGTCTAATCTTGCCTGTCTAGTCTTGTACATTTAATCTTGTCTGCAAACTCTTTGTCTGTATTAAACAATATGTATCAAATATTATAAATTCTTTTACATTATTTTACAGCTCGTTTTCTGTGTTCATTTCGTCCGTTAGTTTAAATGAAATTGTGCTGAGAATTTCCACATAAAAATTAAAACGAAATTCGTTTAAAACTTCGTTAATTTGTCACACAGGAGCGTAATTAAAATCTATTTGATGATAATATCTTCCACGAGATTTAATAGGGCGACGTGACTTTTTTAATTAAAAGAGATATCGCATCTGCGGACGACAGTAAAGGGAAGCAGCAAATAGACAGCTGCTACCACTAGGTGACGGCTTGCAGAATAAGCCTATATAAAATCAAATATAGACAATAAAATATTTGAGAATTGTTCGATATTCTATCCTTAATATAGGAACAGTGAGAATTAAAAATCGTTGAATAGCTGTGGAATTTTAGCAAATTATTTGCTTTTATTATTTCTATGCTAGAGTAACTTTGCATGTAAAAGTAACTTACTTTACTTATTTGCAAAAGCGAATCTTGATTTAAAATTGATTCTCAACAAGCTTAACATTTTTAAATTCTAATGAAAGTCAATTTTTGAAGGTAGAAAACTTAAAGCTTGCTTGTAAAAACATGTAAGCAAAACGTGTAACGTGACAAACGTGTAAGCAAATATAAATAATTCAATTAAATAATTTCATGCATAAATTTTGATTTTGCAGAGCAACTCAAAGGTATGTTTTCATTACAACAACAAATTAGTATTTTATAGGTAAATAATGCAGTGAAATGTAAGTAAAATTTAACCACCGAGGGTGCGTTCGACTTTAATTAAAAATCTCTGGGGCCCTTTTCGGCATTATTCGTCGACAATACATTATACTCTTTGTTGCGCTTTTATGTACGTCCAGATTAAAAAAAAAACTGAGCAAATTAATCAATCATTTGGAAATAAATCAAGTTTGGGGAAATTATAAATCAATCTTATGAGAAATGTATAATTATAAAAAATCAATCTGCTTTATTATTGCACGATTTTATTTATTTACAATTAGTCTGTTATCTTCGGTTTATCCCACAAACTGCATTAAACAAATCCGTTTTGCAAGCGGGAAATTAATTCACAAAACACTATCAATCGCCTCCAGTGTATACTTTACAGAATTACTACCCCTATTTGGCGATGTTCATCTGTCCCGCAGCATATTGTCACTCCGAAATAGGGCAGTAACCCTTAAACGACTCGCCGATAACGCTCGAATTCCCGAAAAAAGCGTTTTGCCCTCACACCCACAGAGGGTGCATAATAAATTACGTCAATTTAAACCCTCCAATTAAAGGATTACCTTCACCGCCCGAACACCTGCGCTAAAATTAAATTAATACGTGATTATTTTCCCACAAAAGTTTTTGATAAACGCTTTTTTTGCGGATCTAATGTTAGGGGTGGATTTTATCTGGTCCGCTGAGAGTCTGGGTAAATATTGTTCGGCACGTCAGCGACAAAAGATAACCGACTGAATATGATAGATAATAAATCTAGTGTTTAAAAGGAGCGATATGAGCGGATAGATAGTTTTTTCGTTATCGCGAGTGATAGATTCGCGAAAGAAATATTGAACGCTATTTGGTTTGAGTATGTTAATGGATTTTCGTGGTACATGGGAAAGTTTTCCGGGGAAAACTAAAATGGCGCCCACAACATCTGTCGCCAGGGGGCGGCTGGGTGGTTTTTCCAGCCTCCACAGCTTTAATCAATAACACGAAAATCCGAACAAAATATTAACAAACAAAAGCCTTATATATCACAAAGATTCATTCTAGATTAAATACTTTTCTACATTTGATTCTTTTCTAATCTAATTCCTTTATACCTACTACTCTTACACTAATCTAACCTTGCTAGTTATTTGTTAAATTAATATTAAGAACCATCCCAGATGATACATTGAAGAATTCAGTTTGTATATTTTCCCTCGTTTTATGGCCATTCAATTTCCATTTTTCTTCTCTCCGAACCAGACAAACAATTCCAAGTTAAACAGTTTGTTACGGATGGTCGGGATTCGTTTCTCGCCGGCACAAAATCCCAACTCATTTTTCAAACGCTAAGCCCGAGTTCATTCGGTGCGGTCTTAAGGGGCATTACGCTCCTCCACTATACACACTGCGCACTGCTAATGGAAATGCCGAATTTCAATTTAATACTCTTCTTTATGTTTATTGGAAAATACGATCTTTATTTTAGCACTAACCCAATAAACCATTAATTTTAAATTTTGGTCTAGTCCGTTTTGTCAGTCCTGTGAAGTTAGCAACCGAATTTGCAAAAATATAATATTACATCGGAGTTCTCGGCAGATATGAAATGAGTACTTTGTGCAAAATTTCAATAGTTCTGCAAAATTTCGCGAAAAAAATGGAAAATACCAAAATTGAGCTAGCAACCACTTTTAAGAAAAACTGTGCGTTTTTAGGGTTCCGTACCGAAAACGGAACCCTTATAGGATCACTTTGTTGTCCGTCTGTCTGTCTGTCTGTCTGTCTGTCTGTCTGTCTGTCTGTCTGTCTGTCTGTCTGTCTGTCTGTCTGTCTGTCTGTCTGTCTGTCTGTCTGTCTGTCTGTCTGTCTGTCTGTCCGTCTGTCTGTCTGTCAAGACTTTTTTCTCAGGAACGCGTAGAGGTAACAAGTTGAAATTTGTATCAAATACTCGAGTCTGCGGTCTCTTTCAGCTGTGAAAAAATCAAACTTGTAAGTCAACGCGATCAAAAGATATGATCGTTTATGTCGCATATTTTGCGATTTCACGAGGGAATCAAAACCTATAGGGTACTTCGCGTTGACCTAGAATCATGAAATTTGGCAAGAAGCGATGTCTTACAGCACATGTCAAGGGAAAAATCTGAAAACCGTAAATATGTAGTTTAATTACAAGAAAAATGCGAATTTACTATTAGAAACTTATGAAAATTCACTAATGTTGTCGTAGTGCTATTGTCAGGCTCCAGAAGCATATGGGTTGCATACAGTTACGTCCTATTCTATGTTTATTCTGAATTTTCTTTGTTTATATTCGTTATGCATTTCATCACGTACGCTTTATATACATAATATATACAGGGTATATATTATGTCTAAATTTTGCTTTTTTATAACCGACATGCGACATACTCAAGTCCCGTAACATCCTGTATATATTATATTTCGTCTAATTTTTCTTTATAATCTACATAATATGTTGATAATCTACATAATAATACTATACTAAACAAGTTTGTACGGAACCCTCGGTGCGCGAGTCACAACTCGCACTTGGCCAGTTTTTTTACATATTCATGTACCTGGACCATAGTTCTGGAGTACTTGATCAATTTTGCAAAAAGTTCTGCAAAAATTGACATTTTGCAAAAAAAAATTGAATTTTGAAACTCGCAAAAACAGTTCTATTCGCGGATCTTAATAGCACCCTAAGAGTTCTATCTAAGATTCCTTCTTCATTTTTTGATAAAAGCCTTAGTTAGTAGGGAAAGATCCATCGTTCAAAAACAACCGCCACCACTGTCACGCGCATGCGCGATGACCTTTGACCTTGACCTTGGAACTTCCGGTTGCCACTTCCGGCTGCTACTTCCGGTTGCTGCTTCCGGTTACTAGTTCCGGTTGCTACTCCCGGTTGCTATTTTCGATTGTTATTTTGGTTGCTACTTCTGGTTGCTACTTCCGGTTGCTACTTCCGGTTACTACTTCCGGTTACTGCTTCCGGTTACTGCTTCCTGTTACTGCTTCCGGTTGCTACTTCCAGTTTCCAATTTTGGCTACCGGTCGCCATTTCCGCAATTTCCAGGTGCGCGGGAAAATTCAAAAAATAGACGCGAGGCAGAAAATTCAAAATTAGATGTCGGAGGGGCAAATGAGGTGTGTAGTAGGTTGCATATATCAACGGGGCTAGATATATGAGACTAGATAGACGGGACTAAATACATGAGACTAGATAGATGGGGCTAGATACATTAGACTAGACAGACGGGGCTAGATACATGAGACTAGATAGATAGAGACTAGATAAGACTGAATTAAAATATATAAGGGATTTTTTAATGTAACTAAAATATATTTTTGATCGTTTATTCGTTTAACTTAATAATCTGCGTTTTTATTTTGATTTACTGTCCTGGCTTGGCGATTAGACGCAGCTGACCGTCTTGCGCTGATTACAACTCCTGCTATCTTATCAGCGGTGCGCGAGCGGAGAAAATAATAAATTATGAAGCGTGGTCTAATCAATTTCTTAGGTTTGTTTTTCGTTTTAATTTAATAAACATATTTATGTGAAACATCCAACATTTCATTTATATAAACCAGAGTGCAATTTTCTGGCATCCACTTTTCATCTACTTGCATCCACTTTTCATCACGATAAACAGGGTGTGAGGTCTATGTGACCCCACGCTCAACAGGGTGTGAGGTCTATGTGACCCCACGCTAAACAGGGTGTGAGGTCTATGTGACACCACGCTAAACAGGGTGTGAGGTCTATGTAACCCCACGCTTAACAGGGTGTGAGGTCTATGGTGCCCCACGTTAAAGAGGGCGTGAGGTCTATTTTTAGTCAGCTTTAATCAGCTTTTAATCAGCTTTAATTCAATTGGGTTAGTTGTGTTAGCATTAGGTTAGGTTAGCATTAGGTTAAGCTACGTGAGGTTAGGAATAAAGCGCGCTTCATGCCTAATCTCACGTAGCTTAACCTAATGCTAACCTATTTAACAAAATCTATCTAGTCTCATGTATTTAGTCCCGTCTATCTAGTCTCATGTATCTAGCCCCGTCTATCTAGTCTCATGTATCTAGTCTAACGTATTTAGTCCCGTCTATCTAGTCTCATATATCTAGCCCCGTCTATCTAGTCTCATGTATCTAGCCCCGTTGATATATGCAACCAACTACACACCTAATTTGCCCCTCCGACATCTAATTTTGAATTTTCCTGCCTCGCGTCTATTTTTTGAATTTTCCCGCGCACCTGGAAATTGCGGAAATGGCGACCGAAAGCCAAAATTGGAAACCGGAAGTAGCAACCGGAAGCAGTAACATGGAGCAGTAACCGGAAGTAGTAACCGGAAGTAGCAACCGGAAATTTCAACCGGAAATTGCAACCGGAAGTAGCAACCAGAATTAGCAACCAAAATAACAACCGAAAATAGCAACCTGGAGTTGCAACCGGAACTAGTAACCGGAAGCAGCAACCGGAAGTGGCAGCCGGAAGTGGCAACCGGAAGTTCCAAGGTCAAGGGTCAAAGTCAAAGGTCATCGCGCATGCGCATGACAGTGGTGGCGGTGGTTTTAGAACGAAGGATCTTTCCCTACTTTAGTTCAAAAGATACTTGCAATAATAAGGGACCCGTTATTTTGAATGAAAATTAAAAAAAATCGCGGAACAGTTCTGTTTGCAGATATAACTCTAAGAGTTCTATCGAAAATCCTTATAATTTTTTCTGTAAAGTTAAAAATTAGAAAGATTTGCGAAAAATTAGACTTCACCAATGCGACGAAGTGAAGATGAAAAAAAATCGCGCGACAGTTCTGTAGTCGTGTGAAGTAGACCCCCGAATTTTTGAAAAATTGAAATTTTTTTAGAGTTCTGGCAAGATTTCGAATAGTTCTAGAGTTCTTGCTTGAAAATTGCAGTAGTTCCGGGGAATTTCGAGCAGAAATCGAGAAAAACAATTTGGGGGCCAACTTCACGCAGGCCACTCTTTTTCAGAAAAAATGGTTCTGATGTAATATTCCAGTTCTTTATATAGAGTTCTAAAGTTCTCAATCGATAATGCATGTAGTTCTACTTTTTTTTTCAAAACAAATTTTGTAATTTTTGAAAAATTTAAAAAAAATCTGATTATGGTTTTCGATTGTACTAAGGCAGATAGAAATGATTATTAGAAATTTTTGTAAAATCAATATTTATAAATTTATTTATAAAAAACTCGACGAAGATGAAAAATACAAGAGTTCTGATAAGAGTTCTGAGTAGCCCCCCGGAGAGTTCTAAACAAATAACCAATACAATTTCTTTGTCAAACCAATATTAAAGAAGTTATAAGCAAAAATGAGGCGCAAAATTTTCTAAAATTACAGAATTCCAAAAAAAAAAAAAAAACCGTGAGTTCTGTTAAGAGTTCTGGGTAGCCCATCGAGAGTTCTGAACAAATCTCTTTTATAATTACCACGTATATTTTTGCAAAATTCCTTTTCCCGCAAAAAAAAACAGTTATTACAATTAATTCCAAAATAAACAATATTCAAGACACATGAATTTGTAAAAAATGCGAAATATTTGAAGAAAAACTGCAAGCCCGCTGCTGGTTCGAACCGGCGACCTCGCGCTTTTGAAGCGCGAATGTTACCGTTGCGCCACTCGCGTGTTGAATTTTTGTTAACGTATAATGCAGACAAACGAACTAAAATAATTAATTTCTCAATTAATTAATTTCTCGGAAACGGATGAGTATTGTGTCTTACTACTTGCACCTGTTATACTACTGGTCATCACCTACGTGTGTACTAAAAATGAATCGAATCGGTGATTTCCTTATCATACGGTCCCCCCCCTTGTTAGTCTGATGTTTCCAAAGAAAACTCCGGCAGTACAATTTGAAATAAAAATAATTTTAGTTACAATAAATCGTCCACAATTTACAAATTTAGTTGTTGCACAAAAGTATTTTTATTTTTGCAAAAAGAAATCTCTGCCGTAACAATGTTTGCACATTGCCGTGACCAGGATTCGAACCTGGGTTACTACGGCCACAACGTAGGGTCCTAACCACTAGACGATCACGGCTATTTGAGATTGTACGAGTTTAATCAGCATAGGTGTAAAGATAGACACGACTGCATTAAATTTGTTCTAATTTTAAAATCAGGTTATTAAATTAAATAAATGAATAAAAAATGTACTTTAAACAATATGAAATATTTTTAGAAAAAAAATGTTTTATTAGTGAAATGAAATTGGTGTTGCCTAATCAAAGAAGTTAGAAAACCAATAAATCAAGTCCTCGGTAGTATAGTGGTCAGTATCCCCGCCTGTCACGCGGGAGACCGGGGTTCGATTCCCCGCCGGGGAGGATATTTTTTTCATTCATCTTTTTTTTCCAGAATTACATCCTTATAAGGATTCGCCAGTCACAAATGAATTTCTGCAGAAGGTGATCGACGTGTTGCTGGAGTTCGTACGCGCGACCAACGACCGCAGCGAGAAAATCCTCGAGTTCCACCATCCGGAAGACATGAAAAAGATTTTGGATCTGAAGATCCCCGAACACGGACTCTCGCTGCAGACGTTGATCGATGACTGCGCCAGCACGCTCAAGTACCAAGTCAAAACAGGTATGGAAAACAGTTCGTATAATAAATTCTTATACAAAATCTCACTTCCTGGAGGGTGGTGAGGCCGGGCGTTCGTGGGAGGGAGAGCTCATGCGGCGAATATAAATATGAACGTTTGTCGTCACCCCGTATATCTTCCTCAATAGCTTGTTAACGGAGATATCTGATTCAATTATAACTACCCACTGAAAACGTATTTTCTCTGTCACCGATGATTCCATCCCCCAACTTCAACATTTTCCCGTAATTCTAATCTTATTATCTCTATGATTACCACAACAAGCTGTATGCAATTATTAGCAATTTAATTAGCGTTGGAATTATAAATGCTCTAGTTAGATTTGGATATACAGTTACTATCTAGATCAGTGGTGGGGACTAGCGCCCCCCTAAGGGGCCGGGGCTTACCCGCAAGGGGGCCGCGAATATAACACATAAATATATCTTCGTTAAATAAGTTTAAGTCTCAAATATTAAAAATATTTGAGACTTAAACTCTCAAATATTACACATTAAAATTGTAAACTGGAATTGGAATAATGACGAGCTTAGGATATTTCTTCTAGAAAAGAAACCAGATTTAGCTGCCCGATTCAAAGAGAACTCTCTTCAGAGAAAATACTAATTTACTGTTTCTTAACAAAGCTTAATGAAAAAAAGAGTTCAATGTGGGTTGTTTACATTTTAAGCTACAAAGCTTTAAAAAAATGTCTGTACGGACCAAGAGCTTTGGACAAGAGAGCATGTTGAACATGTTTATTTCTTTGCATGAATTTCTTGAAGAAAATAATATCGTTGTCAACAGAACTTAAAACAAATATCGTAATAGTATATTAAAGGACGAGTTCAGTTACGTGATTTTTCAGCACGCGTCCAAGTTTAGAAAACGACGAGCGTAATTAAAATATTTTCTATTTTGCGTCTGTAATGGACTCAGAACAGCACTCATATGCGTGCGGTTATGGTTCGCCGAGTGCTGTTATAATTTATTTTTTTCAAGGTTGGCACTGAAATTCAGAGCTGTCAGTGTCAAATTTTCGGCGAGATAGTTTTGAATTTATGTGATGTGTGGAAATCGCGAAATATCAACCTAAAGTTCCCACCTTTATTTATAAACAATAAATTTGCAACATGATCAATTAAAATGCGTATTCTTCTTTCCTTTACAATTAAATTCATGCTGCTGAAACCACGCTCGCATTCTGAAGAACTGCAAGCTGTAATTTTAGAATATTTTTTTAAATCGTCTGAAATGTTACGACCACCACAAGCCAAGTAATCTCTAAAAGCATTTAAAATTTTCACCAAAGGTAAATTAAATCGTCGACACACAGATTCTACTTCTTTTGCTCCAAATTAACTTCAGAAGGCCTTTCGGTTGGTTCAAGAATATGCAATTCTTTAACAATGTCGGAAGTCAAAATTCCGTCTAAACCTGAACAATTCACAGATGTAGTGTTTAGCCTATTCCTCATACTATTAATAACACTAATTAAGAATTAATTTCTGTGAATCAATTTTGCCATTTTATTATCCGTCAACGAAATTGAAGATAATTGCATTATTTCACAAGCAGAAACTGCTTCCAACGACTTCTTTCTTTTCTGAGGATCTTTTAAATATTCTAATAAATGATTCAGCGGCGAGTTAATTTGTCTGCATATACCATTGAAGTTTATCTTTTTTGCAATGCTTCTGATAGAATAGATAGCTCGAATAGAATATCATACATTAAAGCCAAAATCTTGAATAAATTGTTTCGATTATAATCTTTTATATAATCCATTGAACATGGATTGTTCCGTTTTAGTGCGGTTGTTGTCTTTAGTCGCATTTTCGAAATGAGGACATAAAGCTAACCAATTCTGCCAAACTGCTGATACAGTCCTAAAGGAGCTGGCCACCCATCTGACGTTAAATATACGTGCAATACGTTTAATTTTCACACCAAGAGTAGTGTTGCACATGTTTCAATCGATTTTTGTCCATAAATATTTGAAAATGATTAACCTCGGAAATAGCATCTAGCATACCGACAATTTGAGCCTATGGTTTAGACAATGTCATATAATTACATTCGAATATGTCTGTGTTAGTTTTGTTCCTACTCCAGATTTTCTTCCTAACATAACACTGACCCGTCGCTTGTAAATGAAATTAAATGGTGTTTTAAATAATTATCATCAAAGCCATTTTTTTCCAAACATATTAAGAGAACCTCTGTTATGGTGTTAGCTGTTTGATCCTGCAATTAAATTAAATCAAGAAACAAGAAATGAGGATCTTTCATTTTATCGGTTTCGCATTTTAAATAAATGCCAAATAAAAACAAGACTTTTTGCTTAAACTGGTAGATTCATCTATGATAATAGATAAGTTTACTTGAACTTTTACTATTTGTTGACAAATTTTGGATTTCATTTGAATTCTTATATGATCAATTATTTCTGTAGCACTAAATATACGTGGTCTGTTAGAAAAGTATCCGACCTTATTTTTTATTTTGAAAACCTGATGAATTTGAATCAAGCGCGCTTGCATGAGCCGACCATGAACCTTCGTGCACATGCGTGAATTTCTTGCCGCCTGTAGATAGCGTCACTTGCTGTCGAGCAGTGTTCGAGTGACGTAGTGCTCTTGTTGGTTTTTCAATGCAAGTAAAAACGACTATAGGGAATACTATAAGGATGTCCTACGTGATGCTGTGCGGCGCAAGCTACTGGAGTTGTGGTGATGAGGAAATTGGGTTTGTTGCTCCAGCACATTCTTCGCACTTGGTTCACAATTTTTTTGCGAAAAACCAGACTCCTCTGGTTCGACAGGCTCCTTACTCTCCTGATATGCCCCCCTGCGACTTCTGGCTATTCCCCAAGTCAAGAGGCCATTGAAAGGAACGCGATTTCAGACAAGAGAGGACATTATAGCTGCAACGACAGCCGAGCTGAAGTCGATTCCGAAAGACGCTTTTTCGGATTGCTTCCAACAATGGCGGCACTGCTGGGAGAAGTGTGTGGAGTCACAAGGAGACTACTTTCAGGGTGATTAGGTTTCAACACTCTGGGTATGCCAGTTTTTTTTTTACCGGCTAAAGGTCGGATACTTTTCTAACAGACCACGTAGATTGTAACCCGTGAGCTATAGTAGATCCATACATTTCTTGAAGTGTTAATAATCCAAAATGATCAAAATATGGACGATCATGTTTAGCAATATAATAAGCAGTATATTGCAGTAATACTGCACAATATAAGCAGTTTTAGGTCAGGTATAAGCAGTTTTAAAGCACTAAAACCCTTACAGGTGCTGCAAATTTCAGAAACTTTCAACTGATCTAAAATAATTTCAAGCTTTTGCTTGCCTGCTTCTTTTAAGATTCTCTCGGCTGTGGTTTGTGAAAAGCTTTTACAATGTTTGTAATTTTGTTTTTGCAAAGAAGTTAGTTGTGCGGCTTTATCCTTTCCATAACCTGATACCTGAGTGCCTCTCCATTCTTTTGAGATGCTTGCACCCGGCGTCTTTAAAGGTCCTAAATTTTGAATAGCTGAACAACTCAGACAAACTAATTTTCCCGAATCGCATTTTAACCAAGCATATTTTTTTTCTTTTCGAACCACATATCTACAGTCGAAATACTGGGCCAATTTATTAATGTGGATTCTGCTTTTTTTTGAACATTTTCTGTTGAAGTAGATGGAATATCCATATGATTTTCCTTAGTTTCCAGCACTTGCACATTTTCTTCTTGATGCGTTTTAAGTTTTTTTCCAAAGAAAGTGTTCAATGTGGCTTGTTTACGTTTTTCGCTCATTTTAAATTTTACTAATTATTAATAATTAAACTACCTTATAATGGAAATAGAAACCACAAACTACCAAAACAACGTTGGCGTTATACACAATAACACAATCTAAACAACAACGTTGCTGGCACAGACTAACTGGTTACTGGTTAACTGCTGGTTACTGACGCAATTCGCAATGAAATAGTAATTGACAGCATTCGAACTACCTCAGATTTGCGCAATCGCATTATTGTTGAAATTTATAGTTTAGTAGTATGGTATGTAGAATAGCCAACACAGAACACATGATGTTTATTTGATTCAAAAGGGAAAAGGAAACAACATACAAAAAGCAAGATACATTCTCAATTAATTAACATGTTTTTTTAATGTTTTTACAACTTAGCCAATTTTAAATATTAATAAGAAAAAGACGAAATTACTATGTTTCACGACTTAAGTTTCGACTTATTAGGGTTATTGTCAAGTGAGTACAAACTAATTTCGTCTTTTTATTATTAATATGGATTACCACAAAGTAAAGGTCTCAACCATCTTTTATATTTAATATAAAATATAATTTTCATTTGAAATTAAGAAAATGACTACCAGAAAAAGTATTCGTTCCGCCACGTTCCCCCTCCAATACACCACTGCAAAATCGTTCGTAAGGCGTTTTCAGTACTTGTTTATTAGAAAACTCCTCGCAACGCTCGTAGCGAAAATTTGACACTGACAGCTCTGAAATTTCAGTGCCAACCTTGAAAAAATTAACTCATAACAGCACTTTTCGATCCATAACCGCACGCATATAAGTGCTGTTTTGAGTCCATTACAGACGCAAAACAGAAAAATCATTTAACAGAATCAATTAACTTTTTGAAATGTAGTATACATATATATGTATACACAAAGCAATTTTTTTTTACGTAACCCAATTCTAAACAAAATTAGGCGGCCGTGGTTTATCGACTTGCAGGGGAACCGCAACATCAAAAAGTTTGGGAAACAGTGATCTAGACAACCAAAACAAACCTAAGCGAGCAAGACAAGTTAGGTTTAGCAATGTTTTCTATAGTTAATAGAATCGCAAGAATAAGATGTGCAATGTCAGTAGCATCTGTTCGCGTTGTCGCATTTATGACAGGCGAGGGCTTAGAGAAAAGTAAGCAAGTGTCCCGTTATTTATACACATTGAGAGTGAGTAAATGGTCCCCGGAGTTTAGGGCTTTCCAAACCCGGATTTTGGCCCGGATTATCTCCGCCCCACAGCCATGAACTCGTCATTTACTTCCTCTCCCGACGATGTCTCTCTCAATTTAAACTATTCCACTGAAATTCGCCTCTTAATTGATTTACTTTTTTTTTGTTGTTCCTGTGCTGTTTGGGCTCGAATTTTGAGTGTACAGCGCGATAATCAAGCCACAATGGGGCACGTGTCGTCGCCCTCAAACACAATATTCCTTTGTTGACGACGTGTGCCCCAAAAATCAGTCGCTTTCACGTTTCCCTCGTCTCGCCGCAATCATACACACGAGTATCAAATGCAATTATTATCACTCACAGATAAGGGTTGATACTTCCATTTCCCCCTTAAATTTCTCATAATATATTATTTAGATAAACATTGTTCAACTTGTGCTACATATCTTTTACTCATCTTCTTTTCACGATTCGTATCACATGTAAATTCACCCATAACTAACGTGACCACATTTTCATTGAGACAAAATGAGAATTATAATTTAGTTATGAAAGCAGACCAATAATTCAAAAAAATATATTTTATATACTCACTCACCAAAATGAACACATTCATAAATACATTATTGTATGTGAAGGATGCCATTATTATAATCGTGTGTGAAAGTATCCAAATCGTGCGCAAAAGTGCAATGTAAATCAAATGAAGTTTCATTATTAAACGATATCGGTTTGTTGTTACCATGGCAATAACTTGTGTCACTAAACAAAAATCATCGACTTACAATAATTATTGAAAATAAATTTTCTGACATATATTAGAATTGAATTCATTTTTAGGGTTCCGTACCGAAAACGGAACCCTTATAGGATCACTTTGTTGTCCGTCTGTCTGTCTGACTGTCTGTCTGTCTGTCTGTCTGTCCGTCTGTCTGTCTGTCTGTCTGTATGTCTGTCTGTCTGTCTGTCTGTCCGTCTGTCTCTCTGTCAAGACCATTTTTCTCAGGAACGCGTAGAGGTAACAAGTTGAAATTTGTATCAAATACTCGGGTCTGCGGGCTCTTTCAGCTGTGAAAAAATCAAACTTGTAAGTCAACGTGATCAAAAGATATGACCGTTTATGTCGCATATTTTGCGATTTCACAAGGGAATCAAAACCTATAGGGTACTTCCCGTTGACCTAGAATCATGAAATTTGGCAAGAAGCGGTGTCTTACAGCATAGGTGAAGGGAAAAATCTGAAAACCGTAAATATGTAGTGTAATTACAAGAAAAATGCGAATTTACTATTAGAAACTTATGAAAATACACTAATGTTGTCGTAGTGGTATTGTCAGGCTCCAGAAGCATATGGGTTGCATACAGTTAGGTCCTAAGGTTAAAAAGTATGTGTTGGCACTAAGCTGTTTATTCGGAATTTTCTTTGTTTATATTCGTTATGCATTTCATCACGTACGCTCTATATACATAATATATACAGGGTATATATTATGTCTAAATTTTGCTTGTTTATAACCGACATGCGGCATACTCAAGTCCCGTAACATGCTGTATATATTATATTTCGTCTAATTTTTCATTATAATCTACATAATATGTTGATAATCTACATAATAATACAATACTATAATCTACATAATATATTGTAGATAATATGATTTAAGTATATTACACTTGAATCACGTTCGCCCTATATTTTTTGGTAGTCAATTGCCCAAAAAGCAGTCAATTGAACAACTGAATGTTAAGAGTATCGAAATAGATCTAGAAATAGTTAATATACAAGTTTATATTAGATCTAGAAATAGTTAGATCTTAATATAAGATAGTGAATAAGTGTAATACTAAAATAAAGTTTTCCTTTTATAAGTTTAAAAATATTCGCGTTATTAAAAGAAAAAACCCTGTATACCTTTATACAGGGTATATAGGTATACAGGCAAAATTGAGCAGTAAAAACAAATAGTGAAGTTCCAGAACCCCTAAACACTCATAGTGAATGGGGGATGTATGGTAATAAAATATAGGGTAGAATTCCATCGTACGACAGCGACATCTTGAGGTTATGCTTGCAGTGGTACTAAGATGGTCGTGATTTCAGGAGGGCCACTTGTCAAGTTAACTGAATGTGCTTGCTACGTCCTCCACAAAAAAGATACCTTACTTACAAGTTTGTACGGAACCCTCGGTGCGCGAGTCACAACTCGCACTTGGCCGGTTTTTTTTTTTCTTATTTAGAGTCAAGAACTCTCTGCCTCTCAATCTGGATTTATCTGGCTCTAATATAACTTAACCTAACTATTACCTAATCTAGATTAAATCTACTCATTGCTATTAAACCACTCGCCTTCGGCTCGTGCTTTAAACTCACCGTAACTCATGTACAAAAGCCCTTCTTCACACACTTGTATCATAAACTATTATTATTGTATCCATCTATATACTAGTCTAAAATTATACAAAAATGTATTTACATACATTTAAAATTAGAAATGCAGATGTTTTCTAAAAAGCGGGACATTTTTAAAAATCGGCGGGACGCGGGACTGTCATCCAAAAAAAATCGAGACGTGTGGTCACTTTACCCATAACACACTGAAGTAATACTTAGTCTGTTTCTGGTAATACTAGTCTGTCTGCCAAGTTTTTTTGTGTTTTTAAGCAGAGAGAGCAATTAATATAATTGCAATCGGAGCATATTTTTCAAAAGTTGAAGATATTAAGAAAAAATGTGAGCAAAGAAATGTGCGTATTGAGAGTAACGGAAGTGTATGATTTGTTGTTTCTGTATGGGAGAGGTTTGCAGAAGACAAAAGTGTTTTATATTAAGGGATAAAGTCTTTGACGTGAGCTTGATGTAAGAGTGATGTGTGCGAGTAATAGCTGCAGGAAAGAGCCGGCGGGCAGGAACGAGGGTGAAGGATTTTCGAGTGGCAGGAATCGCGCTGCTGCTGCGCTAATCTGTGTCTGAATGCTGCCGGAATCCGTGTCCATCGAATCGGAAAATAACAGATATCGAGGGGGCGAAAGCTACGGCGGGATTAAACATATGTGAGAGGGTCAAAATAAAAATATTTTATACGCGAAAACAAATAAAACAGACAATCTATAAGCTCTCAATAGACAACATTCACAAATATTCATTCTACGAGAAGAAGAAATATTTATTGAAAACAGAGTCTACAGAAGGCTATCGACCACTAGGTCTTTCCGCCCTCATTCATCACCAAAAGGACAGATCTAAGTTTACAGCCAAGATTTAATATTTCAATTTTGTTAAGACCCAACAATTATTGTTTATTGTGGTCTTACAACCAATTTAATTTAACATAGTTTTTATATTCATTTTAAAATGATAATAGTAGTTTATGATACAAGTGTGTGAAGACGGGCTTTTGTGCACGAGTCGAAGGCGAGTGGTTTAATCGCAATGGGTGCACAAAAGCCTTTCACACACGTGTATCATACATTATTTTATTTACGAAACATGTTAAAATACTGTTGAATCTACAAATAAATAATTGTTTCTTACCGAAAATATTTTAAAAATTGTAATTTTGACAGACAACATACTTCAAATCACTGACATAATAAGGTTAGGACGTTCAGCGCCTACTTACAATTAGGCAAAATTTGTAAAAACGTACAGTGACGGGAACACAATTTGGACGTTGTCGATGTAAACTAGGTTAACCTAGATTTTGCTAGCTTAAAAACCTAAAAAAACATAACCTAGTTTTCTGTTTTGTAGACTTTCTGTTTTCAATAAATATTTCTAGAATAGGTTAGTGTTAAGTTATATTAGAGTCAGATAAATCTACAGTGAGAGGCCCAAACTTCTTGATTCAATATATGAAAAATTAATTCAATTTGTAATATACGTTTAAAAAAATTTTCATTACGTGTATGGTTTTTGTTTAGTGACGCAAGTTGTTGCCACAGTAACAACAAACAGAAATCGTTTAGTAATGAAACTCCATTTGATTTACATTGGACTTTTAGCACGATTTGGATACTTTTACACACGATTATAATAATGGCATTCTTCACATAATATATAATAATGTAATTATTAATGTGTTAATTTTAGTGTGTGAGTAGATAATAGTATATTACGTAACGAGAGTTGTAAGAGGCATACTACGTCCGAGCGAAATAGTTAGGTTAGGTTAGGTTTAGCGGGAAGTGCGTAATTCAGCGAGTGCGTAATTGCCTTACAACTCGAGTTATGTAGTATACTTTATCTACGACCACACTAATTTGTTTCTGTTTAATAAGAAAAATTTGTTTGATGTAACAAATTGATTTCTTATTATGAATAGGATTGTTGCGACAGTTACTACGTGGTAATTCATACTTACATTGAATTGAAAAATTCACTATGTTTTTACCACACTTATTTTACCACACTATATAAGTGTGGTAAAAACATAGTGAATTTTTCAATTCAATGTATTTCTTATTAGGTTATGTTTATCTAATTATCATTATTTAACATTATAATAAAAAAACAGTTGTATTTTCATATACAACTGTTACTCGGCATTATTTAACTTGAAAGAAATGAAAAGTGAATACATTCTAAATGTTTGGTTAATTATTTGGGTTAAACTGGAATAAGAGTGTTCTTAGATTTAGGCAACCCATTGTACGCAATGTCAATTTCGGTTGGTTTGAATTTTGGCACGGGGGGGCGCTGAACGTATGAGCACGTAGTAGCAGCTCTCAACCAATCAACGAATCGTAAACCAAACGCACGTGTGTGTTATCAATCAAAACTTATCATTAATCACGGACTGTTACATGCGTGTGTGTTATGATATATTTACATACTCCACGAACTGTACAATAATGGACATTTACAATAGTGGTCATAGATAAATATAGTTATCTCAGATCTTCCAAGACGAGCAGTATGGTAAAACACCAATTAGTATTTTCAACGCTCGCTTATTGTTACAACCACAACAATCATGGCACGTTATAGAGGATTTATATCAATTTTCAACATTTGTTCATGCACTTTCTCATCTAGCTTTTGACATCAGCGGGGAGTGCGTAATTCAGCGAGTACGTAATTTCCACATTCCACACATAACGTAAGATAGCAGCAGGAATACACACGAAAATAAGATTTTTAAAACGTATTCCATACATCTGCAATTAATTGTTTAGACGGCGGAAGAGAATTTTCGCAATTGAATATATGTTTTATAGACTAAAAGGGATTATCTGGTAATCCAAGAGGTCACGTGTCGTCGACGGGTAGGGTGGCCAAAGCACCGCAAGTAATATCTTTGTTTCAAGTCGAATGGAACTCAATTATTCTGAGCAATAGCTCGAAATAATTGAAAACTAAAGAGAACCTTCTGTATCACAAATTCTACACAGAAACTAAAATCTTCAGCAGTTAAATTACTATATTACTTTCATTATTATAATAATAGTCAAATAATAATTTAATCAAATAATTTATTTCACTGTATAAGCTTACAATAGAAACCTTAATTATAGAAAAAAACATATAACGGTGAACATTAAGACATTATTATATAAAGCCATTATTATATTATATATTTTTTGTTTGTTAATGCTAAAGGTCATGTATCACTGCACTTATTATTCTTGTTTATCGCGTTTAACTAGTGAGAATCGAGTGGCACTTGTTTTAGACTACTCGATTCAATTTACGTTGCCAAAACATTGGGCATTATCTAAAAGGGAGTCAATATTTGCCATGCTCTCGTACTTAATATCGGCGATATTAAAAACATATGTCTCATGTGAAAACAATACACGCTCTTAACCACTAATTGTAAGTATTCTAATTTGAAAAAATTAAATGTTTAGCAGAAATATTTAAAACAACGAAAACAAAACTGAACATTACTACAACTGAATTTACTAGCAAACTCTAGTTTAATCAAAAAAAATGCAAGATAGAACAAATTAGACAAACAAGGCTAGATAGACAAGTAGTAGAGGAAAAGTACTAGTCCAGTCTAGACTATGGAATCTATGTAAACAATCCTTTCCGATTATCTGCGTAAAAAATGATAGGAAAGTGACGGTAACAGAAGGGTCTCCCCTGGGTTATAAAGAACAAAGTTTGCAGTAGAGTGGTGTAATTAAGGGCACTCGAATAGCGCCCCTGCACACGACCTATTCCCCATGCTCGGATTAAAAGCGCCCCAGTGTTCGCACACTCCTCCGGAATTTCCTAACCGGGCAAACCGACATTCGGCGTTTCTCTAAACCAGTGATTCTCAACGACTGTGCCGCTAAATTCTTGATGTGTGCCGTCAAGTTGATGCCGTCAAGTTTTAGAAGTGCAAACAATAAAAATTGATACAGCATGCTTGTATAGTTTTTCTACAAATCTGGGGCTTGGTAAAGAATACGGGTGTTTTTGAAACATAGTGTTGCGGACTTTTTAACTAGTGTAACTGTTGTTAACCCCTTGACATGCGAATAAAATGCGCGTTGACGTGTCCATATTCATGTGATTTTATCATATATACACATATGACGTCTTAGAGACGTCATTGTATATCAAGGGGTTAACGTTTATGTCACTCTTTAAATACTCTTTTTTCTATAAAAAAAATAATAAACATGGTAAGGTTAGGCCAGTTTTGTGCGCCTCCACCATCTGTTACGTTGAAAATGTCAATTTCTAGGACAACAAAAACACGAATATTTATTGAACCAAACTACGTAGAATCTTAATTATTCTTTCCGATCTTAATTAAAGAGTGTTAAAGACGATTAACAACAGTTACACCAGGTAAAAAGTCCGCAACGCTGAGTTAAAAAAAACCCGAATTCTTTACCTTGCCCCAAATCTGGTTTAAACCCAGACAAAACTATTTACTAGCAAAGTTTTCGGCTAAAACGTAGCATGTAAGCCGTGGCAGAAATTAGAACTAAGGTAAAAAGATAATATTTTACTGATTTCACGGTTTTAACCTAGGTTAGATTAGGTAATATTTGAACAGATAGATCCATACAATATCGCGCGGTGGCACGACCTCTCGATCCAAAATAAGAAAAAATAATTCAAATAATTTACCTTGCGACTTGCACCTAACCTAACCTTACATGCGCTATTATCAGAGTTTTCTATTTAATCAATTTTGCTTTAAAAAGAAATATTTAATTTCTTCCTTACGGATCAATAAATCAGTGATTTAGTCATTAGTGCAATAAAAGTCTACAAGCTAACGCATGGGCGTAGCCATGATTTAGTTTCGGGGGGGGGGGGGGGGGGTGTGGTTTAAGACCAGGATTTAGTTTCGGGGGGAGGGGGGTGTTTCCCCTTTTTTTTTCTGTGAAAAATTCTGTGAAAAAAATGCACCAAATTTAACGGGTTTGCATATTTCGGGGAGGGGGTTGAACCCCCAAAACCCCCCCCCTGGCTACGCCCATGAGATAACGCATCAAAATAACTCACAGGCAATGTTCCCGATAAGCTGCGCGGTTGCGCGGATGCGCAGCAGTTTTCGTGATATTTTAAAATCTGCGCAGGTAAATTAAGTTTCCGCGCACTTAAATTACGAGACGTTGATTTTATCCTCGAAATCAGAGAAATTTAGCAATTTTTGCTCTCAAAGTCATATTAGAAGAGCTTTCATCTTTGTACAAATACCCACAGAAAAGTTGTTTTTTTGAACTATTTTTGATCAGCATGTTAAGACGAAAATAAGAAAATTTAAATCTTAATACCTAGGAGACAAAATCCTCTGGAGCTTCCTAGTGGAGCAGTCATGTAAAAAACTATTATCAGAAGATCAAAATAATATTGATACTTAAAAAATATATATACAATGTAATTTTTCCAAAGTGTTTGATTTCCCTATGACGATCAAAAACAATGGGGTGCACTTAATAATGAGATTATTATAAATTCAGGAAAAAATTAAAATTTTGAAATAACAGAATATAATAAATCTTTCCGAAAAATATTCTATAATTATGATAAATATATCAAAGTATTTACGTTGATAAAATATGAGCTGAATATTCTGAAATTTAGAAAACTTGAGTAAACTTGGATTGTTCAATACATTCGTCGATACGTTAACTTTGTTACTAACCCATTCATAATTTTCTAATCTTGCTATTCTTTACAATATTATGGGTACCTTCCAAGCGTCCAGTGCGAATGGTGAATGGGCATTTTCAGTCATGAATGCCATTAAAAGAAAATATCGCAACAGACAGCAATATGAATACCTAGGTCATGGGTGCCTAACCTTTTTATTACCGCGTGCCATTTTTCCACATTATGAAATGCTGACGTGTCTAATAACTTTGCCTGTAGTAACTGAGCAAACCGACATTCGGCGTTTCTCTAAACCAGTGATTCCCAACGACTGTGCCGCGGCACTTTTATGTGCCGCCAAATTCTTGATGTGTGCCGTCAAATTTTAGAAGTGCAAACAATAAAAATTATATGTACTTTGATACAGCATGGTTATATTAGCCTGAATATTAGCCATATTATATTAGCCGTATCGGTTTGAATACGATATTTGAAAGTATCAAATTCCATCCCGATTTACCAAAATTAAGGGTCACAGCGGGAATCTTTTAATTACAGACCAATCTGTATTCAAAGCCAATTTTCAAAAATTTTAGCATTTCTGCCGCGATTATCAAGTATCTTGGAAAGTAATAACATGCCGGCA
Organism: Phosphuga atrata; assembly: GCA_944588485.1. NCBI lineage: Eukaryota > Metazoa > Arthropoda > Insecta > Coleoptera > Silphidae > Phosphuga > Phosphuga atrata. The sequence continues at coordinate 111,300,531 of OX155892.1, read as the reverse complement.
AACAGTGAAAACGGCTTCTGGAAAAGCAGCTCAACTGATACTGCTCTGTTAATTTTATAATTACCTCTCTAAATTGTATCAGGAGGTTCTTGCTTTATTTTATGACGTAACTAAAGCATTTGACTCTTTTGATCATAAGCTCCTTCCACACAAAATTGAAGATATTGGAGTCGACAAGAAGTGGGTAAAATCTTCTTGCATAACCTTAACACTTGCACCTAACCTAACCTTACATGCGCTATAATCAGAGTTTTCTATTTAATCAATTTTGCTTTAAAAAGTCATGTTTAATTCCTTAATTACGGATCAATAAACCAGTGATTTAATCACTAGTGCAATAAAAGTCTAAAAGGTAACGACGCATCAAAATAACTCACTTACGGGCTCCATAAACATAACGCTAAATATTGGCTGATGATTTTTTTGATCGCCAATCACACAACTTATTATACCTACATTTTTTTTGTATAAATCTCTTGATATTTACCGGAGTAATCTTTCCGCGTCACCATCTAACGATAATTCTTCGGATGTATCCAGTTACGGTTAATAAAACACAAAGTAATTAAACACAAAAAATACTGTAAGCAAAATTTTGACGCACGAATCAACAATTTTATCGTTGCCATGACAACACCACAATCATGACCAACTTTTCTTTGAATTGTTTCTTGTTTAAACAAAAGCAAAATTGAATAAAAGTTTGTATTTTACTCGCGGATAAAGTTAAGGTTTAACTCGCGAATTTAATTGAATCCGCGCGTTAAACATTAATTTTATATCCTTTCATAATAAATGACTATTAAGCTCATTATATAGACCTTTTCATAGTTGAATTATTTTGTGCGCATGCGTCAATTTCCGCCATGTACGTCAAAATTGCCCGAACTTATAACCTTAATATTTGCCCGAAACTTTCATATTCCCGCCTTTAAACTTGACAGATGCGGATGCGCTTAACTAACCGTAAAAAGGTTTTGATGTTGAAAAGGTTGAGAATCACTGCTCTAAACTATTCAATCATTCTCACTTTGAATCTCTGAAAATAACACATTTATCATTAGGTCACGCTCGATTCTTCAATCAGCTCTCCTGCGGTTTGGACATCATCTCCATGGCGGGCGAATGGTTAACGGCCACGGCCAACACCAACATGTTCACCTACGAGATCGCGCCTGTTTTCATCCTGATGGAGAACGTGGTGATGACGCACATGCGGGAGATCATCGGCAGCAACTGGAAGACCGGCGACTCCATCCTAGCCCCAGGTCAAACCACACGAGATAACGAAAACACTTTTATAAATAATTTCAAATTTCAGGCGGTTCAATTTCAAATCTGTACGCGTTCCTGGCTGCGAGGCACAAGATGTTTCCGAATTACAAGGAAAAGGGAATTGCCACCATTCAGGGACAATTGGTCATGTATACTTCAGATCAAGTACATAATCGCATCTTTTTAATAACATTTATCGAATTTAAATTGTAATAATTTCGCAGAGTCATTACTCCGTGAAATCCTGTGCTTCTGTCTGCGGTCTTGGAACGGATAACTGCGTTATAGTCCCGTCGGACATTCACGGCCGCATGATCCCCGCCGAACTGGAACGTCTCATCTTAGACCGGAAGGCCAAGGGTCACATCCCCTTCTTCGTGGCCTGCACTTCCGGCACCACCGTGCTCGGCGCCTTTGATCCCATCAACGAAATCGCCGATATCTGCAAGAAGTACGGCATGTGGATACATGTCGACGTAATAATTCATATACATAATAATAGTTCATATCAATAATTTGTTTGTTTTCAGGCTGCATGGGGCGGTGGACTTTTGCTTTCGAAGAAGTACAGGCATCCGCGATTGTCCGGAATCGAAAGGCAAGATTCGTTTTTATTTTTTATTTAAGTTTCTGGGAGCGGCGTAATCGGTTTTAAAGAGCAAAAGCTTGTCAGAAGTTGAAAGTCGTGTCTTTAATCCCTGATTACATGGGAATCTAACAGATGTTCGGTCTGTCCCTCCTCTATTCCAGACTGGATCGGATTAACGCCGTCTCTCACGTACTAAACTCACACTAATTGTATCAAATTTTAGTCTTCAAATAGACTGAATTAATAAAGGCAATATTATACTAGATAAGCACGGACGTAAAGACTAAGGTTAGGTTAGGTTAGCGTAGTTCAAAATGTATTACGACTAGATTAATGTGTAAGATCAATGAATATTCAATGAGTTGTGTTTAATAGATTCCCGTCCAGAGCGTTGAACAGATTTCCATAGGAGAAAGAAGTGTTAGTGCGGTGGGGATAATGTAAACCGCTGAAACGCGTCGGCTAATTAATGGACGCCTTCATTAATCAAATCCGCTGTTGGCTTTTGTAATCGCGTTTTAGCCCACTACATTTCCGCCAGATGGGAACTTTAAGCCGCGTTGTTTTTTATATATATAGAGTCTATGGTGGGCTCGTGCCCCCCGAAATCTCCCCGTTAAAGTTTTATGCGAGGACGCCCGCAATATAAACCGTGATTTACTGTAATTGTTTTTTACTGAACAGCTCTCGGTATATGTCCTTGCAAGAAATATAAATTATTTTTCAAAGAGAATTAAACAAAACTAGACTGACAAGATTAGACGGATCGGACTAGACAAACAGAACTTGACAGACAGAACTTGACAGACAGGACTTGACAGACAGGACTAGATAGATAGGACTTGACAGACAGGACTTGACAGATCGGACTTGACAGACAGGATTTGACAGAAAGGACTTGACAGACAGGACTTGACAGACAGGACTAGACAGATAGGACTTGACAGACAGGACTTGACAGATAGGACTTGACAGACAGGATTTGACAGACAGGATTTGACAGATAGGACTTGACAGACAGGACTTGACAGACAGGACTTGACAGATAGGACTTGACAGATAGGACTTGACAGACAGGACTTGACAAACAGGACTTGACAGACAGGACTTGACAGACAGGACTTGACAGACAGAACTTGACAGACAGAACTTGACAGACAGGACTTGACAGACAAGACTTGACAGACATTACTTGACAGACAGGACTTGATAGACAGGACTTGACAGACACGACTTGACAGACAGGACTTGACAGATAGGACTTGACAGACAGGATTTGACGTACAGGACTTGACAGACAGGACTTGACAGACAGGACTTGACAGATAGGACTTGACAGACAGGACTTGACAGACAGGACTTGATAGATACGACTTGACAGATAGGACTTGACAGACAGGATTTGACAAACAGGACTTGACAGACAGGACTTGACAGACAGAACTTGACAGACAGAACTTGACAGACAGAACTTGACAGACAGGACTTGACAGACAAGACTTGACAGACATTACTTGACAGACAGGACTTGATAGACAGGACTTGACAGACACGACTTGACAGACAGGACTTGACAGATAGGACTTGACAGACAGGATTTGACGTACAGGACTTGACAGACAGGACTTGACAGACAGGACTTGACAGATAGGACTTGACAGATAGAACTTGACAGACAGGACTTGATAGATACGACTTGACAGATAGGACTTGACAGACAGAACTTGACAGACAGGATTTGACAGACAGGACTTAACAGACAGGACTTGACAGACAGGAGTTGACAGACAGGACTTGACAGACAGGACTTGACAGACAGGACTTGACAGACAGGACTTGACATACAGGACTTGACAGACAAGACTTGACAGACAGGACTTGACAGACAGGACTTGACAGACAAGACTTGACAGACAAGACTAGACAGACAGGACTTGACAGACAGGACTTGACAGACAGGACTAGACAGAGAGGACTTGACAGACAGGACTTGACAGACAGGACTTGACAAACAAAACTTGACAGACAAGACTTGACAGGCAGGACTTGACAGACATGACTTGACAGACAAGACTTGATAGACAAGACTAGACAGACAAGACTAGACAGAGAAGACTAGACAGAGAAGACTAGACAGAGAAGACTAGACAGACAAGACTACACAGACAAGACTACACAGACAAGACTAGACAGACAAGACTAGACAGACAAGACTAGACAGACAAGACTAGACAGACAAGACTAGACAGACAAGACTAGACAGACAAGACTAGACAGACAAGACTAGACAGACAAGACTAGACAGACAAGACTAGACAGACAAGACTAGACAGACAAGACTAGACAGACAAGACTAGACAGACAAGACTAGACAGACAAGACTAGACAGACAAGACTAGACAGACAAGACTAGACAGACAAGACTAGACAGACAAGACTAGACAGACAAGACTAGACAGACAAGACTAGACAGACAAGACTAGACAGACAAGACTAGACAGACAAGACTAGACAGACAAGACTAGACAGACAAGACTAGACAGACAAGACTAGACAGACAAGACTAGACAGACAAGACTAGACAGACAAGACTAGACAGACAAGACTAGACAGACAAGACTAGACAGACAAGACTAGACAGACAAGACTAGACAGACAAGACTAGACAGACAAGACTAGACAGACAAGACTAGACAGACAAGACTAGACAGACAAGACTAGACAGACAAGACTAGACAGACAAGACTAGACAGACAAGACTAGACAGACAAGACTAGACAGACAAGACTAGACAGACAAGACTAGACAGACAAGACTAGACAGACAAGACTAGACAGACAAGACTAGACAGACAAGACTAGACAGACAAGACTAGACAGACAAGACTAGACAGACAAGACTAGACAGACAAGACTAGACAGACAAGACTAGACAGACAAGACTAGACAGACAAGACTAGACAGACAAGACTAGACAGACAAGACTAGACAGACAAGACTAGACAGACAAGACTAGACAGACAAGACTAGACAGACAAGACTAGACAGACAAGACTAGACAGACAAGACTAGACAGACAAGACTAGACAGACAAGACTAGACAGACAAGACTAGACAGACAAGACTAGACAGACAAGACTAGACAGACAAGACTAGACAGACAAGACTAGACAGACAAGACTAGACAGACAAGACTAGACAGACAAGACTAGACAGACAAGACTAGACAGACAAGACTAGACAGACAAGACTAGACAGACAAGACTAGACAGACAAGACTAGACAGACAAGACTAGACAGACAAGACTAGACAGACAAGACTAGACAGACAAGACTAGACAGACAAGACTAGACAGACAAGACTAGACAGACAAGACTAGACAGACAAGACTAGACAGACAAGACTAGACAGACAAGACTAGACAGACAAGACTAGACAGACAAGACTAGACAGACAAGACTAGACAGACAAGACTAGACAGACAAGACTAGACAGACAAGACTAGACAGACAAGACTAGACAGACAAGACTAGACAGACAAGACTAGACAGACAAGTCTATTATGGGTGGCCTTGACTACCTAATACATTCAACTTTACCAATATCTTCTGGAAAGGTTTGTGCGCAAAGTTCTTCCTGGTGAATTATGCAATGGAGAGATAACACGCCATTGTTCGCGGAATAATTATTGGCACACCCATTCTAAGCCGCCGTAGGTTATTAAGGCGACATCCGAACATTAAGCCACGTCTACCAATATTCTTTCTTCCCATTATCTTCCCTTGTATTATCAATTCTCTCTCTCTCTGTGTAGCTCTTACAACCCATGGTGGGTCTTGGCTGACTCAACAACTCTCCTCCATTGGACTCTGTCCATCATTAGCTCCTCCGCTTCCATGATATTTGGGGTTCATCTAAGATCTGATGCTATGTTGTCTCTCCACCGTAGTCGCGGTCTTCCTAGTGGAGTTCCTGCTTAAGCTATTACACGGGAACTAGACTAGGCATCAAAAAAAGTTTTAAGTAAAACTTGTACAGGATTAAATTCTGCATAAGTCTAGTTCGCTAATTGCAGCTAATACTCATAGCTGGTTCGTGGAATTAGTCTAATTCCGTCTGTGGATACAAAACGTTGCTCGACGCTTAGTTAAGCTATAACTCGAGAACTAGACTAGATATCGAAAAATTTTTTAGATAAAACCAGTAGAGGACTAAATTTGCTATAAGATGTTGGTAATAATTAGTCCGTGGATTACGACTAACTAGTCTAATCCGGGCTGTGAAAACAAAAATTTGATTGGGTGTTTTGAAAAATTTGTTTGCGTTAATTTAAGCTAAACTCGGGAACTAGATCAGGCATCAAAAAAAGTTTTAGATAAAACTTGCAGAGGATTAAATTCTGCATAAGTCTGGTTCGCTAATTGCAGCTGATACCCATATCTAGTTCGTGGAATTAGTTTAATTCCGTCTGTGGATACAAAATGTTACTCGACGCTTAGTTAAGCTATAACTCGAAAACTAGACTAGGTATCGAAAAAAGTTTTAGATAAAACCTGTAGAAAACTAAATTTGGTATAAGACGCTGGTAATAGTTAGTTCCTGGATTACGAATAACTAGTCTAATCCGGGCTGTGAAAACAAAAATTTGTTTGGGTGTTTTGAAAAATTTGTTTGTGTTAATTTAAGCTACAACATGGCTAGACTAGACTAGGCATCAAAAAAAATTTTAGATAAAATTTGGAGAGGATTAAATTCTCCATAAGTCTAGTTTGCTAGTTTCAGCTAATACTCATAGCTAGTTGGTGGTTTAGCCTAATTCTGTCAGTGCATACAAAACGTTAAGTTAAGCTATAACTCGAGAACTATACTATGTATCGAAAAAAGTTTTAGATAAAACTTGTAGTAAATTAAATTTCCTATAAGACATTCATAATTAGTCGCTGGTAAATCGAGTATAACTAGTCTAATTCCGGTTGTGAAACTGAAACTTTGCGAGCGAAACTTTTGAAATTTGTTGCAAATAAAAGTCGTAGAAAATTTAATTTTGAATGAAAACCGTTTTTTTTGTTTGTTTTGAGCGTTAAAACGAGCGAAAAGAAAATGGCGTCGCGTCAAGCGCAGATTTTACTTGAGTTGCATTCATCTGTCAATTTCTGCCAAACCGGCGAAAATTTTGAAAAAAGTTTCAAATAAAAGTTGTAGAAAATTTATTTTTCTATTAAAAACACGTTTAGTTTTCGAAAATACGATTAGATTTGCGTATGAAACATCAGTAATGGGATGTAATTTTTCTTCAGACTTCTTATCATCACTCAACACATACGATGTAAGTAAATCGCAAATCCCCGCATTACGCGAGACTCGACTGCGAGACACAATAACTAAAACAACTGAGATAACATGGGCTCGTACATGCGCGGTGACTATGAGTTGAGAACTTGGCAGCGGCGGTCGTAAGACTACAGATATTGTTTTGTAACTTTTTGTGATTTTTGTTTATATTTCAGTTCATTTCTGAAGAGCCATAAGCTCACATCAAAACAGCCACATGTGGCTCTCTAGCCATACTTTGCCGACCCCTGGACTAGACTAAACCATTTTTCAAACTTCAGACGAGGTATTTGGTTGACTGTGGCGAGCCGGGGGATTGTAATTTACACGTCGTTTATAAACTACCCGCTATCTACATATTGTGTATAGACAGACAAGACTGGACAAACAAGACTGGACAGACAAGACTAGACAGACAAGACTAGACAGACAAGACTAGACAGACAAGACTAGACAGACAAGACTAGACAGACAAGACTAGACAGACAAGACTAGACAGACAAGACTAGACAGACAAGACTAGACAGACAAGACTAGACAGACAAGACTAGACAGACAAGACTAGACAGACAAGACTAGACAGACAAGACTAGACAGACAAGACTAGACAGACAAGACTAGACAGACAAGACTAGACAGACAAGACTAGACAGACAAGACTAGACAGACAAGACTAGACAGACAAGACTAGACAGACAAGACTAGACAGACAAGACTAGACAGACAAGACTAGACAGACAAGACTAGACAGACAAGACTAGACAGACAAGACTAGACAGACAAGACTAGACAGACAAGACTAGACAGACAAGACTAGACAGACAAGACTAGACAGACAAGACTAGACAGACAAGACTAGACAGACAAGACTAGACAGACAAGACTAGACAGACAAGACTAGACAGACAAGACTAGACAGACAAGACTAGACAGACAAGACTAGACAGACAAGACTAGACAGACAAGACTAGACAGACAAGACTAGACAGACAAGACTAGACAGACAAGACTAGACAGACAAGACTAGACAGACAAGACTAGACAGACAAGACTAGACAGACAAGACTAGACAGACAAGACTAGACAGACAAGACTAGACAGACAAGACTAGACAGACAAGACTAGACAGACAAGACTAGACAGACAAGACTAGACAGACAAGACTAGACAGACAAGACTAGACAGACAAGACTAGACAGACAAGACTAGACAGACAAGACTAGACAGACAAGACTAGACAGACAAGACTAGACAGACAAGACTAGACAGACAAGACTAGACAGACAAGAATAGACAGCCAAGACTAAACAGAGAAAACTACACAGACAAGACTGAACAGACAAGACTAGACAGACAATACTAGACAGACAAGACTAGACAGACAAGACTAGACAGACAAGATTAGACAGACAAGACTAGACAGACAAGACTAGACAGACAAGACTAGACAGACAAGACTACACAGACAAGACTAGACAGACAAGACTAGACAGACAAGACTAGACAGACAAGACTAGACAGACAAGACTAGACAGACAAGATTAGACAGACAAGACTAGACAGACAAGACTAGACAGACAAGACTAGACAGACAAGACTAGACAGACAAGACTAGACAGACAAGACTAGACAGACAAGACTAGACAGACAAGAATAGACAGCCAAGACTAAACAGAGAAAACTACACAGACAAGACTGAACAGACAAGACTAGACAGACAATACTAGACAGACAAGATTAGACAGACAAGACTAGACAGACAAGACTAGACAGACAAGAATAGACAGCCAAGACTAAACAGAGAAAACTACACAGACAAGACTGAACAGACAAGACTAGACAGACAATACTAGACAGACAAGAATAGACAGTCAAGACTAAACAGAGAGGACTAGACTATACAGACAAGACTAGATAACCATGACTAGACAACCAAGACTATAGAGACAAGACTAGTCTAAACTAGACAAGGAAGACTAGATAGTTTGAACTGTAATCACTTTTGTATAAATAGATATTTAAATCAATTGACAGCTTATGTTGGCTTTAGAGCTCCCCCCAATAAAGCTTAACTCTCTATCGACTTGAGTGATTTTCGTTTAATGCGTATTTTTCCAAATAGACTTAGCTATGCAGATCGAGTGACTTATCTATTCTTCAATTTTATTTCCCGGCCGGGCATACCGCACGCCCCGATCCATATTGATTCTGTCGTAGGGGCGCTGAAAACTAAACATTGGATTATGCAAATTAAATTGGCCATCGAGAGCGTGTGCGGTTGATAAGAATTAATTTCGGTTTATAGAAAGTGTGATGATGGATTGAAAATTTTTTACGATGTTTGAATAGGACGACGGCGTTGTGTTATATTCAGAATGGATTGCGGTGCAGATAAGTTTTCGAATATCATTATTGTTTTGTGCGTTCGCAGGGCCGATTCGGTTACGTGGAATCCTCACAAGCTGATGGGCACTCTTCTGCAATGCTCGACGATTCATTTCAAGGAAAATGTAAGTCAACCTGACATGGATTTATGCTTGTTCCCTATTGCAATTTTGTGCTTGATATTAGTAGCGGCGCGAAACATATTGGAATGTTGGTTGGGGTTGGAACAGCTGTGGAATTTTCAATTTCGAATTCCTGGCTAGTCAGGGTGGGCACCCTAGCAATAACAACAAACAACATTCTAATCTCGGATTTAATTAATTTTAAAGAATACAAATCAGTAAATCGTATAATTTGCAGGGTTTGTTGATGAGTTGCAATCAGATGGATGCAGACTATTTGTTCATGCAAGACAAACTCTACGACGTCGAATACGATACGGGCGACAAAGTGATTCAGTGCGGCAGGCACAACGACATTTTCAAGTTGTGGTTGCAGTGGAGAGCCAAGGTGAGATACGATTACAAGATATTCATAATTAGAGCGAAAAAAATATTCCCCAGGTGAGGCTCGAACTCACAACCCCGGCATCGCTCACGACTACTGTCTTATAAGTACCGTGCGCTAACCAATTGCGCCACTGGGGATATATTCACGCGGGAAAAATGTTACCATTTAACGAACCCACACACTGATATTTCATTACATTTAAATAAACGTGAACACATTTTCATTGCGACAAATGGGACGAAATGAGAATTATAATTTAGTTATGGAAGCAGACCAATAATTCAAAAAAATATATTTTATCCACTCTAAAATAAATAAATAAAAATATATAAAATACTCACTCACCAAAATGAACATATTTATAAATACATTATTGTATGTGAAGGATGCTAAAAGTATCCAAATCGTGCGTAAAAGTCCAATGTAAATCAAATGAAGTTTTATTATTAAACGATTTCTGTTTGTTATTACCATGGCAACAACTTGCGTCACTAAATAAAAATCATCGACTTACACGGAAAAAAGTACACTTTAAAAATTACAGTTTAAATAGTAGCAGCGGCCCTACGAATACAAATTTGTAAAGATTGCAGTAGCACACTGTAATTTTTAAAATTTATTTACTAATAATATCAGAAACTGTAATTTTATAAAAGCAATTTGTAGTTTTTACAGTTTCAAATTCGTAAAGCCGCTGCTACTATTTGAAACTGTAATTTTTAAAGTGATATTTTTTTCTGTGTAGTAAAATATATTTTCTAACATATATTAGAATTTAATTAATTTTTCTTATTTTGAATAAAGTTTGAAGTCTCGGCCCTAATATAAATTAACCTAACCATAACCTAATCTAGATTAAATCTACTCGTTGCGATTAAACCACTCGCCTTCGGCTCGTGCTTTAAACTCATCGCAACTCATGCACAAAAGCCCTTCTTCACACACTTGTATCATAAACTAGTATTATTGTATACATCCATATACTTGTCTATAAATATACAAAAATGTTTTACATTTAAAATTAGAAATGCAGATATTTTCTAAAAAGCGGGACATTTTTAAAAATCAGCGGGACGCGGGACTGTCCCGCCAAAATCGGGACGTGTGGTCACTTTAATCTAAATATTAATACAAACATAATAAATTTGGAACACAGCCGGAATATATAAAAATATTCAACCTTTCCGGAGCTCTATAACATTAATAATTGTAAGTTTTTTTAACTGACTACCAAAACCAATCTTATTAAATAACTGACAAATTCCACATGAGATTTCAACTTTATTAAGTTTATATGATTATCTATAACGTAGTATAGTTTTACCAATTGAACCGGTCATTTCGAAAGAGGCACGAGTCACACTTTTTTTCGCCATTTTCTTCATTGTAGCGTTTTACATATTCCATGCGAAAAAAGTACAGGGCGAAAGTATAAGTTTTTTATTTAACAATCTCTATATTCAGTTTCTTCAGCATCAATGACTTTTTTATGACTTATGCCCTTTTCGAAATGACTGGTTTAATTTTACTAAATATTAAATTTGTTACAATAGTTTTTTTTTTTAATTTGTTATCGAACAGGGAGATGAAGGTTTCGAAAAACACATGGACAGATTGATGGAGTTGTCCGAGTATATGGTGAAGCGTATTCGGGAACAACCCGACAAGTATTATTTGATTCTGGAACCTGAAATGGTTAACGTTAGTTTCTGGTATATTCCATCGCGTCTACGTAACGTGGCTCATTCCGCCGCCAGGGAAGCAGAACTTGGAAAGGTAAACTAATTTATTTGAATTGCAAAACGTTTTCGTGAATGTTTAAATCAGTTTTGTATTAATTGGAATCGTACGATTCTCGGTGAATCAGCACTATATATAGATTACAACGTTGTTAAAAGGCAATTTTATAAATCTGTATAGATTTGTCCGATCTTGAAAGCAAGGATGATGCAGTCGGGAACATTGATGGTGGGTTATCAGCCCGACGACAGACGGCCAAACTTCTTCAGGAACATCGTTTCTTCGGCGGCGGTGACCGAGAAAGATGTCGATTTCTTGCTTTCGGAACTCGATCGTTTAGGACACGATTTGTAAACAAATCAACAAATCGGTTTTGTCTCACCTTAACATCACAAAAATCACCAGCACAAAATAGATTTCTACGAGTAGCGAGACAAAATGAAAATTATTTTATTTTACAAAATTGAAAAAAAGAAAATTATTTTATTTCACAAAATTGAATTTTTATTTTTTTTTATTTTACAAAATTGAACAAAGTTCGTTGAAAAAGAAAAACACAAGTTCAATCACAAAATTTTTAATTTTGTTTCAAATTTTCTATTAAATGAAAGTATTGAATGTAGAGAGAAGCAAAACAGAATCAAGCTATTTTTTGTTTGTTTGTTAGAATGTTATTTATACAAAGATTTAACAATTAATATTCAACCAATTTTATCATGTAAGAAAACATATCAAAATGTTATTTAGTAAATATATACTTATAGCTTTTCTTCTTTGCTTTTCGTATTGAGAGAAACGTTGTAATATAAATACCAGAGAAAATTATATTTGTTTGTTTTTGATTGTTAGACTAGTTATAAATTTTGTGATTGAAAATAAAAAGGTTTCGTGTTTCATATGATATTCTTGTTAAGAAATGAAAACATACAAAATGTTGTTATTGCTGTGTCTCTATAAATATTATAATTATAAATGTAAAAATATTATTATGAATGTTAGAAATGAGAGAATTAACAAAAAATATATTATTAGATAACAATAAGATACCTGAGTGTATATGTAGCGTATATTTCTAATATCGTAATTTTATCAAAAAAAAACCGAAATCCCTTAAAAATCAAAAAATGTGTAGCTGACGCAATAATGTTGTATAGAAAAAAAAAGTTTCATTCACAACGCTTTGTTATTCAATACAGAAAATTGTTGCATAATTAATCATTTGTGTAAAAAAAAACGGTTGTGTAACAATTTCGATAATGTTGTGTCTATAACTTAAAACTTTTATAAAATGTTTCTGTTGGCGCCTTCATTTTTGCGTTCGGATATTTGTTTTATAATTTCAAAAACTGCATAAATAAATTGCGCAAAGGACTGCCAATAGAACATGTAGCCAAATTAAACATTGTGTATAGTTTATTTAATTTATGTAAAAAAAAAACTATAAATAAATTAAAAATATAAGGAATAAATAAATTACTGCATATATGTACAAAACAATATATATCGACAACAAAATTTAAAATTGTCTTCCAACTACAAAAATGTATCTACAACATGCATTTTATATATTTTAGCCCCATTAAATTGAATAATTTCTTCCCTTTCCAAGAAATCATCCAATTTAAAACTAGATGTGTACCTATTCTGTAAAATAACATGTAATTTCAGTGTAACAAACTCATAACGAACATAAATAAAAGAAAAAACATTTTGAAACAAAAAAAAAACGTTTTATCGTCTGTTTATTCTTTCTTTTCTATACATATAGTAAATAAGATAATGAGTGCAAATAAAAGCTAGATAAACTGTATGCGTCTTGATTATATATTCGTCGCAAATGAGTGCAGTTCAGTTCAGTCCGAAGCGAGCCAACTGCCAAGATGAAATGCTTCTTGAAATACGCAACCGATTGTCCATTCCCGATCGAAAATCTTCCCTACGGAATTTTCTCCACAAAAAGTAACGTAAGTTAAACAATATAAATAAATATTGAGGTAACTACAGCTATAAATAAGCGGTTAGTGACATCTAGCTTTTAGTAGTTTTTTTATATCACAGTAAACTGTTGACTAATTTACAGGTTTATCACTTAGAAAATTGTGTATGATTGTTTATTACGACCACTATTGTAAATCACTGAAATATATACCTACTCAGAGTAGGGATGCAAGCGATACATCGATGTTTTAAAACATCGATGTATCGTTCATAAACATCGATGTTTTAACATCGATGTTAGAACTCCTAACATCGACGATACATCGATTCTTCTATGAACGATGTTTTATGAACGATATTTTCTTAGAAATTACTTTTACGATAAGGTAATTGCTATAATCCCCGAACAATGTCTAGAAATTTTTTGTCTGTTTTATTATAGGGTTAATACTGTAATCTCTCTCTCTCCGTGGCGCTACAGTCCTATATGGACCCGGGCCTCCCTTCATTTTCTCCTCCAATTCTCTCTACTTCTGACTGCATTTTCCCAATTTCGGCTTTGTAGAATTTGTTCCGCATCTTTCTCGACATTTTCTGCCCATCGACGACGTGGTCTTCCTCTGGTTCTGGTGCCTTCCAGTTGTGCCTTATATATCTTTTTTTGGGATTCTTTCTTCTGGCATCCTAATCATATGTCCAGCCCACTTTAATCTGAGGATTTTTATATGTGTTACCACATCTGGATAGCCGTATAATTCTCTTAGCTCGTGGTTATATCTTCTTCTCCAGACGCATTGTTCTTGTATTGGGCCAAATATCCTTCTAAGTATTCTTCTTTCAAACCTTAGGAGCATTTCTTCCGTTTTCTTTGTCAGGGTCCAGGTTTGGCATCCATAGGTCAATATAGGTCGTATTATAGTCTGGTATATTTTAATTTTTGTACTTTTTCCTACTATATTGGATTTAAACGTGTTTTGGAGGGAGTAATATGTTATGTTGCTTGATATTATTCTTTTTTGTATTTCTTGAATTATTTCATTATTTTCATTTAGTTGTGATCCTAAATATTTAAATTGTTTCACCACTTCAAAGTTGCGATCCTCTATTGTTAAGTTTTGTCCCATTCTTCTAGATGGTTTCAAGGCTAGACATTTGGTTTTCTCCTCATTTACCTTCAACCCTACTTCATGTGCTTTGGTTTCTATCTTGTTATACGTTTCTTTAAGGGCTGTTATTGATCTTGTGATAATGTTTAGATCATCTGCATAGCCAACAATTTGTTGAGATTTATTTGCTATGATACCGTTCGTTTGTATTTTCGTTTCTCTGATGGCCTTTTCCATTAGTAGGTTAAAGAGTATAGGGGCCAAGCTGTCCCCTTGACGCAGTCCTTGATCCGTGTCGAATTTCTCTGTGAGCTTGTTTTGTATCTTTGCTTGGGAATTGGTGTTGTTCATCGTTGTTCGGGTTAGTTTTATAAGTTTATGTGGTACCCCGAGTTCTTATATGGCTAAATACAGCGCCTCCCTGTCTACATTATCATATGCTTGCTTAAAGTCTACATATAATATATAGGGGTGTTATATTCCTAGCATTTTTCCATGATCTGTCTCACTGTAAAGAGTTGGTCTGTGGTTGACCTGTTCTTTCTAAATCCAGCCTGATACTCCCCTATAATTTCCTCAGCATAATCCATTATGCGTTTTCTTAGTACGTTCGTAAATATTTTGTAGGCCACGCACAATAGCGATATTGGTCTATAATTCTGGCAGTCCAATCGGTCTCCTTTCTTATATATTGGGCATATTATGACAGTGGTTCATTCTTGGGGGATTTTTTCTTCTAGCCATATCTTTTTAATTAAGTGTAGGAGTTGTTCGGCTACTTTATCTCCTCCATATTTGAAAAGCTCTGCTGCGATGTTGTTTGCTCCTGGTGTTTTATTATTTTTCATATCCATAATGCTGTCTTGTACTTCTTGAAGAGTCTTGAAGCTCTAGTACGAGTGGTTGTGCCGTGTGATAGGGTACATTCTCCAGGCGATTTTCTCTTATCGTTTGGTTTGTTAGAATATCCAAGAAATGCTCCTTCCACCTTTCCAGTACTTTTGCTTCTTCTGTTATCCATTTCCCTTGTTTGTCTTTGCATAAGGACGTTCTGGGGTGGAACTCGCTCCTTGTGTTCTTCAGTGTTTTATATAGTTTCCTACTCTCTCTCATATGGTTCGCTTGTTCTAATTCTCTCAGTTTTTTATATAGCATTTCTCTCTTCTTTTCCCTACAAGTCCCCTTTCCTTCTCTTCTGAGTAGTTGGTATCTTTCATCTATGGCTCTTGTGGGTCTCTGTAGTAGTGCTTTCTTGGCTTCGTTTCGTCTATTTATGGCTTCCTCACAGTCTTGGTCCCATGAAATGTCTCTAGTTTTCCTTTCGGTAGTTCCTAGTATTTCTTGTGCCGCGTTACTAATTTTTCCTTTGATTCTCATCCATATCTCGTCCACTCCCTCTTGATCATTGCCCCTTCCCTCCGTTTCGATATTTTCAGAGAGGTTCTGTGCGTATCTCAGTCGAGTTTCTTCTTCTTTGAGCTTGTGTATGTTATATTTGGGCGTTCTGATTCCTGGAATTGTTCTTGCTTTGTTAATTTTTTCCCTTAGTCTCGTTCTTACCAAGAAGTGGTCAGATTCGGACGTTGCCCCTCTCATAGTTCTTATGTCCGTTATACTTGAGTAATGTCTTGCAGATATTAGTAATTAGTACATGATCTATCTGGTTGACTGTGATCATAATACTGTAATCACCCGAACGGTTTTCATAAATGTTTCGTTGAATATTTTATGACAGGGTCATTACAGTATTTCTTCGGACAATTTCTAAAAAATTGAATATTTGTGTTTTATGGTAGGATTATTATTACAATCTTCGAACGATACGTTTACGAAGAAAGATTAGTTTACGAAAGTAAAGAAGAAAACAATCCCCAATAAAACGGGTCCAGATACCTGAAGGGACATATAAATACGCGCACCCCCGAAAAACAAGTCAGTCGATGATTCACCGTCAAGTCGATCATTCACACGTCAAGTCGATCACTTCACTTCAGTCGAAGTACATACCATCACTACAGTGATGACGAAGTACATACCATCACAACAAAAATAGAAAACACTGAAATTAGTGAGGGAGGAACCAATAATACGGAGCAAGCCGAGGAGCGAAACTTTTAAAACGAAATTTCTTTCGGAAAATGAAGAAGATGAGGTATTTTCAAGAAAGGAAAAACAACACACACTTAAAGATCTGTCCAACACAAAGTGGTCTGCAAGAGCAAAGGCAACAAGTGCTTTATTACAAAATTTTAAATCAGTTATTTTTCAGTCAATCAGTTTTCTAGAATCAATTGTAAAGATAAGGCACGACCACGATAGTGACTACGGCCTCAGGACTTTCAAATAGTTTCACATTTGATGATTTTATTTTTTTTGCATTTTATGTTCTGCAAACTATCGATGTTACATCAAAAATATTGCAGCAAAAAAGACATTAATTTATTTCAAGTCGTTTCGTGCATGAAAAAATATAAAGATAAACTTGCACCACTAAGAACTGACGCTTATTTCAACCAAATTTTGGAACTCTCCAAATTGAAATGACTTCAATGTGATATGGACGAATAACACATGCATCTAAGAAGAAAAAGAATTCGAAGAGTTAAAAAAAATCACGATGAAGGCACCAGAGACGATCCTATTATAGATCCTGTAACTGATTTTAAAACTAATGTAATAGATGTCATTTTTATCTAACAATGTTAGGTAAATAGAGGAAACAAATAATAATTTAATCTAAGAGTTTTTCTGCATGGTAAACTGCACGTTTCGCAAAGTGTGGTTCGGGTCGCAGAAAAATTTTGCCGTGTCCCGAAAAAGAATTGTAAAAACACAAAATTCTTCTTCTTTTTCTGCTGATAAGAAAAAAGAATTGAGTGCTCCTAAAATAGTGAAAAAAGCACTCCTTTTTCAAATTAAAACCTCCCTTTGGCTTTATAATTTTTTTTATAAATTTTATAAATTTTTTCGCCTCAAAAATGCCCTCCCATGGTCAGAAAGTGTTTTAATTGATGAAAAAATATGACGGATAACGTGACCCGATTGTTCCCTTATCACAAACCCACTTCTAGAGCCCAAAAACCGTTTTTCAGCTTAAAAATTAAGAATCAGTCAAAACTTAATGAGGGACGATAAAAATCATCAGTTTTACCATGCGGAGTCAATAAATATTGACAAAAAATGCTCTTTATTATCAGATATACTGGGATTTAAGTATTTACTTTCCACATTAAAATATCGGGCTTTAGTTGCAAAAATATCAAATCTCAGAAAAAAAAAAGAAAAATACAAATTTCAATCAAAACATTTAGAAACGAGAATAATTAAATATAAATGCATTACAAATTATACCCTCTCGGAAAGCAAAGAACAAAGTAGGCATGTTCGCTGAACTGATGTGAATTCAATAATTTCTTGTTCTTTTGAGAATCTTTGGATTGGGCAGATTATAATATTAAAAATATCACATATCTTCATTTACGAAGCCTTAACAAAATAATCCTCTCAATTTCTTTCTAATAAAAGTTTTTTCTCAATGCTGCCATTATTCGTCTCAAAATTCTTTTTCTTCTTTTATAAACAACTAAAATTATATAAATGATGGTAACATAATGATAAAAAAAAAACGGCCAAGTGCGAGTTGTGACTCGCGCATCGAGGGTTCCGTACAAACTAGTAAGTAAGGTATCTTTTTTGTTGGAGGATGCAGCAAGCACATTCAGTTAACTTGACAAGTGGCTCTCATGAAATCACGACCATCTCAGTACCGCTGCAAGCATAAACTCAAGATGTCGCTGTCGTACGATGGAATTCTACCCTATATTTTATTACCATACATCCCTCATTCACTATGAGTGTTTAGGGGTTCTGGAACTTCACTATTTGTTTTTACTGCTCAATTTTGCCTATATACCCTGTATAAAGGTATACAGGGTATTTTTTTTAAATAACGCGAATATTTTTAAACTTATAAAAAGAAAACTTTATTTTAGTATTACACTTATTCACTAACTTATATTAAGATCTAACTATTTCTAGATCTAATATAAACTAATATATTAACTATTTCTAGATCTATTTCGATACTCTTAACATTCAGTTGTTCAATTGACTGCTTTTTGGGCAATTGACTACCAAAAAATATAGGGCGAACGTGATTTAAGTATAATATACTTCAACCATATTATCTACAACATATTATGTAGATTATAGTATAGTATTATTATGTAG
This sequence comes from Phosphuga atrata, assembly GCA_944588485.1. Taxonomy (NCBI): domain Eukaryota; kingdom Metazoa; phylum Arthropoda; class Insecta; order Coleoptera; family Silphidae; genus Phosphuga; species Phosphuga atrata. The sequence continues at coordinate 111,281,427 of OX155892.1, read as the reverse complement.
ATTATCAACATATTATGTAGATTATAAAGAAAAATTAGACGAAATATAATATATACAGGATGTTACGGGACTTGAGTATATCGCATGTCGGTTATAAACAAGCAAAATTTAGACATAATATATACCCTGTATATATTATGTATATGGAGCGTACGTGATGAAATGCATAACGAATATAAACAAAGAAAATTCAGAATAAACAGCTTGGTGCCAACACATACTTTTTAACCTTAAGACCTAACTGTATGCAACCCATATGCTTCTAGAGCCTGACAATACCACTACGACAACATTAGTAAATTTTCATAAGTTTCTAATAGTAAATTCGCATTTTCTTGTAATTAAACTACATATTTACGGTTTTCAGATTTTTCCCTATACATGTGCTGTAAGACACAGCTTCTTTCCAAATTTCATGATTCTAGGTCAACGGGAAGTACCCTATAGGTTTTGATTCCCTTGTGAAATCGCAAAATATGCGACATAAACGGTCATATCTTTTGATCGCGTTGACTTACAATTTTTTCACAGCTGAAAGAAACCGCAGACCCGAGTATTTGTTACAAATTTCAACTTGTTACCTCTACGCGCTCCTGAGAAAAATAGTCTTGACAGACGGACGGACGGACATCTCACAAGATATTTTATATTTGACTTTTTTTTAATATTAATCATGCTTAGCTCAATTTAATATTTTGCAAACGAAAATTTAGAGTTGTAATTGATTCTTTAGGAAAAAAATTGATTTGTTTTTTTGATTACAAAGAACGAAAGACTCGAAATAAAAAGGGCAGTCGACGATAAGTCATTTTTTAAAGATCAAAAATTTGATTTTTCAATTTTTACTTTTCACATTGGCTCCAAAAACTGATTTTAATTAAAATTTAAAGAACTTGTAAAAATTACTGCTGAAAGGGCCATTAAGTTAGTGCAGGATTACAAAAATAGTTTTACCAAAGATACAGAACAACGACAATTCGCATTACAAGTGATGGAAGGATATAATAAATTGCATAAAGATTCTAATAAAAAAATGCGAGAATATCTTTAAAAAATTTCTGAAGAAAAGTTAAATTTTAATAAGAAAAAATTATAATATCATGTGTAATTTTAATGAATCTAAACATTGTATAGTTGTTTATTTAAAAAAATTACGCTCTTTGCCATAAAATATTCCATGAATTCATGATGTTCTTATTATAAAACCATTTCCAAATTATTTAATTCAATGATGATTTTAAGGGAATTCATTCTAGACGAATCGTCAATACTTGATGTCTATCTGACTCCAAGGTTAGTAAAATCTTTATGACATGTTTTTGTAATCATTACGTGATGAAATTTCATATGAAAAAATTCTTATTTCGAATACCTTAGAGAAATGTTCAAAATTTTGTTCGAGGTGCATAGGGAAGGCTGGAATCGCCTGACACGAGTATGTGGCTTAGTTTCTCAGTACACCTGATAATGAAGAGCATTTATTGTCAATATTTATGTGCTCCTGATGGTAAAACTGATGATTTTTACCGTTCCTCATTATGCTTTGACTGATTCTTCAATTTTAAGCTGAAAAACGGTGTTTGGGCTTTAGAAGTGGGTTTTTGATAAGGGAACAATCGGGTCACGTTATCCGTCATATTTTTTCATGGATCAGAACACTTTTCACTCCAAAAGAATCACTTTTGAATACCTCTCTTAGTTCTTTTTGCCAAAAGCAGTCAAACCCAAACCTATTTCAACTACTATGCTACATATCGTGCGTTAGATTGTTCTTCCCAATTTGTATTTCGTGCCCGAGGTGTCTGTACACATGCGCCTCTTTTATATTGGAGTCACCTTCTCTGATGTTTTGTGCAAGCACTAGATTTGTCATAATTTGGGTTTTACACTTGCATTTATTCGGAGACCGACTTTTGCTGAGATCTCTATTATTTCTTCAAGCATCTGTTTTGCATCGCCGATGCTATCTGTGATAAAAACTATATCATCATCGAATCTGAAGTCAGCCGTTTTCTATCGATATTGATGCCTATATTATCCCAACGCAATGATTTCATTGCCTATTCGAGGACAACTGTGAAAAGTTTATGCGAAATGGGGTCCCTCGTTGGACTTCTCGACCTATTATAATTTCGTCTGTTGTTTCATGAAATTTTATAGTTGTGGTGGTGTGGCTGTATATGTTTATCCTACACTGCTCCAGTGTTGCTATTATTGATGTTAGTTCTACTATGATGAATGCTTTATGGAAATCAATAAATACCAAGGCTAAGGCTGCTATGGTGCATACCACCATCCAAGGTTAAGGGTTTTGTATGCCTATTGTCACCAATTATAAGTGTCAAGCTGTATTCTCAGCCTTGGCGTACTTACAAAATAAGTATCGAAACAGATTGGATGTCGAACTTAATTTGAGAACAAAATTAACATCATTACCTCCAAATTTGAAATTGTTATGTGATGAGAAACAACATCATCCATCGCACTAAGAACAAAGAAAACTTGTAGCCAAATCAGTTAAACCCTTCGCGCTGGTACCACAACCCTTAAAATTTTAAATGGCACGGTGGGGTAAGTCATACCTCATTTGAAAGCCCTAAATACTAAACGGTTAACATTTTCAGAATCTATCGATTTGTTCTCGAGATTATTTAATTTTAAATTAACGGGTCCTTTGTTTAAAGGAAGTCCAATTGTTCAATCTGTCCTTACAAAAACTGCAGCGAAGGAAAAGAAAAGAAAATTCAAAGTCAGAAAGATTAGGTTGTTTAACCCTGTATTGTACCTGTCCGAGCGTTTTGTGAAAATTAATCTTTATCTATCCGAAAATCCCTCTGTCTATTGCCCACCTAGTATAAAACAAAGTTTACTCCATTTACTAAAGTTTTAAATGAATAAATTTTTTAATTACATATATTTTTCTTATTTATTTTGCAAATTTTAGGATTCCGTACCGAAAACGGAACCCTTATCCGTCTTATCCGTATGTTGTCCGTCTGTCTGTCTGTCTGTCTGTCTGTCTGTCTGTCTGTCCGTCTGTCTGTCTGTCTGTCTGTCTGCCTGTCTGTCTGTCTGTCTGTCCGTCTGTCTGTCTGTCAAGACCATTTTTCTTAGGAACGCGTAGAGGTAACAAGTTGAAATTTGTATCAAATACTCGGGTCTGCGGTCTCTTTCAGCTGTGAAAAAATCAAACTTGTAAGTCAATGCGATCAAAATATATGACCGTTTATGCCGCATATTTTGCGATTTCACAAGGGAATCAAAACCTATAGGGTACTTCCCGTTGACCTAGAATCATGAAATTTGGCAAGAAGAGGTGTCTTAGTCAGCACATGTAAAGGGAAAAATCTGAAAACCGTAAATATGTAGTTTAATTACAAGAAAAATGCGAATTTACTATTAGAAACTTATGAAAATTCACTAATGTTGTCGTAGTGGTATTGTCAGGCTCCAGAAGCATATGGGTTGCATACAGTTAGGTCCTAAGGTTAAAAAGTATGTGTTGGCACCAAGCTGTTTATTCTGAATTTTCTTTGTTTATATTCGTTATGCATTTCATCACGTACGCTTTATATACATAACATATACAGGGTATATATTACGTCTAAATTTTGCTTTTTTATAACCGACATGCGACATACTCAAGTCCCGTAACATCCTGTATATATTATATTTCGTCTAATTTTTCTTTATAATCTACATAATATGTTGATAATTTACATAATAATACTATACTATACAAGTTTGTACGGAACCCTCGGTGCGCGAGTCACAACTCGCACTTGACCGGTTTTTTTTTTTCACTTCAGTCGGCAGTGCCTGACTGCCTATATTTTTTTATCACTCATGCGAGGGGATGTATCGTATAAGTTTGGAATCCAGGTGCCATCTAAAGAAATGGAATCAAAAATGAAGAATTTGCTTTTTCAATTGTCTCTTATCTGTCATTTATAATAGACTCGATTATTTTCGCACACATTTTTTGCGACCGCAAGTTTTAATGTAATGTAATTATTTCGTCTAATACAGTGGTGCACAAACTATTTTCATGGGCGACCCCCATTTTGTGTAAAATTTTGTCGCGAAACTAGGATCGACAGTACTTGTTTTTTAATTGTTAACGTAGATAAAATTAAATTCTTTCTATGATTTGTATTTACAGGGTGTTTTTAAAGTAGTGTAGGTGACGTCATTGATTAAAATACAGCCTTTTTAAAGTAGCGCAGCAAACTTATAAACCACCATAAAAATACTATAAAAGTTGTGACACCATAAAATGAATCACATGTATGCGCAGATATTAGTGAAGTCAAGTATTAATATGAAGAGGTATATTTTTATTCAAAAATTAAAATTTGATGACTCTTTTAAAAACACCATGTATACAACACATAATTTTAGGAAACAATGCTTTTATTTGTGCATATAAGTATAAATATTTTTATAAAGAAAAATTTTTATTACTCATGCGTTAAAAGTATTATCTGGCGCACGTTTTTTAGTACAAGAAATGCCACTTTTTTGTTATTTGTCACGTAAGTTGGGTAACGCACGCAAATATTCAATATCGCTAGGTTACATTTGAAAAAAGAAACAATAAAATAAATAAATTAAACATAATCAAGACCTCAATATTAAAAAAAGTGACGTGAAAGTGAAATTTTTTTCATTACAAAATAAAAATTAAAGAAAACGTTTTAAAATGATGGTGATATGTATGGTGATACCGGACACTGAGGATAGCTCTTATAACGAATCCACACCACCGGAGAAGCAAATTCTTCAAGTTTTCTTTTTTTTTTTGATGGCACCTGGATCCCAAACTCATCCCTCGCATGTTTATCAAAAAATATTGTTTGTAACACGGGCGTTATTGTCAATTGCACTCTCGATCGAATGCGCCCAAGGTTCGGGCGCCCAATTTCGCTCTCGTGTCAAATTATCAACCTACCGCCCCAGTTACAAAATATACTATTAATAAAATGTTTTTTTAAATAACAAGATTCTATATCATTTCTTTTAGTAGATTCTGAAAAAGAGGGGAACATATTTGTGTTGTTTTTTAATTCCCCTTGCCAGTATGTATCAGCTTGTAGCTGATGTATGTATCAGCTGTATCAGCTTCTTTCTAAAAGCTTCAATTTTACTGCTTAATATTAAAATGTTTGTACTCTCTCCCGGTAGACTCAAATCGTTAACTTTTTCGAAAATGTCATCCATGTAACTTAGCCAATCCTCATTAATGAATGAGCGTCCCAAAATATGTTTCTTTTCTAACAAAAAAAAAATGTTTCTCAAATCGAAAATACGTCGCAATAGTTTGCATCGTGAGGGTCATCTGACTTCGGTGTGTAGTAATAATGTCTCACAAACAGAACACCTATCTCATTACAGAGTATTTAAAAGAGACTGTTGCATTAATGTAATAATTGCAGTAATGACTATATCTTGTGCAATTTTTATTAATATCTTTTGCAACTAGAGCTTCTCTATGTATCATGCAATGGTTGAATACTATAAGGGGAGCAATTTTCGTTATTAACCCTCTTAGTCCTTTATTATTTGGGTAATTTCCATTGGGTCATTTTCCTCAAAATATCTATTAACAATTTCAAATATTTTCTCTACGTTTGTCCTTCCTTCTAACTTTTTACAACTTAAAAATCTTTCGATATGTCTTCTTTAAAAACGTATCTCAAATAAACAATTAATTGCGACATTTTAGTAATGTCAGTGGTTTCGTCAAGTTGTAGAACAAACACAGGAGAGTTTTGTATTGGATTTTTTCTAATTTGCGTCTGTAATGGACTCATATCAGCACTCATATGCGAGCGTTTATAGCTCGCCGAGTGCTGTTATGAGTTAACTTTTTCAAGGTTAGCGCTGAAATTCAGAGCTGTCAGTGTCAAATTTTCGGCGAGATAGTTTTGAGGTTATGTAATGTGTGGAAATCGCGAATACACAAATTTAATTCATTAATCGTAATAAACGACAAATGACAGTAAATTTTACATGGTAATATAATAATCGTAGGTCTTTCTAATTTGGAATTTGTGATTCAGAATTAACTCCTAATAAAATCAATTCCTAAATAACATATGTGGATCTCGTTAAATTAATTTATAAATCTACCTTAAATATTTCCCAAGGGCGCCAAAAACATTTTTATAGCTCTGATTAGGCATTAAAACAGACAATTGTTTCGTAATTATTTGTTCGTAAGAAATGTATTTATTCGTAATAAATTCGTAAGAAATGTATTTCTATTTTTATAAATAATATAATTTAATTTTACTGGTAAATACATTTTTGATTTGAATTAGGCGATCCCAAAAATTTCTCTCGCGACCCCCCGAGGGGTTGCGACCCACGGTTTGCGCACCACTGGTCTAATACACTAAATAATTGGTCCACAGACTAACTACTTGCGTGGCGAAATTTGCAAATTTTGACTCACAATTTGGTGTCTGAAATAAATTAATGAAAAAAATTGTCGGTTTTTTGTTTAATTTGTCTTGCGGCCCGCGAGCCGCAAGTTCAAATGCGGCCCAAAACAAAACCGACAATTTTTTTCATTCATTTATCAAATTGCCGCTTTTGTTTCGGGTCGCATTTCAACTTATCTTACCCCAGTTTGCTCAAATTTTCCAGAACATTCAATCAACGCATTTTCACGCAAATGCGTTATACATTTTCAATATTTCAATAATAATTCAAAAAGACAAGTTGTTCGATTCTTAAATGTCCGAGGAACTTGGTTCCTGACGTTTTGGGGGGTCCCCTGACCGCATACGTTTTTTTTTTTTTATTTGTTTTTTTTTATGTAACCTAGCAATATTAAATATTTGCGTGCGTTATTCAAATTATGTAAAATCCAACTAATATTTTACACTTATCGCACTAAAAAACGTGCAGCAAGATAGCAATATTTTGCATGAGTGATAAAAAAAATTATATGATTTTATAGTCAAAGCATCGAATTGGAGTTGCAATTGCTGACCAAATTTTGGATTTAAGCGAAATATCTCATCTGTTCACTGGACCTTTACTCAAAACGCAACAAAATGTCTTTAAAGAGGTAAATTTTACTTTCATCAATTAAAACAATTACAACTGAAATTTTCGTGTTATTTAGGAAACGCTGAATAGTTTTATGAGTTTGGACTGTCAAGCCTGGAAGGAAGCAAGGGAATCGTTACAAAAATTGTTATCCATTGACAACACAACTCTGCAAAATGACGCAAACTTAAGAAATAAGTAAATACAATCTTTTATGTATTTAAGACAAAATATTATTTTTGAACGTACAATCCGTTGCGTATTTAAAAAAAAACACTTCGTCTTGCTTTTCGTAGAGTTTTCGTGTCTCAAACAGAAGCCACCATGCATCTTCCAGCTAAAATTGGAGATTACACAGATTTTTGTTCATCCATGAATCACGCCAAAAATGTTGGAACGATGTTTACCGGCAAAGAAGACGCTCTATTACCGAACTGGTAAATCTATCCAAATTACCGATATTGAATATACCGAATATTAATTCCGAAAATTAATAGTGTACCGATACCGAATATTGATTTCTTTTTGTCTTAATAGGAAATATTTGCCGATTGCCTACCACGGCAGAGCATCTTCCGTCGTAGTTTCTGGAACACCGATTATGAGACCACACGCACAAACCCTTCCAGTCGAAGGTAATTTCACGCGTTTGGTATAAATCGCGTGTAACGATATTTTGCGGTTAGGTGAAGCTCCGGTGTTTGGTCCTTGCAATCTGATGGATTTCGAGTTGGAAATGGCTTACTTTATCGGCGGACCGCCGACCAAATTGGGCGAGCCGATCGATGTGAAAACGGCTCACGAAAGAATTTTCGGCTTCGTCGTCATGAACGATTGGAGCGGTAAATTGAAATTCGCGTAAATAACTTCGAATAAAATTTTCTTTTAGCTAGGGATATTCAAATGTGGGAATACGTTCCGTTAGGTCCGTTCACGGGCAAGAGTTTTGGTACTTCGATCTCTCCATGGGTCGTAACAACATTTGCGCTGGAACCTTTCAAAGTGCCAAACTATCCACAAGAGCACAAACCTTTCGCGTATCTCAGCCACCAAGACCAATTCAATTTTGATATTAAACTACAAGTCGACATCAAACGTGAATTTTCAAATCAATTTTTTTATGAATAAGTGGTTAAATAAGATTTGTTTTTTAGCGGAGAATTCGACGACGGCCACCACAGTTTGCAGATCGAATTATTCATATTTGTATTGGACAGCCAAACAGCAACTCGCTCATCACACTGTTACCGGATGTAACTTCAATCCCGGAGATCTTTTGGCTAGCGGAACAATCAGTGGAGATGTAATTAGTTTTGGATGATTTATTAGTTGGAATAATCGGCTTGCAATTGTTTTGTAGACTTTGAATTCGTGTGGATCCATGTTGGAAATCGCGTGGAAAGGGACGAAACCCGTGACAATGTCGGATGGAACTCAAAGGAAATTTGTGCAGGACGGAGATACTGTTATAATGAGCGCAATTTGCGAAGGAACCGATTTTAATATTGGGTTTGGTAGTTGTGTGGGTACACTCTTACCAGCCAATGAAAAATTGTTTATGTAAAATAATAATAATAAGTAATAATAATATGTGCAGAAACTATTAATATTCCAAAAAAAGATCCACAAAAAAAAAAAAAAAAAAAAAGATCAAGTCAAATCACATAAGTTGTTTAATTTTTAAAAAACTATTATTAATATTCCATTCAAAATATCGAAGAAACCAAGAAAAGAATGATTTCAGCTTTTGATTTCGTCTTAAAACCATTTTTTTACATTTTCGTCAAAATCACAAAAATTTATTTGTTTCTGCATTTTCTAGGCTTATTGCAAATTAAATTACATAATAGGGAATATGCATGAAATTTAAATTTGGTTCAAATTTTTTTTTCCGAATCTTTATTGACATTTATATGACATTTGAACTAAACCATTATTTTTGTAATTAATATCTTTTTAAATACTTAAAATTAATAAAGCAAATTAAGCGAGGGAAATTCAAATTTTTAAAACGCAACACCATTGGTTAAAACGGAAGTGACGTAACATACCATATAAACAAGTCCGTATTTTTTACATTTGTATGTCATTGCAGTCTCTTGGTTAGAAAACAAAGGTCAAAAACGTCAAGTTAAAAATCAAAACAGCTGTAGTAAACAATGGACTGAACTGTCAGTGGTAATTGACGTCATAAACACACCGCGCAAAAATAACGGGGTTTAAACAGCTCAAAATTTTAAATATTTTTTTAAACTTAATTACAGCATTTTTAAGCAGTATTTATATTTTTACTATGTTATAACGGTGTAAACAGAGGATTAAAAGTATTTAAAAAAACATGCATATTCCCTATGGTGCACAAAATTCTGCGTAATTTGATATATAACATGTCGAAAATCGCGATTTTTGACGTAAATATTGACATGTAATATATCAAAAAAAAGACGTGAATATTGACATTGTATATATCAAAATACGCGGAATTTTTCATAGAATAAGCCAAAATATTTCTTTTTATGTTTTATATAAAAAAATCGCATCTTTTGATGTATTATATGTCAATATCCATGACATGTCAAAATTCACGATTTCGAAGAAGGGCTATAAAAGGGCTATTTAAGAAGTTAGCTATAAAAAAATTTCGCGACATTTTCGTTTTGTTTCAATTAAAAACAAACTGCAATTTAAGAATCAAATTGATAAAAAAAATTTTTTTAAATTTTGAAAATATACTAAATTAAAAAACATTTTGAATATACTACTTTCATCATCTGTACCTATTTCTTTTTTCCTCTCTAAATATTTTGAATGAAATTAATCTTTTAAAAGTTACATAGCAACTGGTATCTTGTAAATAAGATAATTAATAAATGCGCATACAATTAAAAACTGGATAAAGTATCATATGCCCTTGATTATATAGTCGTCGCATTCCGGTCTCTAATTCAGTGTAGAGCTAGCCATCCGCCAAGATGAAGTGTTTCTTGAAATACGCAACGGATTGTCCGTTCCCCATCGAAAATCTTCCCTACGGAATTTTCTCCACACAAAGTAACGTAAGTTAAAAAATATAAATAAATATCGATTAACACTAAGTAGATGCAGCTACAGAATAAGCAGTTAGCGACATCTAGTTTTGAATAGTTTTTTTATCACCGAAAACTATATATGATCAAATTCTGGTAGACTACACTTGGAAGGGTAAAGTGACCACATTTTCATTGAGACCAAGCGGGACAAACGGGATGAAATTTTGTATTAAATTTCATTTAATTTCATTTCATTTAATGAGAATTATAATTTAGTTATGAAAGCAGACCAATAATTCCAAAAAATATATTTTAGCTACACACACACCAAAATGAACACATTAATAAATACATTATTGTATTAAACATTAGCGTTTGTATCTTTTCTTCAAAGATTATAATTTCTAGGAAATTATTCTATACATATCGTCAACAAAGTTAACATCATTTGTATAACAAATCTTTCTTTAACAAACTTTCTTTAAAACAACTATTTCACTGGCAAACACCACGACTGACTGACATTGTTTGCCAGTGAAGTAGTTGTTTTAAAGAAAATTTGTTAAAGAAAGATTTGTTATACAAATGATGTTAACTTTGTTGACGATATGTATACAATAATTTCCTAGAAATTATAATCTTTGAAGAAAAGATGCAAACGCTAATGTTTAATATTATCAAAATCTTCAAACTCAACAAGATATAAATAATTACATTATTGTATGTGAAGGATGCCATTATTATAATCGTGTGTGCAAATATCCAAATCGTGCGTAAAATTCCAATGTAAATTAAATGGAGTTTCATTATTAAACGCTTTCTGTTTGTTGTTACTATGGCAACAACTTGCGTCACTAAACAAAAAATATAGACGTAGTGAAAATAAATTCGTTTATTAAAATTGAATTAATTTTTCTTATTTTGAATCAAGAACTCTCGGCCTCTCAGTCTGGATTTATATAGCTCTAATATAACTTAACTTAACCATCACCTAAACTATATTCAATCGACTCATTGCGTTTAAACTTCACAACTCATGCCATGGGCGTATCAATGGGCGATATATGCAAAATATAACATAAATGTGATACTGAAATCAGGAGGGACGAATAGAGACGACTATCTTCAAGAGAGCATGGTAGATGTGGAGTTTAGGAACCTTTGTGTGTGAGTTTTAGAAAGTAAATTGGTGCATTTCTGCAAATCCTCCCCCTGAAATATTTTCTAACGACCAAATTTTAAAGAAAAATTAATTCAATTCAATTTTATTACACGTCAGAAAATTTATTTTCAATACGTCTGTGTTTTTTGTTTACTGACGCAAGTTGTTGTCATAGTAACAACAAACAGAAATCGTTTAATAATGAAACTCCATTTGATTTACATTGGACTTTTACGTACGATTCGGATACTTTTACGCACGATTATAATAATGGCATCCTTCACATACAATAATATATTTATTGTTTGCATTTTGTGTGTGAGTGGATAAAAGATTATTTTCGCAAATATTATTTTTCGGAAAATGGTTACTAATATATTAAAAAAGATTTCTCTACATATTCCCATAAAATATGTCACACAATGAAAATTTCAGAACAAAGTGTCAAGGTGAACAAGCAGAAAGAATGGGGTGTTCAATTCGAGGATTTTAAAAAAATTCATTAGGTGACATTAAAAAAGGAAATTTTATGGGAATATGTGGAAAAATCTTAATATATATATTACAGTATTTAAAATAAGAAATGCAGTTATTTTCTAAAAAGCGGGACATTTTTAAAAATCGGCGGGACGCGGGACTGTCCTCCAAAAAGCGGGACTGTCCCGCCAAAATCGGGACGTGTGGTCACTTTACTTAACTTACAGACGATCAATATGGTTGACCAAAACATTTGACCAACCATATTGGTCAACCATGTTGATCGTCTGTAAGTTAAGTAAAGTGACCATACGTCCCGATTTTGGCGATTTTCCCGATTTATGCAGTGTTTGTTGAACGTCTGTAGGCAGGTTGTACTAAGTCAGAGACAAGTATCTAATGATGGCCTCAACCATCCAACCTGCGCCTACAAACGTTCAACAAACACTGCATTTGACCAACCATCTTGGTCAATTATGTTGGGGCCCCTTTATGAATGTTTAAATTTAAATATTCGTGTAGCCAAAACATCGAATTGGAGTTGCAATTGCTGACCAAATTTTGGATCTGAGCGAAATATCTCATTTGTTCACTGGACCTCTACTCAAAGCGCAACAACACGTCCTTAAAGAGGTAAAATTTAAGTTCAACAATTAAAGCAACATAAATTGAAATGTTTCGTGTTGATTAGGAAACGTTGAATAGTTTCATGAGTTTGGACTGTCAAGCCTGGAAGGAAGCTAGAGAAACGTTACAAAAATTGTTATCCGTCGACAATTCAACTCTACAAAGTGATGCAAACTTACGAAACAAGTAAATAAAATCTTATTGTATTTTAAAGCAAAAATATTATTTTCGCCTTCTTTGCAGAGCTTTCGTGTCTCAATCCGAAGCTACAATGCATCTTCCAGCTAAAATTGGTGATTACACGGATTTTTACTCATCGATCCATCACGCTACCAACGTTGGAATCATGTTCAGAAGCAAAGAAAACGCTCTAATGCCAAATTGGTAACCCAATTTTTTTAAACAACATAAAAATATTGATTTATCTTTTCCCTAATAGGAAATATTTGCCGGTTGGTTACCACGGCAGAGCATCTTCAGTCGTAGTTTCTGGAACACCGATTAAAAGACCCCACGGACAAACTCTTCTAGTCGAAGGTAAATACGTTCGTGTTGTATAAATCGCGCCTAATATTTTGCTGCTAGGTGAAGCTCCGGTGTTCGGTGCTTGCAAGTTGATGGATTTCGAGCTGGAAATGGCTTTCTTTGTTGGCGGACCGCCGACCAAATTGGGCGAACCAGTCGATGTGAAAACGGCCCACGAGAAAATTTTTGGTTTCGTCGTTATGAACGATTGGAGCGGTAAATTGAAATTCGCGTAAATAACTTAAATTATAAAATTTTCTTTCAGCTAGAGACATCCAAAAGTGGGAATACGTTCCATTGGGACCGTTCACCGCCAAGAATCTCGGTACTTCGATCTCCCCGTGGGTCGTAACAACGTTTGCGTTGGAACCGTTCAAAGTACCAAACTTCCCGCAAGAACCCAAGCCCTTCACGTATCTCACCCACCAAGACCCATTCAACTTTGACATTAAACTGCAAGTCGATATCAAACGTGAATTTACAAATCATTGTTCTATGAATAAATATTTAAATTAGTTTTGTATTTTAGCGAAGAATTCGGCGACGGCCACCACAGTTTGCAGATCGAATTACAAATTTTTGTATTGGACAGCCAAACAGCAACTCGCCCATCACACTGTCACCGGATGTAACGTCAATCCCGGAGATCTGTTGGCTAGCGGAACAATCAGTGGAGATGTAATTATTTTTTGATGATTTATTAGTTAGAACAATTGGAATTGTTTTGTAGAGTTCGGATTCGTTTGGGTCGATGTTGGAAATCTCGTGGAAAGGGACGAAACCGGTGACATTGTTGGATGGAACTCAGAGGAAATTCTTGCTGGACGGAGATACTGTTGTAATGAGCGCAGTCTGCGAAGGAGCCGGTTTTAATATTGGGTTTGGTAATTGTGTAGGAACACTCTTGCCAGCCAATTAAGAAATATTGTTGTAAATCCATTTTTTACATATATACTATTTCATTTTTGTGTGTTTCTGCTTGTTCTTCCTTAATTTGGTATTTGAGAATATTTTGTAATTAGTTTGTATTCCGTCATAATTGAAACGGAATTTGTATACATAGTGGTGATAATGAAAATAGGGAGAAAATGTATGTTAATTGTCATGAATATGATAATGTAAAAATATCGATCGCTACCGCGAAATGTGTGTATGTGTTCACGGCATGCGACGTTATTTCCAGGATTTTTTAAGTACGTGTAGCATGTATAATAATTTGTTACTTAACACACACGCTTTAATAAAAAATACAGAGAGGAAAATTGAAAAAAAATTCACACGCTAAAAGGTATTGCGCTCCAATTCACTACGTAACATATTTTATTCAGGTAAGTTTTGTTTATTTTATAAGAATATTAATATACACAAATTAATCATTTTATGTAATCAAATACTTAGGTTGAATCTATGCCAGCACTATTTTGCCTTGTAGAAACTATATACCTACATTCTACTTAAATTATCAAGCAAATGCAATTTATTTCAATTTTAGAAAATAGATCAATCTAATAAAGATTAAAGCTTTTGATTTCTTATTTTCACTCTAGTTAAAGTAAACTTTATTTTTGTTAGAGATTTCAAATTTATTTTTTACATTTATTCAAAATAATTGATCCTTAATCACGGTATAACCGTAATGAATTTATTACTATTTACAATTACGTTAATTAATTGCTGTTGACAATGAACGTAATAAAATAACAAATGTGTTACATTTTTAATTTTACAAAAAAATTTTACAAAATTTGTACGCCGTATGTTGTTGTTTGCATATCGCCGATAAATAATAAATGAAACGAATTGATTTCTTTTCACGTTCAAGGATAGAACCGGTCGTTTTATCGATTCGATTTTTTTATTGTAATCGCGAAGCGATTACGATGGCTTTGTCTGGAAGTTTGGCTCGGACCGAAAATCTTCAGAACCGCAACGATCTCGTTGCCTATTGGAGTGTGCCTCTTTGCGACGGAGTTCACACCGTCGAATTCGAGCACGGATCAACAAGTGGTAAAAGAGTACTCAGAGTCGATGGAAAAGTATAAAATAAAAGTATAAACGTACAAATTTGTTGTCAATTTTTTTTTAGGAGGTTTTGCGAAGGGATTGGATGTTTAAGCTGGTTGGTGACGAGAAGTTTCTGGTTGGAGCGCAGAAGACCAAGTGCGAGTTGAGGGTGGATCCAATGCCTCACTTTACCTTTAGCTACAGCCTCATAGTCGATGGGAAGCCTCTGGAAAAGTTTTTAGAAAAACAGAACAAGTCTCTGAGGTCTTGGGCTTTACTCCTCCGAGCCAAAAGATATAGAATTGTATTTGGTATTCAACTCAACAACATTTCAATATTCCATAAACTATGTTTCCTTTCCGTTGTAGAGAAACAAACGTTAAATATTTGGGTCAACGGTCAACAGGTGGAAGCGGAAAACGTTTTCGTCGAAAATGGAACAGAAATGAGATTCAGCATGGATGACGTGGATCTGCTAATTCGATCTTCAGTAATCGATAAACAAAATCTCACCCATCATCTATACGTCGAAGGAAAGAGGATAGAAGAAGATAGTGAATTGCCGCATTGGAAGAGATAAAAACAATTTGCAAAAAATTTGCGTTACCGGGAATCCGAAACCGAGTCCTGGCTCAGAGCCCAGGCATCACGGGCGTAGCTAGGGTTTAGTTTCGAGAGGGGTTTAGAAAATACAGGGATATTATAAAAGAAATATACACATTTGGTATTGTATAAAACAAAAGTTGATATTAAATGCATTTTGGGCTTTTCGATAGTACAGTTGGTATTACTGCGCAAGCATGCATAATAGCTAGGATGGCAGCAAACTCTACTAAGAAACCATATAGCGTGCTTGAATTTGCCAAAACGAACTCCGTAACCGTTGTCCAACGACATTTTCGAACACCTTTTGGAAAATCACCACCTGCTAGACAGTCGATCTACGATTGGTACAATAAATTTGAAATGACAGGGTGTTTATATAAAGACAAAAGTCCGGGAAGACCTCGGGTGTCAGAAGAAACATGTTGGTGCTGTTTACCAACGAAGTGAGCACCTATGAGTTCCCAAAATAAACTTTAAGAATCACTGTGAAAATAGTTTAAACGAATTCATAATAACTTTAATAGTTTCGGATTAATTAAATATTTAAAGTGTCTATTTCTCTTATAATAACCCTGTATTTCGCGGGGGATTTGCAGAAATGCACCAATTTAAAGTTCTAAAACTAACACAGATGGGTTCCTAAGCTCCACATCTACCGTGCTCTCTTAAAGATAGTCGTCTCTACTCGTCCCTCCCAATTTCAATATAATATTTACATTATATTTTGCAAATATTTCGGGGGGGGGGGGGGTCTGAACCCCCAAAACCGCCCCCTGGCTACGCCCATGCCAGCCATCCTAGCTATTAATCCATACTAAATGGTGCATATGTTTTTTATCACTTATTTGAAACTCCATTGGGAAATCCACTTATTTTAAACTGAAAAAACCTAAATAAATTTATTTTGTAAGTAAATTATATCTAAAATTGAAAGTAATGCATTTAAAAGATGAAACAAAGGGAGAGACAGTCTCGTCTGCAACTTCAGATAAGTTAGAAAGTCTTGCGCATGCGCATTGTAGTGGAAAAACATAGGCGTAGTAAAAAATAATTTGAATATATTTTGTGAAGGCTCTGTTATATAACTAGAAAGTGTAATATTTTTTCTTATTTCGGATCGAGAGGATGCGCTACCGCGCGATATGTGGTCTGGATTTATCTGCTCCGTATAAAACCTAATCTAACCGTTATTTTGTAAGGAGTAATTCGTTCAGTGCCAAACTGTCAACCCGCCACTGTAAGTTTCATGTTAGTTCAATTTATACCACGGAGGCGCCACCAGTTAGGGGTCTGTCTCTCCCACTGTTCCTAAAAGGGAATTAAAAGGAGTTAATAATTCCAATAAAGCATTAAACTTTCATACGGATTGTTTTTGAGTTGCATTTTTTATGTTTAAATGATGTATGAATACCTCTTGTCTTAGTAGGTTGCAGTGAAATGGTGCTTTATATGAACTATTACAAAATATGTTTCCAATAGTTCAATGTAATTTTGTTTATTTGTTTTGACACTTATTTTAAATTCAAAATCCTAAATAAATTTATTTTGTAAGAAAATTATATTTAAACAATATATTGTAAAAAGAATTTACGATTTAATGCGTCAGTGCACATTATATTTAAAATTGAAAGCAATGTATTTAAAAGAGGGAACACAGGAGAGACAGTTCCGTCTGCAACTTCAGATCTGTTAGAAAGTCTTGCGTATGCGCATTGTACTGGAAAAACATAGGCGTAGTAAAAAATAATTTGAATATATTTTGTGAAGGCTCTGTTATATAACTAGAAAGTTTAATATTTTTTCTTATTTCGGATCGAGAGGTCGCGATATGTGGTCTGGATTGATCTGCTCCGTATATAACCTAATCTAACCCTTATTTTGAAAAGAGTAATTCGTTCAGTGCCAAACTGTCAACCCGCCACTGTAAGTTTTATGTTAGTTCAATTTATACCACGGAGGCGCCACCAGTTACGGGTGAAATATATACTAACTTAGTATATATTTCAGTGGTCTCTCCCACTGCTCCTTAAAAGTGAACCAAAAGGAGTTAATAATTCCAATAAAGCATTAATTAAACTTTCATACGGATTGTTTTTAAGTTACATTTTTTATGTTTAAATGTTATGTGAATACCTCTTGTCTTAGTAGTTTGCAGTGAAATGGTGTTTTATAAGAACTATTACTAAACATTTTTCCAGTAGTTCAATTTAATTTTGTTTATTTGTTTTGACGTAGTAAACGTCATTATCATTTTGTACATGCGGAATTAGTTTAGTTCTCAGTTATGGAAATTAAAGAAGAAACTAAAGACTGTCAATTAGAGATAAGTTATACGAATGAAACCATTGAAAACCTTTCCGATGGATTAGTTAACTTGTTTAAGCCGCAGTTGCAGAGAACACAGGGACAACTCGGCGAATTACAGTAAGAGCAAAATCTAGTCGAAAAAGTTGTGAAAACGTTTAATGTTTTTAGAGAGAAACAGAAGGTTCTGTTGGAACAACTTCACGATGAAAATTTAAAAGTTTCCTGGACACAAAACTCGGTGGATTTGCACAAAATGTTTGATACAATTACCAAGTGCCATTTGAAATTGATCAACATTAAGAAAGAAATGAGGTCTTTGCATGACCGAAGCACTCGTTTGAG
Source organism: Phosphuga atrata (assembly GCA_944588485.1). Lineage (NCBI taxonomy): Eukaryota > Metazoa > Arthropoda > Insecta > Coleoptera > Silphidae > Phosphuga > Phosphuga atrata. The sequence goes on along the minus strand of OX155892.1, from coordinate 111,263,289 downwards.
GAAACGCGCTCTAAGAATTCAGCAGCATAAAGAAAAAACGGAATATGTACATAATGTTCAGAGAGAAATGGATTTAAAGCGAGAACAGGATTTGATAGGTAAATCAAGTCAAGAAATTTGAGAGTATTTGATTTGGCAATAATATCATCATTAATATTTGTTTAATTAATATACAATTTTCCACATTGAAGTTTGATCACAGTTTCTTTCTTCATTCCCACATAGTCTATTAAAGGTTGTATGTGGTGCAAAACTTAAAATCTCCCGTTCTTCTTGAATTCTAAAAGAAAATGTACTTTCATATGTTCCCATAAAATATCTCGCATGGGAACAAATGATTTGATCGATAATAGCTATTCCACCTTCTTTAAACATCTTTTTCACCTCTTTATTCGCTTTATATTTGTACACATCAATCCCTTTTTCAATCAACAGTAACTTTAACTCTTCAAATTCTTAAAACAAAATTAAATTATAACCTGGCAGAAACAAAATTGAATAAAATTCACCATTGCTTAAAGCATCCGTAGCTATAAACACAGAATTCAAATTCAAACTGTGCAAACGCTTCTCAATTTGCTCTGCAGCGTTTTCCAAACTGGGAACGTGTTTTGCTCTGCCCCAAACAAAATCTCTTCGTCGTAAATGCACACCAAGATATGAACCACCTTTCACATTTTTCTTAGGCTAAGAAATAGACGGTTTATAAGGAATTTAAGCTTTTCTGTCAACATGCACCTTTTCCTTTCGCCAATCTTCAGGTAATTCCGTTCCATCCAATTCATCTGATGAATTCAGAAACTTTTTCCTGTATTCTTTGGCAATGCTTTGTAAATCTTTATTGAACCTCATACTTCTGCGGCATCTCCAATAAATTCTATCTCCAAATCGGTCATGCAAAGCAACTTCTCCGTGATCAAATAATATTGTTCTGAGATAAAAAAGTTTGTGAATGATTTATTGGCAACTAACAATAACAACTCACTCGGCTTTAGATTCTAGTAAGAGTTTTGATAATCTTGATGTAAATCCATGAAATGACAAACACTGAATGTTATTTGAAGTTAAATTTGTGTAGTAAAAAAAGTTTGTTTTGATAGATTTGTTGCACTTTTCTATAGACATTTTCTCCACAAATTTTCCATCAGTAAACATGTCATCGTAGTGCTGCATTACATAAACTTCGTCAATATTAATTCTCCCATAATTTACACCAATCTCTAAGAAAAACTTAATGAAACCATAACGTAAACAAACACAATTCGAGTATACCATCAAAGAACTGATACATTTCTACAACTGGAGCAAACTTTTGCATACTTTCTACATCAAAAAACAGGCCCCATGGCAGCTGTTCTGGTTCCTCAGATCTTTTCCAATGGTACAGCATAGACCAAGGAGGTAAAACTAGTTTAAACTCACTCCAATTTTGACCAATATTTGCCAAACTATGAATGAAAATAGCAAACCTCATGTAAACATCTCTACGAAGATTAAAACCTTCTGGAGGGTTTACATCATAAAATAAGTACCTAAACATATAAAACTGTAAAATAAATAATCTAAAAATATGAATGAAATCTTTATAAAAACAAACCTAGTTTTTGAATTGCAGTCCTTTATGTCTTTGTCGCAATATTCCTTATTTAAACCGTCGGTTAATAATAATACATTGAACAAAATTAGGAATTTTATTACATTGGACATTGTTATCAAATTTGACAGTTCAAAGTACGTAGTAGTTCATATTTCATATACACGCAGATAAAGTAGTTTTCAGTTAATTTAAAAGTAAAAAAAAATCGTTTACTGAGTTTAGTTAGATTAGGAATTGGATTACCTAGGAATTTTTTTCGTTGTGGTTGTTATTGTTAGCTATAGCACGTGGAGTAATTTAAAATATTAGCGTAATCTGTGTAAAATTCGGATCAGTAGGAGAGACAGGCCCGTAACTAGTGGCGCCTCCGTGGTACAAATTGAACTAACATAAAACTTCCAATGGCGGGTTGACAGTTTGGCACTGAACGAATTACTTCTTTCAAAATATGGGTTAGATTAGGTTATATACGGAGTAGATAAATGCAGACAACATTTCGCGCAGTAGCGCGATCTCTCGATTCGCAATGAGAAAAAATATTACACTTTCTAGTTATATAACAGACCATTCACAAAATATATTCAAATTATTTTTTGGGACGCCTATGTCTTTCCACTACAAAGCGCATGCGCAAGACTTTCTTACAGATGTGAAGTTGCAGACGGGACTGTTTCTGCTTCTGTTGCTATAATATTCGTCCACTCTTGTCTATCTAGCCTTGTTTGTCTAGTCTGTTCTATGTAGCATTTTTTGATTAAACTAAAGTTTGCTAGTAAATTCAGTTGTTCTTTCTAAATATTTTTGCTAAACATTTCATTTTTTCAAATTAGAATACTTACAATTAGTGGTCAAGAGCGTGTGTACCAGTTTTAATATATAATATGTAAAACTCGGAAAGGTGTCGAAAATCGTGATTTTTTTAAAGAATGTCATGTATATTGACATAAAATACATTAAAAGACGCGAAATTTTTTATATAAAACAAAGAAATAATAATCTTTTTATGTTTTGGAGAAACGTGAGCCTGAAATAGCGATTATAAAAACGCGCAAAATTGCGTACTTTCGGATTTTTAACAGAAACTTTTTCCAAAATAATATGAAATGTTAGCTACCAACTGTCAGATCTGCAAATGAGCGTTATTTCTTTTAAATAATTCATTTCTTCCTCTTTTAACGCGATCTTTGGAAAATGCTAATACTAATTTCTTCATTTTGAAAGAACAATTTAAATAGCAATTTTCACATCTCTAACATCTCCAGTTTTCGAGATATAAGTATCTCGCATTTGCTGCCCTCTTGTGATATTGGTATCAGTTTTATGAAAATAATTAAATTAAAAAAAAAACGCGGTAGATATGTTTTTGGCAAAAATTCTGTCTTCTCCACCTGTTATTAGAATTCACGTTTTCTTAATTTATTACGTTCTTCATTAACGTTTTCTTTCTTTCTTTGATTACTTTAGAAAGGAAACTTAAAACATATCGATGGACTTCTAGCAAAACAAGTCTGATGTATGTGGTCCTCTCACGTTCAGAAATAAACTGTGTTCATCCCGTGGCCTAAAGTGCTTTTCTTATGAGGATATTTAATCCCCAAACAAAATTTTCGTTAGTCTATTTTATATACTGTATAAAAAAGCGTAAGCCTAAATTATTTATTAATTGTTGTCTCAGTAATGTCATTTTATACTAAATAGGTAAAGTTATTGTAATAACGTGTAATAACGTTATAAGTAATACGTGTCTGAAGAGCTTTGAAAGTAAAAGAAATGTGCTAGACAAAATCACTGTTTTGCCTCTCATGTAAAGGAGATACATATTTTAGACGTTTTAAAAAATATAATATTTAGACGTAACTCCGCCTGCAGTGGTCACTGGGTGAATCGAGTAGCTCAATAGACGCTGTTGCCGGTCCCAAGCCCGGATAAAGGAGGAGGGTTGAGCATGAGGCTAACAACACCATCCCGTAAAAACAGTGCCGTTACGAAAACCCTACCGAAGCCTCGGACAGAACCAGGACGAATATTAAAAAGGCAGAAAACGGCGAGAAAAGAACATGATTATTGGAACTTGGAACATAAGAACTTTATACCAACCAGGGGCCCTAGACGAATTAACTCACCAAATAGAAAAATACAAGGTGGACATGACCGCAGTACAAGGAATGAGATGGCCTGGAAGTGAAAGACTTACTAGGAAAGTCCACCACATATACTACAGTGGAACAAACAATGACAGGCATGAATTTGGAACAGGATTCATAATAGGGAAGCGGCTAATGAACAAAATTATAGAATACAAACAAATTAACGAAAGAATGTGCTATATCAGAGACAAAATGAAATTCTTTAACTTATTAGTATTCTCGGTACACGCACCAACCGAAGAAAAGGATGACCTAACGAAAGAAGAATTCTACACAAAACTAGAAAGTGAATTGGATGGAACACCCGGCAACGATACCAAAATAATAATAGGAGACCTAAACGCTAAAATAGGCAAGGAAACAACATACACTCCAATCATAGGACACAAGCTCTTCAGACACGTATTACTTCAATAAATTTACCTATTTAGTATAAAATGATATTAATGACATTATTGTCTCCATGAACGAACCTCCGACAATGGGGAAAGACTTATCGAGTTTGCCATTTCAAAAGGAATGATAATTAAAAGCACGATGTTCCCTCACAAACAAATCCATAAAGGAACATGGATAATATCGCCGGATGGGCGAACCATAAACCAAATCGAATACATTCTAGTGACAGCCAGACATAGCTCAAATATAATAGACTGTAGAACAATGAGAGGAGCAATATCAGAGTCCGATCACATGCTAATCAAGGCAACACTGAGGGGAAAAAATCGACTAGGCAAAATCAATATCCACGAAAAGAACAAGACGTTTCGACACAGATGAATTAAAACACGAGAAAGTGAAAGAGAGATACCAATAAAGAATCAAGGAAAATTGATGAGAAGAAAGAAGAGAGCACTGCTGGATTCCCAAATACAAGAACTGGAAGAATCACATAGAAGGAAAGAAGTGAAGAGGACATATAATATATTAAGAAATATGTAAGAACAAAGAATATTAAACAAGTCTATGATGATGTATGTGGTCATCTCATGTCCAGAAACAAACTGTGTTCATCCCGTGGCCTAAAGTGCATTTCTTATGAGGATTTCTAATTCCCAAGCACAATTTCGTTAGTCTATTTTACATCCTAAATTAAAAAACGTAAGTCTAAATTGTTGCCTCATTAATGTCATTTTATACTAAATAGGTCAAGAGCATTGAAAGTAAAAAAAATGTGCTAGACAAAATCACTGTTTTGCCTCTCCTGTAAAGGAGATACATATTTTAGACGTTTTTAATATGAAAAATATAATATTATAAAATATGATATTATAAAAATATAAAATTTAGAAGTTCTTTCTACTTTTTGCAAGTTCATATTATGACTATCGCGATGAGAAACAAATAGGGCACGTTTAAGTAGTGTTTATTTAAAACGTTTCTTCATTAAAAAATAACACATATACTTGCGCTTCCATAACTCGAACTTTTATAACTCCAATATTTCTATAACTCGAACTTTTTTTAGAAATGTCTACGTTTAGATTAGGGATGCATCCGATACCGATATATCGGCGATATAGTTGGTTTTCCGATATATCCGAATCGTCGATATTAGTTTGCCGATACACAAATAGATTCCGCGCTATAACCAGCCAACGTGTAAATGGCGCATTTGGTTCGTTCATGTATATGCGGCACCATATATCTACGCACTGGTCTTATAATTTCATTCCGCTAGTGGCAATGACTTTCGATAGGCATTTTTTTTTCACTTGTGAATCCACATGAAAAGACACCATCAGAGTGAATTGGACACTGTTTCAGTGCCGAAGACAACAAGAGTGATGGCAGTGGCCCACTACCTAAGAGACAAGCAACTCTAAGAGAGATGATCGATAAAAACAAATTTTATAGAGATGACGATAGTAGGGTAAAACAAATAACTCACACCATTGCTGAGTAAATATGCGTCGATAAGGAGCCATTCGATTTAGTCAACAAGGTAGGCTATCAACGGTTATTAAAGTTTAAAGGCTATCAACGGTTTATTAAAATTCGGGTATAGCTTCCCGAATTATAAAATGGTATCACGTTTCTATATTACGGAAAATGTTATACCAGAAATATATGAGCGAGTCTGAACTAAAGTAGTAGGTTTGTTAAAAGAGTTGTTGCACATTGTGATAACCACCGATATATGGACATGTGACTCTTCATCGCAATCTAATGATTTTATTAGCGTAACAGCTCATGGGAGAGATGCTAACTTATTGTCTCGAGTACAAGCTTTATTGTCTCGAAGTATTTCCATTCGAGGGTCTTCAGCATTCAGGATTCAACATATCATGTAATCTAAAGAAGGGTTTGCAGTATTGGAATATACAAAACAGAGTTCGAGCCATTGTTACCGACAACGCTGCAAATATGGGTGTCGCTATCATAGAGATTCAACAAATATACAATTTAGTGTAATAATATACATTTAACCAGGTTTTTCCTGTCGTTATTAGAGCAGTATCATCTGCAAAAGACACTATCTCACCTTCAGGTGAGTTTACAAGTAAATCATTTACGTAGAGTATGAACAGAAGTGGTCCCAGTACAGTTCCCTGTGGAACACCCACATTCACCTCATCGAAATTGCTAGTAACATCATTAACTCTGACTTTCTCTAAATTTCCTGTTAAATAGCTTGATATCAATTTATAAGCATTGCCTCTAATCCCGTAATTGTATAATTTTTGAAGCAGTATTTCATGGTCCACAGTATCAAAAGCTTTAGCTAAGTCTAAAAAGGTGATGGCTATAGGTTGTGATAACCACCGACATATGGACATGTGACTCTTCATCGCAATCTAATGATTTTATTATCGTAACAGCTTATGGGAGAGATGTTAACTTATTATCTCGAATACAAGCTTTATTGTCTTGAAGTATTTCCATTCGAGGGTCTTCAGCATTCAGGATTCAACATATCATGTAATCTAAAGAAGGGTTTGCAGTATTGGAATATACAAAACAGAGTTCGAGCCATTGTTACCGACAACGCTGCAAATATGGGTGTCGCTATCAGAGAGATTCAACAAATATACAATTTAGTGTAATAATATACATTTAACCAGGTTTTTCCTGTCGTTATTAGAGCAGTATCATCTGCAAAAGACACTATCTCACCTTCAGGTGAGTTTACAAGTAAATCATTTACGTAGAGTATGAACAGAAGTGGTCCCAGTACAGTTCCCTGTGGAACACCCACATTCACCTCATCGAAATAGCTAGTAAGATCATTAACTCTGACTTTCTCTAAATTTCCTGTTAAATAGCTTGATATCAATTTATAAGCATTGCCTCTAATCCCGTAATTGTATAATTTTTGAAGCAGTATTTCATGGTCCACAGTATCAAAAGCTTTATCTAAGTCTAAAAAGGTGAAGGCTATAGGTTTGCTTTTATCTAATTCATTAAGTATTTTGTCAACGATAAAATGTAATGCATCTTTTGTTCCTATACCCTTTAGAAATCCATACTGTTTATTTGATATAATGTTACATTTTCTAATAAAGTCTTTTATGTAAAAATTTTTCTAATATTTTTATAAATTTCGAAATCAGTGAAATAAGCCTATAATTTTCAGAATGATGTTTACTTTGTGATTTATGGACGGGAATAATTTCAGCACATTTAAGCTCATCAGGCCATTCACCTTTAACGAAGCATAAGTTTATTATATGTGATAGCTATTTGTATTGTATTAATTAATTATCAAAGATAATGAAGACGAACTGATTGCAGATTCACAGCTAATTCATAGGATTCACAACACTTTATAAATAGTAATGTTTGATGCACTATTTTGAATGTAATTTAAATATTGTTATTTTTCTTCTTATATCCACTTTGGCACACACAAAAAATGTTGGAACATCATTATATAACATATTAATAATGTATTTTTCATTTTTGTTTATAAATATGAGCCGTTTATTTTGAAAGTGACCTAACTCCATTTATGTTCGAATCGAGATATTGTATATTGTAATTAAATTTAAAAATATGGGTAATAGATAACATTGTAGAATAATGTTTTGGTGTTTCTAAGGGTGTCACATTTATCACCCCAATTAGCATATTTAACGTTGTTTAAGAAATAATATGTTCTTCATGGCTGTAAATGGAGTTGGGCCACTTTCAAAATCAATGAAATCACCTTTCAAATTCTTAAGAAAGTCCATCCATACGTAAAATAAATTTTCCTTGAAATAAAGATAAATGTATAGACTTTTATGTTATAATATCAAGAATGATAAATAACAGTTGTTAAATAATTTTTACATTAATATTAATAATGTTTTATTAATTATTATTCAGTCTTCTCCAGTTTTTGTATGCGGGAGGGATATAAAATAATTATTGTGGGTAGGTGGTATACAATATGGTATACAAAGGTGGTATACCAAAATTCCTTGTATTTTAGGTTTGTGAGTGGTCTCGTATTTTTTTGTAATTTTTTGATTTTTACATTGAAATTCATATTCGAAGATACATACATTTTCTCTTGGAATATTTTAATATATTCATATTCTCATACAGTTTTTTTGCAATTTAATTTGTTATAAACAAATTATTGAAAATTACAATGGTATATCAGGAGCCATATAAATCCATTAGCAAATCGAAACTGAAATTAAATTGTTTAAAATAAATTCATTGCACATTGATAATTCAACTGCTACTTTAATAATTAAACATAAAGCTTACGAGATCACATAAACTTTAATTGCATATTTTCGACATCGGTTTGAAACTCTCTCAATAGGACTTAAGCCACTTTCAAAATAAACTTTTCATCATTTCATTAACCCAGCAAATTTTGGTTTTACAAAACCTTAATGATTTTAAATATATTAGTAACAAGTTACTTCAGTATAAAAAAATCAAGTAAAAATTTAACTATTAAGGTAGCTAAATCAATATTTTTGAAAAATGGACTTGGGTCACTTTCAAAATAAATGGCTTCATATTTACTATGAATCAATTGTGTAAAGTGAAGTTTATTCATTTTGTAGTTATGTATTTCTCTAACTCGAATTTTCTACAACTCCAATTTTTTTAGTGAACTATGGTAATTCGACTTAGGGAAGTTCGACTTATTTGTTTCTTATTCTTAGTGGTTTTTAAGAAAATTCTTGTTTTGGATTTGAAAATACAATGTGTGTTTTTTGCAGGTACAAATGTCCCGATGAGAAGAAATATATAAGGACAGACGACGATATTGCAGTGACGTCTTGCGTTTATCGCTGCATGAACGCCGACAACCCCAAAATTGACGCCTAAAATAAGTCATGAGTGTAATTAAAACAACAAAATAATTTCAGCCGACTTTTTTCCTATGCAGAATTGTTATTAATAAAACAACTAAGAAATGTTACCGTCATTAATGTAATACTTTGCACCGTCAGATTTAAAGTTGAGATTTCTAAAATGGCCATTAATTTATCAAAAATGTTGAAACTTCGTCTTATTAATAATACAACTAAGAAACATTGCAAGTTGCATAAAATTCTGTTAATAAATAAAGTATTCCGCTGGACCTTTGCGAAAATTTAAGACATTGAATTCACTCGCTAATCGAACACCGCGTCTTTATTTTTACGAAATTAAATTTATTTGTGAATAGGATGGTTGCGACTATGCGGTAACTACGTGGTAATTTAAAGTCCCGCTTTTTGGAAGACAGTCCCGCGTCCCGCCGATTTTGAAAAATGTCCCGCTTTTTAGAAAATATCTGCATAAGTTATTTTAAATGTACAAAATAAAGCAATTAAATGTATAAAATAAGATTTTTCCTCATATTCCCATAAAATCTCCTTTTTTTAGTGTCACCCAATGAAATTTTTTTAAATCCTTGAATTGAACTGTCTATTCTTCAAATTATTCCAAGCAGTAATAATAAAAATTTCTGACTTCTTTCAGAAAATCCGGTCGTTTAATGGCATCTTGTTCTGAAATTTTCATTGGGTGAAAAAAAATTTATGGGAATATGTGGAAAAATCTTTTGAATATATTAGTAACCATTTTCGGAAAAATAATATTTGCGAAAATGATCTTCTTTGATGAGGCGTTATTGGTAAAACGATACGTTACGTACTACGTTACGAGTGCACGCCAGAAATTTTTTTTCACTACGTCTATGTTTTTAGTTTAATAACGCAAGTTGTTGCCATAGTAACAACAAACGGAAATCGTTTAATGATAAAACTCCATTTGATTTACATTGAACTTTTACGCACGATTTTGATACTTTTACATACTATTATAATAATGGCGTCCTTCACATACAATGTGTTCATTTTGGTGTGTGAGTAGATAAAGTATATTTTTTTGAATTATTGCTCTGCTTTCATAACTAAATTATAGTTATCATTTCATCCCATTTGTCCCGATTTGTCTCAATGAAAATGTGGTCACTTTATGGTAATTCATAATTCATACTTACACTGAATTGAAAAATCTACTATGTTTTTACCACACGGAAAAAAGTACACTCTAAAAGTTACAGTTTAAATAGTAGCATCGGCCTTCCGAATTTGAAACTGTAAAAACTAACAATAGATTTTTTTTAAATTACAGTTTCTGGTATTATTAGTAAATAAGTTTTAAAAATTACAGTATGCGATTGCAATCTTTACAAATTTGTATTCGTAAGGCCGCTGCTACTATTTAAACTGAAATTTTTAGAGTGTACTTTTTTTCGCGCACACTTAACAATGAGTGTGGTTCAAACATAGTGGATTTTTCAATTCAATCTAAATTTATTTGCAAAATTTTACAAAAACTGTATTCTATATTTCACGAGGGAACAAAACCATTAATTACCACTCAACCACAAAATTACCACTTACGATTTTAAATACACATATGTGAATACACATACACTCGCGTACTTAAAAACTCAAACAAACCTTAATGGTATAAACTCTTATGTGGTTTATTTTTTTCCTTCTAGTTTGTTTCTTGACACACGCGCCGAACGATCCGGATCGTTCGGTTTCTGCAAAACGGCAAAGCAGATTGCGCAAACTAAGTAGTAATCAGACGCGATTTCTGGATCGAATCTGCTTAGTCCTAAGGAATCTAACTGGCGACGCGTATGTTATCTGTTACGTGTTATATGTTATCACCTAACAAGGGATCTTGCAACCCCAGCAAGTTATTTTTCACAAAATTAAAACAAATGGAACACAGCCTGAATATATAAATATATTCAGCCTTTCCGGAGCTCTATAACAATTATTGAGTCTTTATAGGTATACCAAATATATTTATATATTCATGTTGTGTTCCGTTTGTTTTAAAATTGTTTGATTATCTATAACGTAGGATGGTTTCCCCAATTCTAAGTTATTTTTCATTTATTGTTCTATGAAATGCACAAAGACTTGTAAACTCAGCATAGATAATGGTTAGATTATTTTATATATACATGTTAATTAAGAAAGTAATAATATAATTGTTAGCCATCAAGTTAGTTAGTAGGGCTTCACACGAGAGTCTTGTTTCTGATCTGGGGTCGTTGCTCGGGGGTTCAAATTTATGAAGAAAATGTTATGCTCGTTCTGGGCTCGGGCAAGATCGGGTTGCTCGAGTTCAAATTTATGAAGAAAATGTTACGGCTGCCCGGAACGAGATCAGAAACGAGACTCTCGTGTGAAGCCTTATTAGTTAGCCTTAGTTAAACTTAGTTATCTTTGTATCATTATTATAATTTAACAAAAAATTGGTAAGTTTTTTTTTAATATTTTCTTCTCATCGAGAAATAAAATTCGTGTAAGACTCTGGAAGAGGATATTTTGAAAAGGGGTCAATATTTATCTTATAAGGAAAGTTTTTACTAGCGCATTTTTGCCCGACTGGATTTTACAACTTGAATTGAATAATAGAAATTATCTTAATCTGAATTCACAATAAATTTGTTTGTCATACATATGTCATACATATTCCCACCATAACATACATAAACCTACCATTACATTCATTATTCAAAATAATAAAGTAATTTCGGCAAAATTCTCCATATTCAACAAAAAAAAAACAAAATGACCATTTCAAATTCCATATTCCAGTTCGACATTTAATTTTTCCGCGGACGTTCGAGGACTTCGATCACTCAAAACCCAATTTGAATCTCAAATCCTATCGGAATACTCGCGACCGCGATTAATAAATTTCAAAATCACTCACTACTTGACATCTTGGCGCTCAATCTCTTGCAGGACCTACCTTTGTGCAGTGGGCGGTGGCCTGCACTTTTCTGAGACCCTGAGCAACAAGCGTCCTCCTTGCCCAACAGGCATCTTCTGCAGTCTGCGCCGCTCCCCCAACCATATCCACCAGCCATTGATAGGATCCATCACCACCCTAACCACGATTTATAATTGTTTACTCGCGGATCTAACACGGTGTCTTTGTTTATGGCACAATTTTATTTGCAAAATTTTACGGAAACTCCCTATACATTTAATTTCACGCGGAACTAACACTCCCGACTTTACACTCGCGCACTACAAAGGTTTTCGGCTATTAACGATTGGACTTTCCGCGAAATTAACACTCCCGACTTTACTCGCGACCCGCACCATTTCGCCCGTTCACTTAAAAGTGTGAGCGGTATTTTTTATCGAGGTTGTTTCCTCTAGACCCGCTGCTTGCAGTTCATCGACAAGCACGTGGTCGACGGTTCACGCCCGCCACAGGATATACAAATATTTCAAACTAAATTGCAATTAATTTCAAAATAGGAAAATTAGGTATTTACGTAATAACACCACCACCGCTATATATTGGATCGAGAGTTCGCTCTGCTGCGCGTATGTCTTGATTTATCTGTCCGCTTCGCAGCGGGCAACCTAATCTAACCGGGGATAAAAATGAAGTATTTAAATTTTAGGTGTAGATTGGCGGCATTTAAAAATGGGTTAGGTGGGGAATACGGGTTTGTTGAAGATATTTGTGCGGATTTTTTACCTGCTGTAACTGTTATTAATCGTCTTTGGCACTCTTTAACTAAGATCGGAAAGCAAAAATCAAGCTTCTACATTGTCTGGTTTAATAAATATTCGTGTTTTTGTTGAAAATAGTTGTTGACATTTTGGATGGATAACATACGCGCGGCAGCGCGAACTCTCGATCCAATATAGATCAATGTGGCAAGGACCGTTGGTTTAACCCCGGTTAGATTAGGTTGTCGGCCGCGAAGCGAACAGATGAATCACGACAACATACGCGGGGCAGCGGGAACTCTCGATCCAATATAGATTAGGTTTGTCAACAACTATTTTCAACAAAAACACGAATATTTATTGAACCAGACAACGTAGAAGCTTCATTTTTGCTTTTCGACCTTAGTTAAGCCGTGCCAAGGACGATTAACAAGAGTTAGACCAGCTAAAAAGACAATAACACTAAGTTTCAATAGACCCGTATTCTCCACCAAGTCCTTTAAAAAAGTAGTGGTGGTGGCAGTAATACGTAAGTACCAAAAATGATGTTAGGAAAGATAATCTTAAAATTCAATAAACGAGAATTGTTTGGTGCTTAAATAAAATAAATTGTTTACACAAATTAATGTTGAATTAAATCTTGGTTTGAAACCAAAACACAAAATTTTCAGTTAGATTATTTATTTAAACAAATTTCACATTAAGAATTCGTTTATTTATTTGCTATTTATGTAATCGAATCTAACGAATTATTGTAAAATTAGTGCATGGAAATTAACAATTGTTAATTGAAATTATAAACAAACGTTTTGGAATCAAATTAAAGCTGCAAAAAAATATCAATATTACCAATGACTGTTGATTGGAATGTTAATATAATTAATTCAGTTAATTAGGAATTGCTTAAATGCATTTATTGAAAATATAAAATTTAAAACAAATTTCGTAGAAAATAAAAATGTTTTTGTCTCAAATAGTTTAATTAAATGGAAATTCCGGTTAATTGTTTAAAGAATCAGCAATTTAAACTAAAAATTTTGAAAATGATTTTTCTGAAAAGATAAGAATGTTGGAAATCTTCAAATTCAATAAACAAGAACTGTTCGTTGATCAAATAAATAAAATTGTTTAAACAATTCAATCAAAATCTAAAATATTCGAAAGATGGGAAATAATTACGGGTTAGATGGAGAATACGGGTCTGTTGAAAATATTTTTGCGAACTTTTTACCTGGTGTAACTGTTGTTAATTGTCTTTGGCACTTTTTAACTAAGATCGGAAAGCAAAAATGAAGCTTTTACGTTGTCTGGTTCAATAAATTCAAATAATTCGTGTTTTTGTTGAAAATAGTTGTTGACATTTTGGTTGGTTAGATTAGGTTGTCCGCCGCGAAGTGGATAGATAAATCAAGAAAACATACGCGCGGCAGCGGGAACTCTCGATCCAATATAGGTTAGGTTTATGTCAACTATTTTCACCAAAAACACGAATATTTATTGAACCAGACAACGTAGAAGCTTCATTTTTGCTGTCCGACCTTAGTTAAGCCGTGCCAAGGACGATTAACAAGAGTTACACCAGCTAAAAACTCCATAACACTAAGTTTCAATAGACCCATATTCTCCACCAAGTCCATAATTACTTGAATTTACTTGGTTGGTTTCAATTCAAAACTAAAAATCTGGATAAAAATAAACCACTTTGTATCTAAATGTTATTTATTTGGGCCTTATTAACTGTGAAATAATGAAAACTAAACATTTTTTTAACAAATTGTTGTTTAATAAATGCGTGGAAATTTATTAATTTAAAATTAATTAGACAAAAAAAAAACATTAAAGAACAAAACTCTAATTGTTTAATTTAATAATTTAAATCTCGATTTAGAGTTTAAATAATCAATTAATAACACAACCCTGTTAATAAATAAAAAATAAAAACTCACCTGTGTTTAATAATTTATCCAAATTATCCGTTCTGGTCTCCACTTTTTTCTAATCTTTTAAATTTCAAATTTATCGGAAGCCGTTATATATTCCGAATTGGGATGTTACATCGATATTGGTAAAAACTAAAGTCTCTCTGATAAACCGTTAAAAAGTTATGAAATCGTGAAATTGATAGAAAATGCCTGAAAATTTATGTTTAAAAATCGATATTTATCAAAATATTGGAAAATTTTTAAGTGTTTTCCTTGGTTATAATATGCAAAGTGCGATTTGATAGCCATTTGCTTTCCTATAATTAATTTCAAAAAAAGATAATATTAAAACACAAAACTAATTGTTTGAATTAATAAACACTGCACACATTTTTTATTCGCACTGCGCGCAGCAAACACCCCACCTCACTCTTTCGCTGCCGCGCTAATACTAACAATAACAACGTAACTGATCGATTTTAATCGATCGCTGCGTTATCTCCCGATTAGACTCCGCGCTCTGACAGGAGAATAGAATTTCTATTTAATTTGAAAAACAAAGATGTTTTTCCTTAATCCAGTTTATTTACTAAAATATTATTTATTATTAATTTAATTTCGATAAATGTATTGTAATTAAAACAATTATATGATACGATATTTTGGTACTGTGTTATTATGTCGCCGCGATATTTTCTACCAACATATTGAAGTAGTTCTTTTAGCCATGTTAATAGTTTTTGACGTTCAAAATTTGTTTTGTCATTTCCATTTAAAACGAAACGATAATAATGGATAAAAGCCTTCGAGAAGAAGTTCTGTCTTTGATAGAAGAAAAAGAAGCACTGGAGCATGAAATCAAGGAATTACATCAAATATTAGCCAAGGTGAACAAAGTGAAAATCTATATACTGTTGTTTCACTGTCTGGTTTCTAGAATAAAGTTGGAATGAACGATCCTCTCGTAGACAACGAAGGTTTTCCGCTGAGCCATGTGGATGTTTATCAAGTCCGACACGCAAGACATCTATTAATTCGTAACTATGTATTGCTAAACTGAGTTGGCCAAAGTACAAATGTTGCTTTCAGATAAACAGAACGATCACAAAGCTTTGATGAAGCAAATTGAACAAGGAATTTCAGACTATTATTCTGGGCCCCCTGCTCCACCAGTTGCTCCTCCACCCACACGTTCTGGACCCGGACACATTACACCATTTGCTAGAGTAACCATTGTGCAGCGAGGATCACCTGCTCATTTAGCCGTAAAATTTTAACACCAACCAACTGTTTAATATTCTATTTTGATGTGTCTTTTTCTTTGTAAGGGAATTGAAGATGGTGATTTGTTGGTGGAATTTGGGTCAGTGAATGCAGAGAATTTCCGCACTCTACAAGATATTGGAGTTGTTGTACAGCATTCAGAAGGACATAAAATACACGTGGTGGTCGTAAGAAACAGAAAGTTGATAAAGCTGTGCTTAACTCCAAAGAAATGGTCTGGCTTAGGTTTATTAGGTTGCACTGTAAATCCATGTTAATCTTGATTTTAAAATAAAGTAAAAAGTAAAGTGAAATTATAAAATAAATGGAGTATCTTGAACTCATGTGCTAAAAGTGACTGAAGATTGTCCGTACTATTGTTAGACATCATTAGATAGTGCTCTTTGTCTTTTAGATATTAATTCTTCAGTTATTTTATGTATGACCTACATCTTGTGCACTGACACATTAAATCTCTAAATTCTTTTTACAATATATTGATAAAGAAAAACGTTTTAGGTTTTTCTGTGTGTCAAACATTTTGATAGATCCAAGTTGTTTAGTGTCAATTTTGTTATAATTTAAAAATTATGATTTGACATATTGCAATCAATTTTTGCATATCAAAATTCAAAATATGAAAAAGTATCTTCGGAAAACATCTTTATTACTTTTGGCCCTCTCGATAAATTACCTGTTGCATTTCCTATCATATTTGACTTTCTGTGGGGACAAGACCAAACGGTGCTACCTGTATTAAATGCCCTTTTATTTGTTTGAAGAGTTTCCCAACTTTGTCACGATGGAAGAGTTCCATGTGAGCCCCGAACTTGAATACATCACGGAAGTTATAAAAAATAAACTGTATTTTGGTGTGACGTTCTCTGAAAAGACTGAATTGTTGAAAAATACGATAGACAATTTTTATTTCAACATCGACGATGAGCTGGTCTACTTGAATTACTACCTGGATTTTGGTCCTCTCAACATCTCGTGTTTGTTTAAGTATTGCATGAAACTGCACGCGTACATGCAATGCAATCAAATCAAACGGATAATCCATTATACTTCGAGTGAGCCTAACAAAAGGGTAAATGCTGCTTATCTCTTGGGCTGTTACAGTGTAATATATTTAAACTTTGATCCAAGATTTATATACAGAAAACTCATAGATTCAGGAGGCCCGTTCCGGTGAAATGCAACACTGAAATATTAGCATGAATAACTTTTTCAATTTTAGTCAGTTTGTAGATGCTTCTCAAGGAATTTCAAGATACACGCTTAAATTAATGGAATGTTTGCAGGCCATTCAAAAAGCTCACGTAATGAATTTCTTTGATTTCAATGACTTTAATGTTGCCGAGTACGATTTGTATGATAAAATCCAAAACGGAGATTTCAATTGGCTGGTTCCACGAAAATTCTTAGCTTTAATTGGACCAATTGATAGAGAAATATCAACAAACGGTCATTCCCCTACATTCTACATTAAATATTTCCTAAAGAATGATGTCAGGACAGTGATTAGACTCAATAATAAACTATACGATCCTTATGTGTAAAATCACTTTAACAAAATTTACCAAAGCTATTTGACTGATTTTAATTTTTTTTTAGTTTTTCCAAAGCTGGGATAGATCATTTTGACTTGTTCTTTCCCGATGGTACAACTCCTCCAAAGCAAATTCTGTTGAAATTTTTAGAGATTGTTGAAAAAGCTACTGGAGCTGTAGCCGTTCATTGCAAGGTAAATAACATTTTAGAACTACAAACCATAATTTTAAATTAACTTTTACAAGTTTTAGGCTGGACTTGGGAGAACTGGTTCACTAATAGGAGCATATATAATGAAGCATTATCAGTTCACTGCGAAAGAAGCAATCGCTTGGATGCGAATTTGCAGGCCAGGCTCAGTGATTGGTCAACAGCAAGGCTGGTTAGAAAAAATTGAACCTTGGCTTTGGAAACAAGGAACGTTATACAGGTATTTATGCAATATACTCCCAATCTAAGATTAATGCGAGTCTCTGTTTAGAATTGAACATTATGGGGAAAGTGACAAGCTTCCCCATCACAAATATGGAATTTACAGTAAACAGTGGCAGCTAGAAAGGAAGAAAATCATTTTGATGGCTCATAAGAGGGCAATAATTTCGGACAACTCTGGACAACCATCAGAATATGATGTTTACGGAAGTAAACAGAGGGAAAGAGATTTCCAGAATTTGTTAAAAAAAACCAAGGAAAATGATGTTAAAACTAATATGATTGGTCTGAAGAAGATAAATTTAACTGAAAGGACGCAGGGAGATAAACTGAATGAAATTAAAATGAGAAAGTATGTGAAAGATATGGGACCTCTGCTGAATGATGGGAAGGAACGAAAAATTGCAAGTGAGAGCAATAGGGAACAGTTCCGGAAAAATGGTCAGGATAATAATGCTTCGAGGTACAGATTCAATGAGAGATTTTATAGGGGGTGACTTGAACCATTTTATGTATTAGTAGATGTTTATAAATTATGAATTAAAAGAAGTTTATCTGAATCCCTATTACGGAAACAAAACAGAAACTCTATTTTTTATAATATAATTGTGTTCACAATATACATATGATATAAATTTAACAACAATATGCTAAAATCCTTAAAAACAAATAGTTTTTATTTGTCTTCAATATTATATATTTATATGGAATTTTCTAATTCTGAATTATACATACAGATTACATTATAAAATTATTTCCTTCTACATGATAATTAATTTGAAAACAATTTATATTGAACACTTTCCTCCAAGAATTAATAATTATTATAAAGCATAAATAAATTATATACTGTGAGTTTCTGTTATTAAAAAATGATTTTTAGAAATTCATGTAAATAAAAAAAAATTGAATACCTCTTGTTTATAGTAAGTAGGTGGAGTCTTCACTAACAGCATTTATATAAACAACATTTATAAATTCATTTATATACAGATTATATACTATTTTCTTTTTCTTAGAATACTTTTTTAAAAAGCGAGTTTAATTTACAAATCTCTCCTCCCACAAACAAAATAAACTCTATGTGTGTTTTCTGTCTACATTTCTAAACCTTCGTAAGAAACTCCCTCAGTTTCTGGATTTTCAATCCTTGCCTTTAAATGCTCTAATGTGTTATTAAAATGTTTCGAAATCTGATCAGTTTCCTCTGAACTGTCCAAATTTGGACTTTCCTCTTTGATTTTTCCAATTAGTTGATTCAAGATTACCACACTAACTTGGTCATTACCATTCTCAAAGAAATATACATAATGATTCAGCAATTCTACAAATAATTGTACCTGCACACTGACGTCCATGCACTGGTTTGCTATCCTCACTCCTTTCTTTAAACATTCCACAACTCTTTTGCCATCATGCATTTCTTGCTTGTTACTAGCCAACGATTTTCCTGACCAGAATAAATGAGAGCAGGTAGCAACTCCTCGACACTGGTCTGGTTTTTTAAGTAGTTTACTTGCAGCCAGAGCGCATTGAGTAATCAAGGGCTCAGCATT
This sequence comes from Phosphuga atrata, assembly GCA_944588485.1. NCBI lineage: Eukaryota > Metazoa > Arthropoda > Insecta > Coleoptera > Silphidae > Phosphuga > Phosphuga atrata. The sequence continues at coordinate 111,243,876 of OX155892.1, read as the reverse complement.
TTCTTCAGAGAAGCAACTAATCTTCTCCAAAGTACCAACAATTAGTGTTATAGCAGCTAGTTGTGCTTTAGAATCAGAAATCTCATCCTCATACAAACTGAAAGCTTGTGATAGAAATTCATAAGCCACAGTTTCATGATTATCAAAAGCTATTTGATCGATGGCTAAGGCTCCTTGCAAAAATAGGCGGAGAGGTAGCTCAGCCAGTTCGGCTTTTACAAGAGCTGTTATTGTTGAATGGCAAAACTGGAAAATCTTCTGGCATTTTTTCTCCCACATTTCATCCTCTGCTTTCAAGTCTCTATATTTGTAAGCAAGTTGATATGCTTGAAACACCAATGGTGGCAAAGTATGCTTTATGCGTTGTTGACCACCAGCACCTAAAATCTAAACTCACGATTCATTAAAGCCAATTCACAGTTGTTAATCTCACCTTTCTAGCAGAATTTAATATTAAATATTGCTGATCAGCCGATTCACTTTTAAATTGATGAATGAGTCTGGCAAGTAGACTTTGTTCTTCAGCCAACTCCTCCATGTCTACTTCTCCAGGAGGTTGATCGCTCTGATCACTGACCAATGTAGATACCAAGCTGAGAGCTTGCTCAACTCCTTCCTGGCTTGGAATTACAGTTTCACTTTCTAGAGCATTATTCAAAATGTACATGCTCAAAGACTTCCTTCCGTAGTAATCCAGATGTTGCATCAATGCTGAGTAATGTTTCAACTCCAGCACAGTTAAAATGTTACTGTAATGATCAACGGGGATTTTCAGCAGCTTTGAGAGTTCTTTGGCAACCATAGCATTGTATTCAATCCTCTCTAATCCAAGCCGTTGGAAAACCTCCACACTTCCCAACATAACTTTATCAATGTAATCCACTCTGTTGGGATAACATTTCAATGCTAAATTAACAAGAGCCACCTGTAGGGCCACCATATCCTCAGAAGGCAAGTATTGTCTGGTGGATATAATTGAAGCCACCTGTTCAGAAAACACTTCAAACAACTGCACATCTATCGGAACACCTAGTGGGCTACCTATAATTTTCGAAATTATTTTAGAAATTACTATAATAAGTTTGTACCTGTTTCGTTGTTAGAAACTCCATCAGTTCTTTGACTGTAAGTGGCTAGTCTTTCCATTAGACTTATGACAATGTTTTTAACATTTACACCTGACTCCAATTCAGCGCAAGATTTCAAAAATGGATTTAAAGTTTGAATGTGGAATTCGTCGGGGAAAACTTGTATAATACATTCCATTAAGTATTCTTGAGCTATAGCATCTCGACAACTAACCACCTAAACAAACAATAACCAATTAAAAAAAAAAAGTTATTGTGTTTTAAATGAATTAACTTGTTCTAAAATTCCAGGTAAGACACTTTTCTGGTACTTCTCCAAAGTGACAGATTCTAAATGACTCAAACGGACCAGATTGGTTCCAACTAGAATCCTCAGCTCTTCCCGTTCTCTTTCCCTATGCTGCCTTTCCCGGGAATGACCTTGATGTTGCATTCTCACCCACAACTTGTTCATTTCGGCAAAATTCATCAGAACAAAGTCTATTGAATCTTTTACTGTCCCCTCGGGACTATCACTCTCAGAATCTGGCACATCTGGCAATACATTCCTTGTACATTGCAATAAATAGTTTCTCAAAAACAATCCTCTTAAAGGATGTTGAACACCTGCAAAAAATGTTTATTTTATACGTTTTGATTTGTTGTAGGTTAATACCTCTGCACATTTCAACTAAATCTTTTAGAAGATCTCTACGAAACATTTGGTTGGATTTGATGTAAACTAAACCAACAGTTATCAACAGATATAATCTAGGTACAATGTTTCCAGCATATTGGACAAGTTCGTATAAATCAGATACTTTTCTTCCCTTTTGAAATTCGTCTATTAAGAATAGTTCCATGTGCCGTAATTCATCTGTTATAGCCATATCTAGAACCATTACAAATATAATTGATTTAGTTTTAGTTATAAGCTGTTTTGGATTTACATAATTCGTAGTAACTTTTCGGGGATAATAACGAAGTTCTCAATTCGCTGAGCATTAAACTTGCAGATTTCAGTGCATCCATCAGTTTGTTTTTGTCCAGACATCGTTTCATCTGAAACGCCTGACTCTTTACGTTGTCCAATGCTTCATTTAGAAGTTTCTCCTGTTCCTCGACAGGAGACAGTTGCTGTGGGGTCGTCGGCTGCGAACACACGAAAATCAGTTATCAGATTGATATATATGTTGGAAATGTCATTTAGTGAGGTTATAACGATTTTGGGGCGTTTTATACCGTCGAATTGTTGAAGATTTTGGTGTAATTCAAGTTCCAGTTGAGGCCACCTTGAAACGAGCCCATTTTTTGTAAACATGAAACTTCCTAATGACGTCTGAACGCTAAAAACATTAAAATTTGCACACTTACCATTTTAAGACGTCAAATCTGTTATTATTAATCACTGCTGCCAACATAAAAATTACAGTTTTTTTTCTCTCGACTTTTTCGATCGATAGACGCATTACCAACAAGAATACCTTTCTAAATTCGGCAACGAAATTAATAATAGCGATTCCTTATAGAATTAAACTTAATTAAAATGTTGTTGATAAAAACATGGTTCTATGACATAACAACGTAACAAAAATATCGCTGCGATATAACAACGCTCTACGAAGACATCACACCGTAAAATAAGACGCCCAAAAATAATTGACGACAAAACTATCACAGCAGTGTAATAACACCTCAAAGATATCGCAATAGGAAAATATCACACCCTAATCATTATTATCATCACATAATATAGGATGTGATGTTTCTGTAGAGCGTTGTTTTGTCGCTGCGATATTTTTGACGTGTTGTTCAGTCGCGCGTTGATATGTCACGTGAATATAATTCATTCCATAGCTCTTTATTTATTTTTTTTTTGCATCATATTTATCTAATACAAAACATAAATATACAGAACTATGTTTTAAGGAGTTAGATCAACAATTTTCGACTAATTTTATTATTTACAAATAATTATAAACCTAAATCTAAAAAAAAAAACAAATTAGTTCGAGTCCTTCTTTTCTGCTTTTGCATTTAACATCAACTCATACAGTTGATGAATCTGTTCGTCTCTAAACAACTCCAATTCTTCTTCCTTCAATTCTTTTCCAATCACTTTTGAGTCTTTCTTTGGTCCCCTCAAACCTAACTGTTGAGCAATAGTGATTGCATAATTCTATAACGAAATCCAATTTTGTGAATCATTAAAAAAGATTAAATCATCTTACAGTCCATTCGTTCATGAAAGCTGCAGTTTCTGGTCCTGTGCAATTCTTGTGACGTTTGAACTCCTCTCTTGTATAATTGTTACCCAAGATTTGTAATTCTTCGGGTAAGCTTCTATGCAGCTTTAAGATGGTTTTGTAAAGGATTCTTACCTTTTGAGTGTGACTAGACATGACTGAAAAAGTTTCTTATTAGAATTTAATAATATCTAACTCCAATTCCACTCTATATCTTTTTAACAATGAAATAATCATTGTAAAATATAATAAATGTCTTTAAATGAATACAGAGTTTGATTTAAAAACTCTTACTGTTTTAATTGTAAAGATTTTTTTTGTATTTTAACACATTGATAACTACAAACTGTCATTGCAACACGACCTATATACACAGGGTGATAATTTATTTCTAATTTTGGATCAGAGGGAGTAACAATCCCGTAACTGGTGGCGCCTCCGTGGTACAAATTGAACTAACATAAAACATACAGTGGCGGGTTGACAGTTTGGCACTGAACGAATTATTCCTTTCAAAATAACGGTTAGATTATGTTATATATGGAGCAGATAAATCCAGACCATATATCGCAACCTGTCGATCCGAAATAAGAAAAAATATTACATTTTCCATTTATATAACAGACCCTTCACAAAATATATTGAAATTATTTTTTACAACGCCTATGTTTTTCCACTACAATGCGCACGCGCAAGACTTCGTAACAGATCTGAAGTTGCAGACGGGATTGTCTCTCCTTCCGTTCCATAATTTTAATACGTTAATGCTATTTTAAAAATAGGTTATTCATAAGAATCATCAATCACAATTAGTATTATATTGTGTATTCTTCTACAGATTATCTTTTAATTTTTATAAACGTAAAAATACTGTCAATTTTTTAAAGCCACCCTGTTAGAGATTATTTAAGAAAAAGTGTATTCCAAACATCTTTAAATCTGAATTAAACTACTGAAATAAATCAAAACTTAACATATATATAGAATTTATTTAATACTGTAGAAACTTGTGGTAAAGCTGTTTTGTCCTAACATTAAATATTTACACAACACTTAAACATATGAACACAAAAATATATAATTTAATAACAATTAGATTTTTAATCCTCAACCTCAACTTTAATATCTTCAGGTCTAATCAGAGTATTAACGTCTCGGCTCAGATCAGTAACATTCACAAGTTGCACAGGAGCAGCTTGTAATACGATGGGCCTCAAAGTTCCAACTGCATCAATTTTCGGCATAATGGATCTTTTCGGAAGAAGCACCTTTATATCTACATTTTTCTGTCCCTTCATTAAGAGATTCAATCGTGTAATTTCCAACTTTAATTGTGAGTTCTCTAACATCAGCGTTTCATTCTGTTTCCTCAATGTGACCATTTTGTTTTCGACAGTGGTATTGAGTTGCTTTTTCTTCATGCGACATCTCATTTGGGCCACCCTGTTCATTTCCCGCCTTTTAACAAGGTCGGGGATATTTTTGTCGTAAATATTCAAGTAAGGTTTCAGTTTCTTTCCTTTTGTTTGCGATTTCTTTGGTGAAATAACTTCTTCTTTAACTTTCGCCAGAGGTTTCATCTTGCTTGGGAGTTCTTTGATAGCGGTAGAACTTTGTTCAGATTGAAATGCTTCATTGGAGTTTTTCATTTGAAGAGTGTTAATGTTGAAGTCGGAATCTTCGGTATCACTTAAATTTTGGACTGTGTTGAGTTTTTCTTGGATAATGTGAGGGAGAATGTGGGGAGTATGTAATGTGTCATCTGTACTGGCTTGAGGGATATGAATTTGGCCGTTTTTTGTTAACTCCATGGCTTTTTTGAAAGTTTCTTCGAATGGGTTTACATGTTGTAGGTCTTGGAAGAGACCGACTTCCTCGCAATTTCTTATAAATCTTGTTGGTGTTGGAGTCTGATCTAAAATGTGGAAAGTATCCGCTTTACTTTGGCACCAAAACAGATGAATTAATTTACCTGAGCAAGTTTCAGTTTTTGAAATCAAACTCAAATTTAAGGCCATTTCGTGTTTTTTCTTGTGCACGCTTAAATGATCCTCGTTTGCGAACGATATCTTGCAGCCTTTCTTTAGGCACGGAAATGGTTTGTCGTTCATTTTATTAGCCTTTTCAAATTACATTTCCGTCCTTATAAACATGCCTTTAATTCAATGTTTATACAAAAATAAAAAACTTAGGTTATATGGACATATGTCAAAAGAAATAATTTAAATAAATGCTTACAGATATCTGTAATCTTTGCTGATTATAAATTACTGTAATTTACACAACTTTTTATAGATTACAGTAGTATAATAATATTATATAGGTTACTACGGTTTGTAATTTTTAATAAATTACTAGTAAATGAATAATTTGGAAGAGAACTACAGGCAGGACCATCTGCAACTTCATAACTATTTGAAAGTTTGGTAAATTTTTAGTAACTTTTGGTAACTCACAATCAGAACTACTTCCTTGCGCATGCGCCTTGATAAAAAAACATAGGCGTAGTGAAAATAAATTGTCTGCCGGGATATTTTACCAATTAATTGTATTTTTCTCAGCAATACATATACTAAAATTGAATATTTATTTAAAACAGGGTCTGTTATATAACTAGAAAGTGTAATATTTTTTCTTATTTCGGATCGACAGGTCGCGCTACCGCGCAATATGTGGTCTGGATTTATCTACTCCGATATAAATTAAGCTAACCCTAGCTGCGGTAGCGTTAATACGTAAGTACCAAATAATATATCAAGTATATTTTCGTAAATAATAATGCGTCTAAGTTTGTTCCCGCCCCTTGAAGTTTCCATTAGTTATAAATTGTGCCACTCTTTCCGATTTAGCAGAAAGTTTTGCACAAGACATAAAAAGGTAGACTTAAAGGTAGATGAATTGTTACTGTTTTTAGAAGAAATGAGCTTTCCTCAAATAGTATGTATAACTGAACATTGGTTAAAAGTAGGCGAACCTGTATTTATTGAAAAGTACATCACTGTTGCTCGGTTTAATAGAAGAGACTCAGCTCATGGAGGAACTTACTAATACTTTCAACTAGGGGGGATTTTCTCCGATTTCGAACTTTGACTCCCCATTAGTTGAGAAAGTCTTTGAATTTTCGCTAGTGCACAGCCTACTTTTTGATGTCTATATAATATGTATTTATAGATCACCTAGTTTAGATAGTTCATCTTTTTTACAGAACCTTCTAAGCCTTATGGTCACCATGGTCACCGACCAGAATCTCAAAAACTACAGCTAGCACCATTGACTATGTTGTTTCTGACGTACCACCTAAAGATGAAAAATCTATACTTATTTGCTCTGGCCTCTCGGATCATGAAGCAATTTTGACCAACTTTTCTCTAGGAAAGAAACCAAAACCCACATCCCACCGCCTGGGTAGAATTTATTCAAGGAAGAACTTTATAAATTTTCGAAATAAATGTAAATCCATTGATTTTAACTTTCCTTCCGGAGAGGTAGACCTTAACTTCTCAGATTTTTTAATGAAAGTTTCCTGTGCCAGTAATTCAGCGTTCCCCCTAACTCCCATTAAGCCCAAGCGTCATAAACCCTGGACTACAGTGGGAATTAGAACAGCTTCCAAAAACATGCGCTCCTTGATGTACATTAAAAAGTTCACGGTCAACCCTAAGGTCCTTAACCGGATAAAGCCGCAAAATATTTTCGTGCCCTGTGTATGGGAACCGGATTAATCTGCAAGCGTTTTTTTTGTACTTAATATGGGAAAGACAATAATAGATAAAGTATCAATAAGATATCAATAACAAAGATCAATAATAAGAAAATACAATTGTTGTTGTGATCTCGCGATTTTGGTTTCAAAGAATTTCAGTTTCTCACGAGTCGGCAAAGAAAACTAAGTGGACACCCGATTAGTTTTTGTTTATTTAGGACCATTAGTCTGCTTTATCTAAATCATGCGGGCAGACGCTCGAACTTAGGGATCGTGCCGAGACGCCGAGAGGATTTTGTTTTATGAGTTTTGGAAATTTTCCATAAAGATTAGGGGAGGACTCACACCAAGACCGAGGTGATGAGGTAGAGGGGAAGTTAAAAAGGGGCAGTCAGAATTGAGCTAGCAAGAGAGTAATTTGAGTTTTGAAGACGAACCTCCGAATTTTCGATGAAGTACATTCCGGGTTTCGACCATAAGTTTCGTAGAATTAAGTGTATTGTTTATTATTTATTATTTTTAAGTTAGTTAGTAATTATTGTGATAAGTTAGCGATTAGTTGTACATATTGTAAGATATTAGCAGATAAGTAGTATTTAATTACATGTAAAGGAGATATTTGCGTGTAATTAATTCATCCATTGTCCTGATCCTGGAACAGCACCATACCAAATTACCAGTTCGCAACATTGTACTTAATATGGAACAGACTACGGGAACCGTATTTATAAGCAAAGAGTAAGTACCTAACTACGGGAACCGCACGAATCCGCAATACCCTCAGCACCCCGTACACAGGGCACGACTTGTAGAAAAGCACCCCGTAGCGAAAGGGTTAAGTACATCTCGCAATACCGTACTTGACACTTCAAAATCATCACACTGGCAAAAAAAGTTTACTTTCAAAATCGCCTCTCAACTACTAGTAATGTCGCTAGAGAGGCCTGGTCAATAGTGAATGATCTGAGAAATAAATCTTGTTCACCTAACCAAACTTATCCTGATCCAAATGATTTGAACAATTATTTCATAAATGTAGCCAAAAATATAACAACTAATATATCTTCAAATTGCGACCCTCATTTCTTCCTCCCTGCCTCTAATTTGATTTCGAGTAGCTTCTTTTAAAGTCTTGTTTACAACTCGGAACTATCACAAGCCATTACAGCTATAAAAAATAAGTCTACATGCAGCACTGATGGTCTACCGGTTAAAGTATTTCTAAACCTTCCTCTTGAAGCAATGAACGCCCTGTCCCATCTAATCAACCAATCTTTTGAGAAGGGTGTTTTCCCCCAGTGCCTCAAGACAGCAATCATTATCTCTCTACATAAAAGTGGTGATAAGGACAGCTGCTGCAACTACAGACCAATCGCCTTACTACCTGCTCTATCAAAGATCATAGAGAGGCTCATCAAGGTATGCTTGATGGCTTTCCTGACCAAATATAGTATCATAACATTGAATCAGTTTGGATTCTTATACAGTAAAAGTTCGAATGATGCTATATTCTCTGTTCTTAGTGATATCTACCAGAATCTTAACAACAAGCTTTTCACAGCAACAGTTTTTTGTGAAAAAGCCTTCAATTGTGTGAACCATGAGATTCTACTAACAAAATTGCACTTTTATAGAATTCGGGGAACTCCTTAGGAATGATTCAAATCCTATCTTGGCAATAGAAGGCAGTTCGTCAGGCAGTAAAAGACTACTCTTCCTCTTGCAGAGTGGTGGATGTCAGTGTCCCTCAAGGTTCCGTTCTAGGTGCAATTCTCTTCCTAGTTCATCAACGATATAAATAATTTAAATATCAGTGGAAAAATTTGTCTCTTTGCCAATGATACTAGTATCACATGGTCCAAACCTAACCTGACACTTCTCCACTCTATTATATCTAATAACCTAGCATGTATTAAGTCATGGTACAATTCTAACTGTCTAGAACAGGGGTCGGCAAACTCTATAAACTTAAGAGTCAATTTTTTATTTAAAATGATTTTAAACCGGATCAATTTTTTTCATAGTCATATTTTTGAATAATCTTCATAATTGGCGGTGATTAAGCGCCTTTGCTATAATATTATTGGTGGCTTTGACTACCAAATGCAGCGTCGGACTGACCATATAGTTGAGGTGGCGTTCACAGCCGGGCCGTATCCTGCGCGACCCCCCTGAAGGTCTGGCTTGCGGGGCCTGCCGCTACATTTATTATTGTAATCTGTCTAAAGTGCTAACAACGGTAAAGTAGTTCATAATTGTCAAAAATTTTAATAACTGTTAAAAATGGCAATATCATTCCTTTATATGCAAAACTTTGGAAGGTTAATGCCGGGTTTACGATGAACTTAACGTAACGGGACGCGACGCGACGTAAAGTGATTTGATGTGAATTTAACTAACGGTATGTTTGTAAAAGGTCCATCGACATTTTCTTATCTTTCTGTTGTTGTAGTTGCTGGCAATTGCACAATATAAATCACAACACAATACCACCAATCACAACACAATAACAATGTCACTCTTGAATTCCATTGCATGCGCGCAAGAATTGAGAGTGTTGATTGGCAAAAACAGTCATGTAAATCAGCAAACGTAACGGGAAGCGAAGTTTGAACTTTGGCAGCTTTTACGTTACGTTAAGTTCTGATATGTACGTCGTGTCAGACGTAATCAGTCGCATATAAAAGAACGTGTTTAAGTTATACGTCACGTCACGTCCCGTCGCGTCCCATTACGTTAAGTTCATCGAAAACTTCTTCTTCTGTCAGCACTAAGGTCCATGTAGAACCTTGGCCTGCTGAATTACTTCCTTTCATTCCTCTCTATCTAGAGCCTTTCTCCTCCAACTTCTTATTTTCATCGAAAACTTATATTCCCAAGACTTGTCATAAATGGCAAAAACATTATTTGCATCTTTGAATTATTATGTGTATTTGTCTAATCGGTTATTATTAATCATTAAAGCTACATTTATAATTTAAACCTGTCAAAAGTGGTAAAAATCGTAATAGTTTATAATTGTCAATTAACATAATTGTAATAACTGTCAAAATTGATAATAACTATCAAAAATGCTAATTACTGTCCAAAATGACGATAGTTGATAAAAACTGTCAAAAATGACAGTAAATTATATTATCATACCTTCATATCCAGAAATATAAATAAAGGCAGGGTGGTTTTGAACCTGTTCGTTCAGTTCGTTCACTGCATTTTCTACATCTTCTCCTTGTGTTTGACCCTTGCGTGGCATTAATCCCAGGAGTTCTTCTTTGGAACCAACTGATGATATATGGCGAGCAAAATGGACAACATGTGTCGTATCCTTTATGTCAAAAGAATCATCGACCGCTATTGATATGACTGATGTTAATTTAACGTCGCCAACTTATTGGCATACATTAAACGACATGTCCTATCTGTTGCAGTTTTGGCATACAATGGTAAGCTTTTGATTTTATTCACAATATCTGGTTTATTGTTAAAATTGTGAAAAAGAGTGACTCTTAGTTATGAACTTGGCGGCGGCGCCGGCGGTCCTAAGACTCCCGAAAAGGGGCAGTTTTGTTTCTCTTTTTTTGTGATTTTTCGATCAGGGTGAGGGTTTCGATATGTTTTTGAAGAGTCATAAGCTCACACCAAAAGAGCCACATGCGGCTCGCGAGCCACACTTTGCCGACCCTTGGTCTAGAATTAAGTACTAAGAAAACTGTAGTCCTATCTTATAAAGGTACTCTCCCGCCTCTTATACTAGACAACAACGTCATTGACTCTGTTGACTCTGTTAGATTTCTGGGCCTCAACATTGAAAATTCGCATATAGAGCCCTTAAACAAGAAGCTGTCTTCTGCTTGCTTCGCAATTAGGTCTATTTCAGAGAGCTAAATCTCCATACTTCCAGATCTTCTTATTTCGCTCTTTTCGAATCTCACCAGCGATATGGCCTTCCGTTCTGGGGTCACTTCAACCTTCTCCAACTTGAATCTTTATTCAAGCTACAAAAGAGAACTATTCGCTATATGTTTGGTTTGAGTAGTAGATCACATTGTCAGCCCTACTTTATGAATTTCAAAATTTTAACTCTCCCTTCATTATTTATTCTGGAATCCGTTAGCTTAATGCATAAACACATTCCTGCTTTACGGGGGAGACCACAACACAAACACAGTACAAGGAACTTGGATCAGGATATTTATATATATAATCTACCCTTACCTAGATCAGAACTGAAAAACTATATTCTACAACGCGAAAAAAATGTTCAATCATTTACCTATCCACCTAAAATCAATCACCAATAACTCCAAATTTCGTTCCGCCGTCAAGTCATATTTCCTAGAACGACCGGCAGAATTCTTCGGTGATCACTATAGTTCATTTTTTTTAAGAATGCAGTACAGGGAAGATAGGGCTTATTTGACCTTGTTCTCTGATTGGCTTAAATCGAGGAGAAGTTCACACCGACGATATTTACTTCTCCATCTCATCATCTTTTCATATACATTTGCAGCTGTTAGTTGTCAATGGCTGCCCTGCCAATTCACAATTATCATCTGATCTGTTTGTATCATTTAGATTTTTTGCGTTTTTCTCCACTCATTTGTTTGTATTTTATTAACATTGTTGCCATTTGGAGTATTTAATCAATAATAATAAAATATTCAATGAAACCATTAATTTTCTATTCAAGTAACTATATTTAAATATAGCGCCAAATTTTGTAACTAGATTGAACATTTGCCATAGTGTAAATCCGGTTTCTAGTTACTGCATTCTTAAAAAAAATGGAGACCTTACTCTGATTCACAAAAACAACAAAATAGAATTTGATATATACAGAAAACCCACCAATGTTAACTCTACAATCCCGTATTCATCATTTCACCCGATAACACACAAATTAGCGGCCTATCATTCAATGATACATCGAGCCTTTTCAATCCCCCTTTCCACAAAAAAGAGAATCAAAGAATTAAGTACCATCATTTCAATCGCTACAGAGAATGGTTTCCCAACAAAACTCATCCAAAATATTATCAATAATAAACGAACCCAATTCGCAATGGCCCAAATTTATCCGAAAACCTCAAATTCAGACAAAACTTTCATCTCCCTGACATATTTTGGCAAAACAAGCGAACACATCGCAAATGTCCTTCGAAAGCAAAATCTTCAGGTAGCATTTAAACCCTCCTCTAAGTTGTCCAACATATTGTTTAATGCCAAAGACAAAATCGATCCCATTAAAAAATCCGGCGTATACGAAATTCATTGTTCCGAATGCAATAGCGTATACATAGGGCAGACAGGACGAAGTTTCTCAACACGGTTTTCAGAACATTCTCGCGCTTTTCGTCTGAAAAAAGACACTAGTTCTTTTTCAAACCATTGTCTCGAATTCAATCATAAATTCCCAGAAATAGATAATCTAAAAATCTTGCATAATTGCAACAAAGGCCCGAAACTAAATCTCCTAGAGTCATTAGAAATTTTCAAAAAAACCCGTAATCCCTCAGTTAATCTCCTAAACGAGCAAACTGACCTAATCTTTTCCCAACTTTTTAATCTCACCCAATCTCAAACAGATAAGTCCTCATCTTCGGACAAACACCGCCCCCCCACCCCACCAAAACTATAAGGGTATATATTCAACTTTATCAATTTGTTAAGTCACTTGAAAATGACCGTCAAACTTCGAAACTCGAGTCGTGATATGTGTAGAAATTTATATAACTGTGAATAATAAGTTATATAATATTTTTACATAATATAAGTGTGGTAAAAAACAAAGTGAATTTTTCAATTCAATGTATTTATTTAATTGTTTATTTATTTTTTATTTTTTTTTACGATATGTATGTATTTATGTATGTATGTACTTTTGTGATATGTTTTGTTTTAGTTTTTAAGTGACTTATTTATTTATTTTGCCTGTGCTTTGTCCACAGAAATCATGTATTTCTATTGACAATAAAGCAATATATTATCATTATACTTCCGAGCAAAGCGGCTCTGGTGTCATTAACACAGCGATACTGACGCGGCGACATAGCTATAATATTATGCACGATGGAAACGTATGAGGTGCCATTGGAACGCAGCGACACTGATGCGCTCAGCGTCAGTGCGTCTGTGTCGCTTCGCTGACAACTGCGCCTTATACGATTCCATAGTGCATAATACTATCGCTATGTCGCCGCGTCAGAATCGCTGCGTTAGTGACGCCAGAGCCGCTTTGCTCGAAAGTCTACCTTTATGTCTTGCGCAAAACTTTCGGCTGATTCGGAAAGAGTGGCACAATTTGTAGCTAAAGCGTTGAGAAAAATAATTTGAATTTTTTTTGTGAAAGGTCTACTTTATAACTAGAAAGTACTATTTTCAATTTGAATCAAGAGATTGCGTTGCTGCGCAATATATTGTCTGGATTAAATATCTGGTTCTGATATAACCTAATCCACCTTGTTTTGAAAACTTTATAGTTAGAGTGTAGTAATTTTTCTTATTTCGGATCGAGAGGTCGCACTATCGCGCAACATGTGGTCTCGATTTATCTGCTCTAATATAACTTACTCTTAACTACTTTATTTTGAAGGAGTAATTCATTCAGTACCAAACTATTTACCCGCCACTGTGTGTATTACGCTAGTACATAATTTGTATTATGGAGGCGCCACTAGTTACGGGTCTGTCCAGGCCTGCCGGGCCTGTCTCTACAACTGTTGCGGTTTATCTGTGAACTTGGAAAAAAAAATGACATAACTCTATAAAAATCACATAATATTTAATATATATTATTACATTACAGACTGCTGTTGTAATTTGAGGATTACAAATTACAGTGACCTAAATATTATACAAGCGAGGAGATGATAATATTTTAAATTACGCGATTTTTATAGAATTCTGTAATATTCTTTCCAAACACAAATAAATCTGTAATTTTATTTTGCAATATTGCAAAAATTCTTTGTTTCAAAACATGTTCATTAAATTTAATAGACCTTTTTACGGTTAGTTAAGCGCATGCGCAACCGCCAAGTTTGAAAGGCGGGAATATGAAAGTTTCGGGCAAATAATAAGGTTTACGTCAAAAAGTTCGGGCAAAACATAGCAAAAATTGACATATGTGCACAAAAAAATTCAACTATGAAAAGGTCTATTCACTACTAACATTTAATTTCTAATAGCTTAAATATTATTTTTGATGTCTACTCGATTTAACTTATTTAACTTATTTAACTTATTTAACTTATTTAACTTATTTAACTTATTTAACTTATTTAACTTATTTAACTTATTTAACTTATTTAACTTATTTAACTTATTTAACTTATTTAACTTATTTAACTTATTTAACTTATTTAACTTATTTAACTTATTTAACTTATTTAACTTATTTAACTTATTTAACTTATTTAACTTATTTAACTTATTTAACTTATTTAACTTATTTAACTTATTTAACTAATTTAACCTATTTAACTTATTTAACTTATTTAACTTATTTAACTTATTTAACATATTTAACTCGATTTAACGTATTTTCTCAGCCAATATTTTTTATATTAATATTTATCTTACATTGTTTTTTACATTGAACTGTCCTATACATCTGGTATATATTTAATATGTAATTCTGTATTTGGTTTGTGTAATAAATAATGGAAAATTGTAAAATCATTTAAAAAACGCATCATCTGTTAGCTATAAGAATTGGTGGTCACGCCTTGTTTTTTTCTACCTGAAACAACCTTCCTTTTGCTTTCTACGAGCAAGTAACCAGTAGAAGCACAGACGTAATATTCTGCAGGTATCAGTTGACGGTAGAAACGCGCACCGAACGCTCGTCTGGCGCGCTCAGATGAAATGACGACGAAGTGAATCCGCAATTTTCTTTACACGAACCAAGAAAAATTACGCGATCGGATCCTAAATATGCTTTAAACATATAATTCAAATTCAAACGACCAAATCATCAGCCGCTTTATTTGTTGTTTTATGCGAAAAATTAGTCAATTCTGTTTTTTGATAAAATCGAAAGACTGATTACATTTTAAGTTTACATAATATTAGACTCATTTTAATCGAAATACTGTGATATTTCTATTAAAATTCAGGATTATTTCTCCATTGGATTTATTTCCCTCACACAACCATTCAAATTTGGTAAGTTAACAATCTTTAATTTATCTTCAAATTTGGTAAGATAACAATTAGTGCAATAATAATTTATTAACAGTTTACATACAAGAGAAGACAAACAAGGCTATGAAGCAAAAGCTCTACAAACAAGTCGACGCATATAAAACTTATAGTTGCATAATTGTATAATTTTTATTTTATTATCAATGATTTATTTGTTTTTATATTGGTTTGCATAAATTCAAGGCTATAAAACACGAGTGTGTTTCAATAAAAAGCCATCAAGCGTGAAAAAATCCTATTTAGCGAGAGTATTGCGAATCTAAACGAAATTAGCAGTTAAATTACCAATTAAGTGAGCAAGTGGCCGAATAATAACATCGAAATTAATTATAAATGTTTTTTTTTCTAATTAAAACATCTTCAGATCTTCAAAGTTTGGATATTTAAACTAACTCATGAATAAAAGAATATCAACTTATTACAGACAATGTCTTCCAACATGAAATTTGCTTTATAGTCTTTAAAAGACAATAATATTATAGAGCTTCGGAAAGGTTGAATATTTTAACCCTTTGGGTACATTTCACGGCTGAGGCTCGTCATGCATATGTTTCACTTGTCTTGCATTTTCTAAATAAATCCGTACCCAAAGGGTTAATATATTCAAGCTGTGTTCCGTTTTAATAAGTTGGTATTATTGTATCTATAATTAGTTTATTTTCACCCTATGTTCATTAAAAGTTATCACCTTCTCTCAATATTTTTTAGTATTACGATAATAAATCTCTTGGTAGTCTAGTCCTGAAAAGACTCAATAATGTTATAGAGCTCCGGAAAGGTTGAATATATTTATATATTCAAGCTGTAGTCCTGACTGTATTAAGTTTATACGATTGATGTATTATGGTTTTACCAATAATAAATCTCTTTTGGAATTTCTTTAATAACCATATTAATTTCCATTGCATAATAAACTTTAACGGATTTATAGTTTTAAAAACATCGCTCGCAAATTTATTTACGCTAGCCAATATTTTTAAAATCGCCGTTTTCCAAACTTGGACGCGTGCTATAAAATCGCGCTTATTGAACTCGTCCTATAAAATACTATTTCACTACGTTTAAGTTTTGAAGATGAAGAAGAAGAAGAAGGATATTTTTAATTTGATTCAAACGTAAACCTTCAAATACTCCAATATACAAAAAAATGGTCTTATACCACAAAATTTTATCTTAACTCTTTCTATAATAATCTCTTTTTTACAAAAATTTATCCTATAAATCAAATTTCAGTAAAATTTTCCAACACACAATGAAACAAACACCCGACAAATTGTATACATACAAAGACAATTAGATAATGTCTTTACGCTGTCCATTGTTAATTGTTTCAAGAATTGAGAAACTTATGCCACAAACTCGTCTTGATAATCGGGTTTAACTCGTATGGGAAACGACTAGATTATGGCTTTTACACGACGACCTTCGCTAAGGATACATTTTGCCATGTCTCATTGAAACATTCCAAGGAAACTACTTAGTCTTAATTCGTAATCGCACCTACTATTTACAATCTAGATAGAGATTACTTCAGGTTCAACCTAATCCAACCACATTGTTTTGGAAACTTTCTAGTTAGAGAGTGTTAGGTTAGGTTAGGTTAGGTATTGTCAATTTCTAGTTAGAGAGTGTTAGGTTCAGGTTCAGACCGTATTCACTGTAAAATTATAACTTAACGCTTTCGAGTCTATTGCGACATATATAACCCATCCATCTGCAATGACTAGTAAGTATAATGACTACTAGGCAATGACGTTATTATTCCGTTAATAATGTCTGAGTGGTACAAATATTTGAGTGGGACGATTTTATTAAATATTTTTTACGAAAAGTATTTCTTGACGTACATTATTTAATACGAGAAATGTCATCTCTCGTTGTATTTCCACAATACCTGGGTAACGCACGTAAATATTCAATAGGTATTCGCTAGGTTACATTAAAAAAAAAACAAATAAATAAATAAAATACAATCAAGACCTCGATATTAAAAAAGTGACGTGAAATTTTTTTCATTACAAAATAATCTTCTTCCTTCTTGCCCGTGTTAATCCACTCCTGGGTGTATGTCTCCTCTTAACGTTTTCCAAGTTTTCCTGCATTATGCCGTTTTGCACCAGTTTTTACCTGCTGTTTTCTGGATGTCGTCTCGCCATCTTTTCGCGGGTTTGCCCACGCTGCTTTTCGTTGTTCTTGGTCTCCATTCTAAGATTCTCTTGGTCCATTTGGATCCGTTTTGCCTTGCCACGTGGTCCGCCCATTTCCATTTTAATTGCGCTATTCTTATGATGACATCTTGGACCTTGGTGCTTCTCCTGATTTCCTCGTTTCTGATGTGGTTTCTGAGTCTGATACCTAGCATTCTTCTTTCCATTGCTCTTTGAGTTCTTTCTGCGCTTCCTCTAGTCAGGGTTGTAGTCTCCATGCCGTATGTTGTTACTGGTAATATGCAGGTATCATAAACTTTCCTTTTTAGGTTAATGCGGATGGTTGTTGATTTTAGAATATAATTTAGTTTGGCGAATGCCGGCCAGCTCATCTTTATCCTTCTAGATATTTCTGCAGTTTGGTTTGGTTTGCCCATCTTGATATTATGGCCCAGGTATGTTCTCTTCTACTACCTAGGAGGTCTAGGAGTTTTCCATCTATGTTTATTTTGAGGTCTTTTTTGGTCATTATCTTCGTCTTGTTTATGTTCATCTTTACAAAGCTTTATGTTCATCTTTACAAAATAATAATAAAAATGAAAGCAAACGATTTAAAATGAGTGTAAATTCTATGCTGAATTATTACAGATGAATATTACCGGAGACTGAGGATATTTCTTATGACGAATCCACACTACCAGAGACAATTCAAAAAGTAAACTCTTCATTTTTGATTACATTTTTTTTGGATGGCCCCTGGATTCCAAACTTGTAAGATACGTCCAATCGCATGAGTCATAAAAAATATTATCTGCAACACGGGCGGTGGTATTTTCAATTGCCAAATTTCTGTCTCGACAATGAGGCGCTTTCTAGGCGATTCAATCTCTCTGTCTGAAATTGACAACTTACCGCCCTAGTTACAAAATATACTATATTTCAATTATGTATTGATAAAGTGACCGCATTTTCATTGAGACAAATTAGATGATGGGACAAATTAAATGAAATGAGAATTATAATTTAGATATGAAAGCAGACAATAAAAAGCAGGCAATAATTAAAAAATATATATTTTATCTACTCATTCAGCAAAATGAACACATTTATAAATACATTGTATTTACACATACATTTATACATACATTATTTGTATGTGAAGCATGCCATTATTATAATCGTGTGTAAAATTATCCAAATCGTGCGTAAAAGTATAATGTAAATCAAATGGAATTTCATAATTAAACGATTTCTGTTTGTTGTTACTATGGCAACAACTTGTGTTACTAAACAAAAATCATCGACGCAGTGAAAACCAACTTTCTGACATTAGAATTGAATTCATTTTTACTTATTTTGAATCAAGAAGTCTCGGCCTCTCAATCTGGATTTATCTGGCTCTAACATAACTTAACCTAACCATAACATAATCTAGATTAAATCTACTCATTGCGATTAAACTACTCGCCTTCGGTTCGCCTTCTAGCTTTAAACTCATCGCAACTCATGCACAAAAGCCCTTCTTCACACACTTGCAGCGGCGGCTCGCCCATAAGGGCTGCAGAGCTGCAGCCCTCCCGCCAAAATGAAAACATTTTTTTAATTGTTATAAACTATTACATTAGTATACAATTATTTTACAAAAACATATTTTTCCCTTTGTAGTATATTTATTTTTTGAATTGTAGGTAATAAATACCTCGATAGGCTTTATATATTTTCATACAGAGCTATGTGTGTATTGTGCAACTTATTGCGGTCGTATACGCAATATACTTATCCGGGCTGCAGTCAGTGCAGCCCGAGTAGTTAGTGTATTGTTAGTGTATCTCCGCGTAGTTAGTGTATTGATCTGGTTACTAAAATACAGAGTGCGGGCTGCAATGTTTGCAGCCCACGATATACATATTACAAAAACCCCATCCATGATATACGTTTTTGTAATATGTATATCGTGGGCTGCAAACATTGCAGCCCGCACTCTGTATTTTAGGCGTTTTATGAGTTTGTTTCTAAGAACTGAAGTTTCGGCAAAGTCAAAGAATCTTAAGTGGGCAATTAAGGATATATTCCAGTAGAATTGCTAAAGCGAGTTGCAGCGGAAAGACCGGATTATATTTTAGCCGTATATAATAAACCGTATATAAAATAGAGTGGAAGCGAGCGAAACTTGTATTGTTAAGGAAGGGTAAAATGCCTTTAGAAACTGCTTCATCTTTTAGACCAATCTGCCTCTTGGACGTAGAGGGTAAATTACATGAGAAATTAATATTAGCTAGACTACAAAAAAAACTTATACGAACAGGGTAACAATCCTGTGTGACAATCAGTTTGGATTTAGAGAAGGTCGACGGACAGTGGATGCCATAATAAAAGTGATTAAAATTGCCAGAGAAGCTAGTGCCTACTAAGCAGGACACCGGAGACTGTGTGCCGTAATAACACTCGATGTGAAGAATGCCTTCAATAGTGCCTCGTGGCAACAAATATTAAATGAATTGAGAAAGAGGAAGATAGAGGATAGCCTTATTAATATTTTAGTGGCATATCTATCGAAAAGAGAGCTCATCATAGTGGTGTACCACTATGGTGTACAACAGTGGTGTACCACAGGGATCAGTCTTGGCCCCCACCCTGTGGAATATACTCTATGACGACCTGCTGAAAACAGAAATGCCGAGGGGAATAACCTTAATTGGATTCGCCTACGACGTGGTGGTTTATGGTGGTAACCGCAAAAGAAGAATCCATCCTAATGGATACAAGTAATACGGGGCTACAAAGAGTGCAAAACTTGATTGAGCAGCGGCAACTTCAACTGGCGCCAGAGAAGACGAAAGCAATACTTTTAACACCCAAACGAACGACATCCCTGATCACTTTTAATGCCAAAGGTTTTACGGTAACCCCTACTACAGCTGTAAAATATCTGGGAGTATGGCTGGACACCAAGTTATCCTTTGTGCATCACGTGAACAAAATTACCCAGAAGGCGGAAAAGACGGCAAATGTTCTCGCTAGTCTTCTGCCAAATATCGGCGGACCTAAAGGATCCAAACGAAAACTACTTCTTAGCGTGGTCCAGTCCCAATTATTGTATGGAGCACCAGCCTGGTATATTGTTACACAAATTAAAACAAGAATTCTGAGCCTTACTAGAATCGTGCGTTTATTGTGTATCAGAGCATGCTGCGCATACATAACAATATCAGCTGAAGGGATGGGAGATATAGCAGGAATTCCTCCGGTAGAACTATAAATCATAGAAAGACAGGAAAAGTATAACGGGATCGAAAAGGTAAAAGCGAGAAAAAATTTGATGAGTAGTTGGCAAGTAAAATGGAATAATGCAACTTATGGACGATGGACTTGGTTCTTAATTCCAGATATAGAAAAATGGACAAGGAGGAACTATGGTGAAACAGACTATTATTTAACTCAAGCTTTGTCAGGCCACGGGTGTTTCAGGAAATACCTTTATGATCGCAGGAGAGCAGAGACGGACGGATGTAATTACTGCGGTGAGGTAGATGATGTAAACCATACGCTTTTTGATTGCCCGAACTGGACACAAGACAGAACGAACTTCACGCATACCACTGGAAGTACGTTTAATGCGTACAACATGATGGAGGGGCTAACAGGATCGGAGAAGTCATGGAAAGAAGTATATACCGTCGTTCGGAAGATTATTGAAACCAAGGCGAAAGACAGCAGGAAGTAGAACGGACAGCCCTTACACTGAAGAAATGCGAGAGCGGATTCCAGTGTAAAGTGCGACGCGAAATGAATGTTTTTTAGTAATTTGTATTTGCAAATAAAACCTTCCGGAATAACACAAGCATCTTGGGACCGCTTTTCGCATAACTTTCAAGATGTTGCTGTATAGTGTGGCCCCTACATCCCCCCTCCACTTACAGTGATTAGGGGTTCAGGTACTAACATTTTTTATCTTTTCGGCTTCTTTGCCTTTCCGCTCGTCTAGCATTTTTATTGTCATGATGTCTTGAATCATGCTTAATGTATCTGCCCATAAGTCCTCCGAAGAGATCATTTGTTCAACCATACTTGATGGGTCTAATGTTCGTTCAGTCTTATCCTTCCATTTATCCCTTTCAGGTATCCACCTGTCACACTCAAAAACGGTATGCGCCGCGCTGTCTGTGAGTCCACAGTAAATGCAGAGGCAATCTGTGGCCCTACCGATGCTATGGAGAAAGTTCCTGAAACAGCCATGTCCGCTCAAAACTTGGGTGACGTAAAAATTTGTTTCGTCGTGTTTTCTAGTTACCCAACGCTCCACATCAGGGATTAGGATTCTGGTCCAGTATCCCTTAGTGGATAGACTCCACTGGTTTTGCCAGGCCTGGTACATTCGGGCCTTCGCTAGAGCCTTTTTGTCAGCCTGTGTGCCATTGCCGTTTAATCTGCCATTGTAGACTTCTACCCTCTCTTCTGGTATGTGGTATGCCGGCCAACACTAGGGCAGCATCCCTAGAGACAGTCCGGTAAGCACAGCATACTCTCAGGGCCATTTTTCTTTGAACGGTTACCAAGTTTTGTCTAATCACATGTTCTCTAAGCCTTTGCCCAAATCGGGGCTGCGTAGAGCATTGTGGAGTGAACCACCGAGCAAAGAAGTTTTCGCTTACTACTGCGGGGTCCTCCTACGTTGGGCATTAATTTATCTAACGCTGCTGCAGTTTGCAGTGCTTTGGCTGCCACTGTGGTGATACACCTAGATATTTGAGCGATTCCTTTTTGGTTATTTTTTCTCATTTTATTTTAAATGTGATGGGTTTCGTTTTTCGTAGTCCAGTTAGCAATACAGCTTCTGTCTTTTCTGGTGCAAGCTTCAGATTCTTGATTTCCATCCATTTGTTCACCTTTTCAATGGCCCTGTTTGCTTTCGACATATTTTCCATTTCCGTCTTCCCCGACACTACAAGTGCCAAATCATCAGCGAAACCCACGATGTCCACACGTTCCGGTAGCTTTAGTATGAGTACTCCGTCGTAAAGGACATTCCATAGTGTCGGTCCCAAAACAGAGCCCTGCGGCACCCCACTACAGACATCACGCTCCACTAATTTGTTGTTTTCTTGGAGTACAACTTTCCTATTATGTAGGTAACTTCGTACCAGACGTAGCAGGTATGGTGAGATACCTCTTGCTGAGAGCTCCTCAAGAATGTTTTGCCAGGCAGTTGAGTTAAAAGCGTTGCCTACGTCAAGAGTGATAAGGGCACACACCTTTCTAGTTCTCTGTGTGCCCGCTTGCGATTTTTTTGCTACTTCAATGACTTTCGCTATAGCGTCTACTGTTGATTTTTCCCTCTCGGAAGCCATATTGTTTTTCTGACAGTTGTTTACCTGACCTAAGTTCTAGTTTTAGTCTGCAAAGTATCAGGTGTTCCAAGAGTTTGCCTGAAACATCTAAGAGGCAGAGGGGCCTATATGAGGAAGGTTCCTGTGGTGCTTTATCACCTTTCTTAATTAACACCAGCTTGGCTTTTTTCCAGTCGTCGGGAAAGATCCCATCGCAAACTATATGGTTCATTACGTTTAGGACATTTATCCACTGCGGCTTTTAGAGCCTCAGGTGGTAGTCCGTCTAGTCCTGGCGCTCTACCATTGCGAATACGTTGGCTGGCTCTTAGTAATTCATCTTCCGTAAATGGGACTACCTCCGTCAGCTCGGCTCTTCATGAGTGGGGAACAGTGCGTCTACCACCTCCAACATCTTTTCCATCGGAACCTGTAAAATTGGGTGCCTTATTTTCAGCCCTCGCATTGCGATTTTATACGCATCCCCCCAGGTATCTTCGTTAATTTTTTCGCACAGGTTTTGCCAGTGAAGACGTTTAGAAGCGTTTATTTTTTGTCTGAGAGACTTTTTGGCAGTTACATATTCTTGTCTGTATTTTTCCCTGAGAGCTAGGTCTTAATTCTTTCTTCCTTTGCGCAGATATATGCGTCTAGACGCAATGCAAGCTGCCCTTGAGGAAGCGATTTCATCGTTCCACCAATAGACACGCCTGGGTTTTACGAACCGCCTTTTTTGTGGGAATGTTGCCTCATATGCTTTGCTTAGATTCATTATAAACGACTCTGCTGTACGGTCTTTTGACTTTTTGATTTGTTCTTCAAGATTAAGGCCGAAGTTTTGTAATATTGCGGGAGTTGTTCTGGTGGGCCCATCTCCTATTTCCCATGTACCTGGGGGAGACGCACGTTTGACAGTCTTTAATCGTGTAGAAGATATAATTGTGGTCACTTAAGGATTCCCTCTGTAGGACTTTCCAGTTTCCTATTTTGTTCGCTAAATTATTAGTTTAGTGAGTGTGAGGTCAATAATCGACTCGGACTCCCTGCGCTGGAAAGTTGGTTCATTTCCTTCATTTTTTATATTCAGGTCCATGGTAGAGATCCAGTCCATTACAATATCGCCACGTGAATCCATTTTTGGTGAGCCCCAATATGGTGATTTCGCATTAAAATCGCCGGCTATAAGTTTTCGTTGGCTTCGCATGGAGTCGCTCAGATCGTCCAATGCCTTTTGTAAGTGGTCCAGATTTTTGTTGGGCGAAAAGTAGCAGCTATAGAATATCATTTCTGCAGTCTCTATCCAAACGTAGCCGGTTCCACATCCACTGCCTAATATTGGAATAGTTTTGTTTATGGCTCTTATTGCGGTGTCTGCATACCATTTTGTATTACTAATTATTTTTTTGTTTGGCTCACTTAGTATTATTATATCAATGTTTAGCTCAGACACTGTGGCATGCAGCAGGTCATGCACCCCACGGGATCTCATTGCATTTAATTGGAGAACTTTCAACATTTTGATTTTTTTTGGTGTTGCCTTGCCTCCGCCAGCGCTTTTTGGAAACTTGGGCACATGCCAGAATTTGCCCGGTGTCCCTTACTTTGACAAAACGGACAGAATTCTTCGCCTTGGCACTGTTTGGCAATGTGGCCTTCTTGGCAGCATTTTAGACAGAGTTTTTGTCTGTCATGTCCATTGCACTCTTTTGCGGTATGTCCTATCTGCCAGCATCTGTGACACTTGGTAAGATTTATTCGTGGCCTTATTCTGCATTCAACAAGTCCAATTCTAATTCTGTTTCTTTCGAGTAGCTTTAGAGCTTGAACTTTTGGAAGTGCTACTGTTGCAATCTGGTTTTCCCCATAGCACGGTCTTAGATTTCTTACCTCCACATTTTTCTCATGTTCACCAATGTCGAGGTGTTCTCTTATAGCGTCTTCTACTTCGGCTGCTGTAGTAACAGCGTCCAGGTCCTTGACGTGCAGTATTACGCTGTCAGTCATGGCACGCACATTTGCTGTTGGGCACTTTTGTGCTATGCTTTTCCTCAATTCCTGTCCTTGACCACCTTTTACTTCTAGTAAAAGTTCTCCTGATTTGACTTGACTATTCCTGATGTTTTGGTGTCAATTTCATTTCGTATCATCTTAACCAGATCAGGATATGATCGCCCTTCCTGTTTTACAAAAACTGCATCAGTATTTTTTTTCCTCGGATCCTCTGTCCTTTTTTGCCTAGGCTTTTTTACAATCTCTGTCCAATTTGTGTCGTTTTTCGACGGCGTTGGCTCTATGTTTGTAGCAGTATGTACTTTATTGCTATAGATCCTCACTTGAATATTTGTACTGGCAAAGGTGAATTCACTGTTAACCAGTTTTTTACGGTAGGCTTATAAATAGCGATCTTATTTCTACCGCTGTGCTGTATGAGTTTTTTTAATGTTTGTAGACAGCTAAAAATGGTTTGTACCTCCACGGCTCCTCCTGAATTTTCCTCCATAACCATTTGATAAACGTGAAGGACCAATTTTACGAGGAACTGCAGAAAGCATATCGTGATGCGCCTGAAGGAGATATCAAAATCATCCTTGGTGCTTTTAATGCTAAAGTGGGACGCGAGGAGATATACCGACCGACAATCGGACTGCACAGTCTTCATGCTGAGACTAATGAAAACGGAAGTAGGATGATAGACTTTGCGACGACCAACAACATGGTAGGTCAGTAGCACATATTTCCCACACAAAAATATTGACAAAGCCACATGGAAATCACCAGGTGGTAGAGTATTGAACCAGATAGACCATTTGATGATAGATGGGAGACACTGTGCAAATATCCTGGATGTAAGAGCCTGTCGAGGCCTCAATGTAGATTCGGATCATTATTTGGTAAGGGCGGTGCTTAGGGCTAGAATTGATTGTCAACGCACACAACAGCCGGCAGTTAAGAGATACGATCTGGAAAAATTCAAAACCGATGAGATGAAAGAGAGATTTCAGTACCAAATGCAGGAACGAATATCCAAACGGCCAGAAAACGCTCTAGTAGAGGTCAATGAAGCGTGGCAAAAGATCAAGCAGGACATCGAAGATACAGCAGCAGAGGTTGTGGGGTTGAAGAAGGGACAAAGGCGTTATAACTGGTTCGATGAAGAATGCAAGGAAGCTCTGACAGAGAAGAACAAAGCCAGAGAAAAAGTACTACAACGAAATACTAGAGCGAATGTAGAGGATTATCGAAACAAACGGAAAGTTGAGAAAAAACTCTTCCGAAGAAAGAAATCTGAAAAAAATGAAGAAGATTTCGCGGAAATAGAAATAATGAGTAATGCCAACGAAACTCGGGGACTCTATCAAAAGGTCAGAAATGCGAGACTTGGCTACAAACAGCAGCCACTTCTGTGTAAGGATAAGGACGGCAGAGTAATCGGACACACAGAAAAGTGTATCAAGAGGTGGGGTCAGTACTTCAGGGACCTGCTCAACCAGAACACTCGCGTAGTCCAAGAGGAAAGTATAACGCCAACATCAACATCAATATTAGGGACTGAGCAAGTGGAGGAACCCACCTTAGAAGAAGTAGAGACTGCAGTGCGCAGGATCAAGAACAATAAGGCGCCAGGTGCAGATGGCATTCCAGGAGAATTGTTGAAGTATGGAGGTAGAGCCTTAATATCGTGCATGCATGATCTCATATTAAACATATGGAGAACGGAAAAGCTACCGGATGAATGGAAGCTAGGGATAATATGCCCATTGTACAAGAAAGGTGATAAGTTAGATTGTTCTAACTACAGGGGAATAACGCTGCTAAACATTGCATACAAGGTCTTCGCTAATGTGTTGTACCGTCGCTTACTACCATACGCAGTAGAGAATATCGGTGAATACCAGTGCGGTTTCTGCACAAACAGGTCAACCACAGACCAACTGTTTGGCATTAGGCAGATCCTGGAGAAATGTAATGAGTTCAATATCACGACACACCATCTATTCGTGGACGAGCAGCATATGACAGCGTTATAAGACACAAACTGTGGGGGATAATGACAAGTTTCGGATTCCCTGAAAAACTGACAGCCCTAACCAGAGTAACACTGTCTGAAGTATCGTCTGTAGTAAGAATACGAAACAAGTTGTCTGAGACTTTTATAACAGAGGAAGGACTACGACAGGGAGACCCACTGGCAACTTTACTGTTTAACATCGTACTAGAAAAGGCCGTTAGGAGTAGTGGAGTGGATACTAACGGCACTGTGTACTTTAAGTCAACACAACTATTGGCTTACGCAGACGACATTGATAAAATTTGCAGAAGCGAACAGGCGACCAAAACTACTTACTCGCTGCTGGAGAAGGAAGCAAGCAACCTAGGACTCTGTCAACGTAAACAAAACGAAATACATGGTGGCTAACGAAACTCATCGGAAGGTAGGACCAACGCTAGAACTAGACGGAAAGCACTTTGACACAGTAGATACATTTGTGTACTTGGGCTCGCAACTGAACAGCGTAAACCGGATGGACGAGGAGATTAGAAGGCGGATAACTCTTGGTAACAGGTGCTATTATGGGCTACTTAAACTTTTTAGGTCCAAAACAATCCACCCCAAGCATAAGTGCACACTGTACAGGTCACTGATAAGACCGGTGGTAACCTATGGTGCAGAAGCATGGAGCTTAACACAGAGCGAAGAACAGGCTTTAAGTGTATTTGAGAGAAGAATGCTACGTGCAATATTTGGAGCGACCCAAGAACGAGGAATCTGGCGCCGAAGATATAATCACGAACTATATCAGCTCTACAATCAACCAGATATTGTGGGTTTCATCAAGGTGGCAAGCTTGAAATGGTTCGGGCACATGCAGAGAATGGGTGATCATAGGGTTCCGAAAAAGTTGTTCAATGGCCAACCAGAGGGAAGGAGAAGGGCCGGAAGGCCAAGAGGGAGATGGAAGGATGCGGTAACAACTGACCTACAAAAACTTCAAGTACGGGACTGGAGAACGTTGGCGAGTGATAGGTCCGCTTGGAGAAACATGCTGAAGGAGGACCAGACCGGCAATCGGTTGTAGTGCCATTAAGAAGAAGAAGAAGAAGAACCATTTGATAAACATATCTGTCGTTTATTGTGGTGACGCCGTCATCGGACGGTGCTTCCATCGTGTGCTTCAAGTATGCCACTTTGCCTATTGTAATGTCTTGTTTAGACATTTCTATGGGCCTGGAATACGCCTCGAGGAGTGCTTTGGGTACACCTGCGTCGGGATTTAGGTTTTCGGCAATGCACCAGGCAAAGTCCCATTCTGTCGATGTTTTCCTTGCCCTTCTTTCGCCGTACGAAAGGCTTTTTGGGGCCATATTTTTTGCTCTACCTCTATGAATTCATCAACGGTGTTGCCGTTGTTTATTTCCTGTAGTAATGTTTCCAGAAACTCTTTTTCTTTGTCGTTTTCCGATTCTCCTATCTGCGTGCTAGTCTCTTTGGTAACAGGCCTCCTTTTATGACTAGATTCTTTCGCAGCATGTTGAGTCAATTGCCCACTTATCCATATTCTCTCGAGGGCATCTGCCAATGTACACATCTCATCGGTTGCTTTCTTAACTTCAGGTTTTGTATTTGCGTTCGCCTTTACAAGCATCCTCAGTTCATTTGCTTTCGCTATTACTTCCTTAGCGATAGTTTCTAGCTCCTTTCCCATTCCTTCGCTAGGCTCGTGGCTGTTTATATTTTGCCGTTTCCTCTTGGTAGGCTGCTCTACTGGGGAAGATTGTTGGTCAACTCTGTGGAGTGGTTCAATTTTTTTGTTGTCTCGTTTTTCCTGATCTTTCTCTGATCTTTGAATTGGCGGGTGGTGACCGTTTTACTCCTTCTCTCCTCAAGAATGGGTTACTTCCATCAGGTTCTTCGTTTCCTTCCATTACGCTGCACCGTAAAGCGACAGTTACAGATAAATTGAGCTTGCCTTATAACCAAGACCCGGTATATACTCTGGTTTTAAATCAGAGGGAATAGAATACACATCCGTCAAAAAAGAGGCAAGGACGGAATAGGTTTTGTTAAAAGACCGACTGCCAAGCGCGTGCATCGAAACCGGCTTGCCGGCGCAAGAGTTCGGTGCCTAGCGCTATGAGCTATTAGCTATTATAATTGTTCAAAATATTGTGCGTTCCACGTACGTTTTGTAAGATAAGATTTTTCGCGCGAAACAAAGAATGAACCAAATGAACCAAAAAGCAGAACTGTCCCGCCAAAATCGGGACGTGTGGTCACTTTACGTATTGAACATTTTGGTCGAATACATTTTGTGCAATTTTTTCTTGAAAAAAGCTGGACTAAGAGATTTTTGCCGTTTAAAGAGTTGCCGTTTCGGTATCTCATGAAATACCGAAAATAAATAAACTTTGCGTTGGTTTAAATTTAGTCTGAATCGATTAAATCTGGATGATGGATTAAATCAAATCTGAAATAGCCGGGATCGATTGAGTGCGATTGAATCTGGATGATTAATCGATCGATTGAATTAGATTGTATCGATTAAATGAACGCTAATTAATATAATCAATGTAGACGTTCTGATAAGATATTTACATAAAGTAAGTTTGTTAGCCCAGTAACGGTAAATTTTCACCTTATCTAGTCTTTCCTGTCTAGTTTAAATAATTCCCTATTATTGTCCATCGAGAAGTTCAAGTGTATGATTACATGGCGTAGACAGGAAGTGTGCGAGTGAATCGTTGATGAGTAACTTTTTTCGCATATTTATTTATTAAGTGTTTCGAACAAAAGGATGTAATAAATAATTTGCGATTTCCGTGTGTGTGTATGTGTGTGCAAAATGAATAAATTCAAGATTGCAATGAATAAGGGGGGTAAAGGTTTTGTTAAAAATAAAACATCGATGAAGATAATTTCGTTAACAATTCGTTCCAGCAAGACGTTTGTTTAGGAAACGTAAAATTATATATACAATATATAGAAATAAGTAAATGTAGTTATTACATTAAATTATTTCCTGTTTAATTTCAGTCTTTAATTACGACCATTAGGAAAGGTTGTAACAATTAAACGATTTGATGATACGAACAAACAACAAGAAGATAAAATAAATCTCTTTGAACGAGCAAAAAAGCGTTTTTTGCTGCTCTAACTTATTTCATTTCCGCTAAGCTTTAGATACAAAAAAAATCCCGTTACAGGAAATCGTTCTTATTAACGAGAATTTATATCGTATCAAGACAATATATATTGACATATGTTTATATAATTTTAGATTTAACGTTGATTAAATGCAAATTTATACTTTTTTACATTTTGTTTGATAATCGTGTGTAAAAGTATCCAAATCGTGCGTAAAAGTCCAATCTAAACCAAATGGAGGATCATTATTAAACGATTTCTGTTTGTTATTACTATGACAACAACGCGCGCCACTAAACAAAAAACATAGACGTAGTGAAATCGTATATTAAAGGACGAGTGCAGTAAGCGCGATGTTACAGCACGCGTCCATGTTTGGAATCTAATGGACAAGTGCTGAAAAACGCCTTACGAACGTTTTTCTATATTTTGCGCCTATTTATGCCATTTCTAAATAAGAAATCGCCGATACATATCGAGAAATTTGTATCGCACTCGGCGAGTCATAACCGCACGCATATGAGTGCTGTTATGAGTTCATTACAGACACAAAATACAAATAGTTATTTACATTAGAGTGTGGAAATTATTAATGATTTTACAACGCGACAGCTCGTTGCTGGGGAAAAGCAACGAGCTGTCGCGTTGTAAAATCATTTCCGCACGAAATTTGTATACATTTTTTTGGCCTATTATTATTTAAAAATAGACCCTCCGCCTCCACTTCCGGTCCCCCACTCCCGCCCCACGTCCGCTTCTTACCCCACTTCCGGATCCCACCTCCCACTTCCGGTTCCCACCCACAATTTCCGGTAGCTAGATTCGCTTGATGTATACACGATGTCAAAGCTAGCTTTATAATTCAGGAGGCCAAAAAATAAATTTTCTGAGGTATATTAAAAATTGAATTAACTTTTTTTATTTTGAATCACGAAGTCTCGATCTGCCTCTCAGTCTGGATTTATCTGGCTCAAATATAACTTAACCTAACCATAACCTAATCACCTAATTAAATCTAGGTTAACCTAGATTACATTGACAACGACCAAATAGTGTTCCCGTCACTGTGCGTTTACTAGTTACCACGGAAGCGCTGAACGTTCTAACCTTATTGTGTCAGTGATTTGAAGTATTTTGTCTGTCAAAATTACAATTTTTACAATATTATCGGTAAAACCAATTTTTTTTTTGTAGATTCAACCGTATTTTAACTTCGTAGATAGAATAATGTGTAATACAAGTGTGTGAAATCGCCTTCGGCTCGTGCTTTAAACTTCGCAACTCATGCACAAAAGCCCTTCTTCACACACTTGTATCATAAACTACTATTAGTAAAGGGTAACAAATTAAGAGTGTCTTGATTTTTAAACTGCAATCATCAAAAAAAAACGAAATAAGTTGGATACCAAATTTGTTGTTGAACATTGTAGAACCAAAAACCCATCGACGGAATTCTAAAAGTGAGTTTCGGACGAGTGGAAGAAGTTTCTGAGCTTTTTGCCGTTTATAAGGCCGAAAGAGAAAGGAGTTCAAACCAAAAGTAAACATGTGTAAGAATAAGCAGGGAGATATACTAAACGACAGGGATGACACGAAAACAGACTGCGAGTCGCAGAGAGAAAAATACTACGGTGTATATACGGGCCTATAAGGGATGAAACTACACAACAGTAGCTCAGTAGGAAAAACAGGAAAATAGAAGAACTATATGACCAAACAGACGTTGTAAGAACGATAAAAGCGGAAAGACTGAGATGGGCCGGCCATGTAAAGAGATTGGAGGATGTACGAGTTGTTAGATTGGTATGGGAACAAGCCCCGACAGGTAGAAGACCACTAGGAAGACCGCGAGTACGGTGGAGAGACAACATAGCGTCAGATCTTAGATCCCTGAATATCATAGAAGCGAAGGAGCTAATGATGGACAGAGTCCAATGGAGGAGAGTTGTTGAGTCAGTCAAGACCCACCATGGGATGTAAGAGCTACAGAGAGAGAGAGAGAGAGAGAGTGAGAGAGAGGGTGGGGGGGAGAGGGAGTGAGAGAGAAAGAGAGAGAACATGGTTTCAGGGTTGAAAGATCCACTACAACAGCAATCAGCGCTTTTTATGAAAGAATACTAGAGGAGATAGATAAAGGGACACATCCTGTGGGGATTTTCTGTGGTAGTACCAAATCCTTTGATTACGTGTCGCATAAAAAACTCATAGAAAAACTATATAGATGCGGAATTCGAAGCAAAATTGGTAGATGGTTCGAATCATTTTTACACGAAAGAAAGCAATACATGCAAATCTTCCAATCAAACAAAAATAATGCCTCTGCGCAATTAACAACATATATCGGGGTAGCACAGGGAAGTGTATTAGCGCTTTTATTATTTCCTTTATATACGGCAGACCTTATACAATATTTGAGAGTACCATAATTCCCATTTATAAGGAGAACGGTGACATTCAGGATTGTGTAAATTACTGAGGAATAAAACTCATGTCGCAGACAATGAAGATCTTTGAGAAAGTTATTGAAAGTAGGCTTCGGGCGGAGACGACAATGGTAGATGAACAGTTTGGATTTATGCCGGGAAAGGCAACAACTGATGCTATTTTTGCACTTAGGCAGGTCATGGAAAAGCACAGGGAGAAGAGGAAACAACTACATATGGTGTTAATAGACCTAGAGAAATCTTATGATCGGGTGCCCCGTCAGGAGGTATGGAGATGCATGAGATGGAACGAAGTACCGGAAAAATATGTGCGCATTGTTCAGGATATGTACCGTGGAGCAAAAACACGAATTATAAGCAGTATAGGATTGTCATATACTATACTGCCGTCCACTGTAGAAAGGCAGTAAGTCAAAAAATCTCGAACTGAGAAAACAAGGACCAAAGTTTAAGACATATTATTATTTCCGACTATTACCACATACGATGTACCACAAAGAAAGGCAGTAAGGCCACTTTCGGAATTAAAAAACTGATAGTATACAAAAGAAAACGGCAGCAATTGGCTTTACTCCTTTTCACTGTGGCAAAGCTACGAATTTTTAAAAGGCAGTAATTAATTTTCTTAAAAATAAATATTTTACAATTTTTGAATAATTTTCACGATTATTTAGTTAAATAGAGCTTTTTTTTCTGATTCCAACGATATAAAAATGTCAAAACTCGAAAATTTCGACTTACTGCCTTTCTACAGTGGACGGCAGTATACCGGTTCATATAGGTCTTCACCAAGGATCTGCACTAAGCCCCTATAGTTTTGATTTTATAATGGATGTCTTCTCTGAAATCTTAAGAGAACCAGCTCCTTGGTGTATGCTATTTGCAGATGATATTATTTTATGCAGCACAAACAGGGAAGAGCTTGAATATAAACTGGAATGCTGGAAAAGAGCTATGGAGGACAGTAGCCTTAAAATCAGTAATCGAATACCTGTGCCTTGGAGGAACCGTAAATGAAACTATTCATATGGATGGTAGCCAGATACTGGCAAGGGATAGTTTAAAGTATATGGGATCCAATGTATCTGCAGATGGAAATTTTAGATCTAGACCATGTAAAGAGACAGGAGGATGTACGAGTTGTTAGATTGGTATGGGAACAGGCCCCGACCGGTAGAAAACCACTAGGAAGGAGAGACAACATAGCAACAGATCTTAGATCCCTGAATGTCATGGAAGCGGAGGAGCCAATGAGTCCAATGGAGGAGAGTTGTTGAGTCAGCCAAGACCCACCATGGGTTGTAAGAGCTACAGGGAGAGAGAGGGATGAAATTCTTCTAAGATGGGTGGAACATTTTTCAGAACTGCTAGGAAGTGACGAAAACGTAAGACCAGAGCAATGACATCCGGAAAGCGATAGGGCATCTAAAAAACTATCAAGCACCTGGCCAAGATGGAATGCCCTCCAACAACAGAACTGTACAAGCAGTGTGGTGACACGCGTCTTGAAATAATATTAAAAGTATGGCATCAGCAACGCATGCCGGACAAATGGCAGGTTGGACTGATCTGCCCAATACACAAGAAAAGGGATCTATTTGAGTGTGGTAACTACAGGGGCATAATACAACTAAACACCGTCTATAAAATACGTCATCGCAGAACGTATCCAAGTATACGCGGAAACCAGACTTGAGAGTGCATACCTTGCAGAACGTATCCAAGTATACGCTGAACCCAGACTTGGAACATATCATGGTTTTAGACCTGGCCGTTCTACAAAGGATCAGCTCTTCATTTTACATCAAATTCTAGAAAGGACCAATGAATTCAACATAGATACCTTCCATTTCTTCATCGATTTCAAGGCAGCTTATAATAGTATATTACGGCCGAAGCTTTAAGAAGCCATGAATGAGCTTAAGATACCAGGAACTCTCATAAACCTCACAAAAATGACAATGTCTAGGGTAGTATGCTGTGTGCTGTGTCAAAACAAAATGATATATCGAACCCGTTTGAAACGAAGGTTGGCGTGAGATGAGGGTAAAGCGCTAGCATGCCTACTGTTTAACATAGCCTTGGATAAAGTAGTTCGAGAGGCCCAACTGAATAATAGAGGCACTATCTTCAACAAATCTACTCAAATCCTGGCCAATGCAGATGATGTAGATATTATTACTAGAACCATACGACAGGCCAAAGAAACATTCACAATTTTTGAAGCCGCAGCAAACAATTAGGACTACACGTAAACGAATAAAAAACTAAATTTGTGGCGGCAACAAAAAACCAAAGAGCGCGAGACATTGGACAGAACATTATAATTAATGATCATAATTTCCAAGGGGTGAGGGAGTATCTGGGTGGATAATAACAACAGTGCAGAAATCAGAAGACGCATTATGTTGGCAAATAGGTGCTATTTTAGGAAGTATCTTCGCAATCGTAATCTATCAAGAATTACAAAAATCAGGCTATATAGAACACTCATCATACCAGTCTTAATGTATGGATTGGAGACATGGACCCTGACAAAAAGAGATGAATCTCTGTTGATGATCTTTGAAAGAAAGATATTGCGAAAAATATACGGGGCAATCGAAGAAGACGGTATGTGGAGACGCAGGTATAACTTCGAAATTTACAACATCTATAGAGAAGCCGGTAACAAGGACATAGTAACTAAAATCAAAATCGGCAGATTGCGATGGTCAGGCCATGTGAACAGATATGATGACAATAATCCTGCAAAAAAGATCCTTAAAGCAGAACCCATAAGTACAAGAGGGCGAGGAAAGCCAAAGCTGTGCTGGAAGGATGGTGAAGACCGTGGTGCACTGAACTGAACGATGCAGACCAGAAACAGGAATGAATGGCGAAAGAAGCTGGAGAAGGTTTTTGGATGATGATGAAGGCCGAAAGAGTAAATGATGAAGGCGAAAAGAGTACAATTTAAAATTGTTGTTATCGACTTATATGAAATTCCTACTTGCTGCGATAAACGTCGCACAGATTGATTGGATTGTTCCTCAATTCTGTTCCTAACTTGCAGAGAATTCACTTCTATTCTAGAAGTTTTCTATCTCTTTGTAAATTTAGTTTCCTTAATAGAATCTGCTTGACGATATATTTCGACCAATCTTGCAATCTTGTCCTGCAATTTGGCGGCGCTAGAAAGTGAAAGCACCTTCGTGTTTTTGAATAACGGAGTTCGTTCCAATAAAATGTTCTACAGAAACAATCCCTTGTTCAATCGGTCACTCCGCTCCATTTTCAAAAAAACTATAAGGTTCACTGAATATTAGACAGTTAATAATAAGTCGCAAAGGAACAGAAAAACACACATTGCTCTTATCGACCTTGAAAAAGCCTACGATAGCGTCCCCGTGATACAACTTTGGAAAGCTATGGAACAACTTGTTGTACAAGTGTTCCAAAGACTTCCGTTGTATCTGAAAGGAGCTAGGCTGCCGCAGGCATTGATTGCACGACACAGGTGCGGGTCAGCAGAAAAAGGTAGGAGGTACTGGATGGGCGCTCGCTCTAAACTGTGTGGCATATGTGGGGAAGCTAGTGACATGTGGGTACATTGGGCACAAAACTGTGAAGGATGTCAGTGGAGCAGTGAGGAGAGACCGGTGGTAGAAGACTGGGGTTCGTGCATGAGGGAAGACGTAACCGGTTGGGCCTTGATGAAAAGGGTGGTACAGTTAAAAAAAAAGATGAATAGATAGTGAGATGAATTGTCTTTGTCGTTGTGAATGGAGTGCGAGGAATTGCTATTTTTGGTTGCCTTACTTTTTTTTTGGTTTTGTGTGTTGTTTTTCTTTTTCCTTATCTCTTAATTTTTACCTCGGTTTTGGAATAGTTATTTACATTAGAGTGTGTAAAGTTTGATTTTACAACGCGACAGCTCGTTTGGGTTTATTATACAGGCCCTATTAGCTGGAGCGCTATAAATCATTTCCGCACGAAATTTGTATAATTTTTTTTGGCCGACAATTATTATTTAAGAAACAAATGGAGGGTCTATTTGTTTCTTAAATAATAATTGTCGGCCAAAAAAAACTATACAAATTTCGTGCGAAAATGATTTCTCCACTTCCGGTGGAAAATTATTCAGACAAAACTAGACAAACAAAATTAGACAGATTAGTCTTGATTGACCAGTCTTCTTCATTTTAAAAAAGAAAATTCAGAAGTATGTTGTGTACATAGGTAGTATGTAATCAATGAACTAATAATAATGTATGAACTTTCTCCTGTTGCAGATTCAGAAATTCAACAACAGCAACAATGAGTTCGAAAATTCCGGTCGCTTCTGTTTTCACCTTCGTCTTCATATTGGTAAGGAATAAAAGAAATATGTTTACTGAATGGACAAAGGCAATGAATAGATTGAAAGTGAAAGACGAATTTTGCTGGAAAATATGATTTGATTCTCTCATAAATTTATAATGAGAGAGTCACCGTGAAAAACATGGCACATAGAATCCTGGACCTAATAGAGGGACTGGATCTATTTGCATGAATGAAACAATGTGGGGAAATACAATAGGCCAATGGGCCGCAGTGTTTTAAGTTCCTCCTTAAGTTCCTCCCAGAATACAGGAACGTGCAAGTGTTCCAAAGACTTCCGTTGTATCTGAAAGAAGCTAGGCTGCCGCAGGCATTGATTGCACGACACGCTGATTATGTATGCGTTGAGTGAGAGTCCAATATGTTTCTATAGTTTGTTTGAATGTAGAAATGCAAAAAAAATTAATAGAGAAATTTTGTAATTACAAGAGAAAATTTGCACGACAAATAACTCATTAATGACTTCCTTCCTTTTCAACGATTCGACTCACAGATACGGACAACCTTTCAAAAATGTTTTCCGATTAATAACGGACACTGTTCGTAAATTTACGTTGACCTTTAGCGGTCTTCATAAATACTTTCAGATAATGTTTATCTTAAGATGTTACTTGAGGTCAAAACCCGACAGCTCTTCCTCGTTCAACGCACAACGAAAATCCGCAGAAAACACTGAACTTATCTCATCAACATCGATTGAGTTACAGTACTTTAAGATTATTTTGCATCTGTAATGAACTATAACAGCACTCATATGCGTGCGGTTATGGCTCGGCGAGTGCGATACAATTTTCTCAATGTATACGGCGATTTTTTTAAATTTAGAAATAGCATAAAAGGGCGCAAAATAGAAATAATAATATAAAATATAAAATCGTAAGGCGTTTTTTCAGCACTTGTCCATTAGAACCAAACATGCACGCGTGCTGAAACATCGCGCTCACTGCACTCGTCCTTTAACCTTTATCGGACGAATGTTACATATATGTAACATTTAAAATATGTTACTTAATTCGTAAAATACGTTTATTATCGATCAGAAAATCAGTACGATAAAGGTTAATTGTTGAAATATACTAATCGAGTAAGGTACCGTCCCTGAACTCCGAAGGGGTCAAAAGTCAAGATTTTTTGAAAATTAAGAAAAATTGTCAAAAAATGCGGCTTACGTCTTGAATTTTTTCCAGTGAATTGAACAAAACATTAGGTTTTTTTTGACGAGCCTTACCAAGTTCCGACCCCGCAGGGGGCGGCTGTAGGTGCGTTTTAAATTTTTCACTTTTTCCGTAAAAACTCCGTTCCTCTTGCGCGTCGAAACGCGAAATTGTCATTTTCTGTTGTAAAACTGAACGGGCCTTCGACCCGTGTCTGTCTGCCGCTCGCAAGTCCCACACGGCGTCCTCCAGGTGCCAAAAACAGGAGATCGTTTCTAGCACTTTTGAAGAGCAATTTTGGTCCGCGGCTCGATTTTTTTACTGCTTCCTCTTGCTGCGTCGATTTCACGTTTTTTGACGTCATGCGGAAAAGTTCGCGACCGTCGGTTCACCCGGTGCAGCGGAAAATGCAAGCGAAAAAAAACCGTTTTTTTCATCACATCTGTGGACGCCTTACTCTTGATTGAAGAGCGCCGTGTCTCCAAACCGGTTCGTTCGATGCGAGATGTTTACCCGCAACGGGCGGTAGAAGATTCTGGGACCTGGGGCATCCTATTCCCGCTCTGGGTCAATTTGAACACAAAAATCGGAAAAACGCGCTGTTTTTTTCACCTAATTTGCGGGGATCTCTCTCCTGGAATATCCAACAGCCGGATCGGGACCGGACCGGCACCAATCGATTCGGCATAGTGTCCTTAAGTTTGTTTTGGAGTTTAGTTGCGATTGCGTGTCGGATGGCGCCGGGAGGCCCGAAAAACCATATTTTGCAGATGTAAGCGAGAATCCTCTGGGATTCGCTAAATTAAATAGCAGGGCGTCGCGGTGGTGGTTTCTGAATATAGAACGAAAGGGTCTATAAGGCGATAGGGACGACGCATCGCTCGATCGCATTTGGGGGTCTCGACGCCCGTCCAAACTCGAAACGAATTTTTCAAAATTGAGCAAATTGAAACCTTCAATATTCGGTGAAATGTTTTAGAATTGTATTGCTCTTTTCAGGTATTATAGCCCCACATGTCTACTTTCGAACGACACCAGTCTCGGCGCATTACACCTCCGGGGACGTTACAGCTGATCATTCTGACACTATTTTCGCTCAGGTTATGTGCAAATGTCATTGTTGAAGTTTATCCGTTTATGATTATTCGTGTAATTATGAGAAGATACAATTAAAAAAAAGAATTTAAATCAAAATTCTGATTTTTCGCTCATTGTTAGGTTGAAATTCAAATCAAATTCAAAGAGATATTTTGAAATATCTAAATTGCTGCGACTCTGGCTCTTGATTAGCAACACATAACAACGTCAAAATTAGCAATTTTTCACAAATTTCTACAAGAAAACGAAGATTTTACACTTTTCTTATAGCAGATTCTTAAAATTCAGACCATTTTACATCAGAAACAGTTGCTTCCGTTCACATTTGAATTTAATAATTTATTTCATAAACCGCAATATTTACGAGTTTTTTTTGAGAATAATTGAAGCTTTTAAATTGAATTTAGATTTCAACGGTACAATACGCGTCTTCCTCGGATGTATAGCAACAGAGTTATTGGCGAAAAACTTTCAGTATTACCATTTCACTGCGGAAGGAACAGCCTTTCAATATTTATCGGCATTTTCGATTCAAATTCGAATACAACTTCTATTAAAATATGCTGCATGAATTTTCAACTGCTGACGGTCCAGACGTGGCCGACGTTTGAAATCTCCCTCCAACTGTTTACTTGATTTTCAAACATTTGCGCTTTTCATTTCCCTACATTTCTAATAAATTCTTCTAGCATGAATCGATAGGGTAAACTTTCCTCTACCAGCGGAGCAAATTTTATCATTGCTTTGCAAACCGTTTTACCAGGATTTTTTTTTAAATTCAATTCATTTGCCAGGATTCGGGATGGCTAGCATCGGTTGCATAGTCAACTCCGCCCCACAGAAGTTTCCTTCCATTTTCCGTGGTGAATGGTGTCCGGGAAAATTTTATTTCTCAGATTTGTTAAAGTTGGAAAATTCTACATTAGAAACAATTGAATATTCTTGCAATTTCACACTCTTACTTGAGTAAAAGTAAGCTCGGGCATATTTGATTAGAGTTTTTACTGATTTTATAAAAGAAAACTATTGTTTTACAAATCTCTGATTGGACATTCTGAAAAATAGGCTAATTTTACATTGGGGACGATGTAAGTTTTTGGGTCATCTGGTGATTTAAAATCCATTTTCCAAACGGTGAGAATTTCGACTTTCCTACAAGAATAGTTACAAATTGCACATTTAATTTGGAATCTAAAACTGTATTCCGCGACTTCCTAGCATGTATAACAAAAGAGTTAATGTTGAAAAACGATCAGTTCTACCACTTGACGGCTGAAGAAAAAGCCATCTCTAAATTTATCCGGTTTTTCTTTTTAAAATCGAATAGTGCTCATTGAGGCCTATTGAAATGTGCTGCATGAACTTAAAAATGTCCTTCTACTTTTCTGCTTCGTCTTCGAAAAATCATAAGCCTCATTTCCTTGGGTTTGGAAGAAATAGCGCACTTTCTTTTAACAAACGCATAAAGTTTTATGTAGTTTACATAAGTTTTATATAGAGTGTACATGTTTCTATTGAAATTGACATATTTGTGGTCGATAGACTTGACACAGAATTTTTTTAATAAAGAAATTCTTACAAATATATTTTTTTGTCCAATTTTCCGGAGTCTAAGAAACATGCATTTAGCGCTATTTTATAGAGCAGATTTTCATCTAAAAGTTGTGTCATTTTCATTTTTCCAAAGCGAACCGTTTTGGCGGAAGAGCCCATTTAAACCCATGTAAATTGAAAAACGAAATTCAGAGAAGGGACCCCCTTCGATAAATTTTGGGATTTTATATTTTTTGCTTCTACGACTAAACCGAAGGTTTTTACAAAATTTGTAAAGAATACTTTTTTGTAGACACCGACGTCTTACATACGGATATCCCGGTTATAATTTTCCATCTTGAGGCGTTGACGAGATATTTCCATAAAATTGTTGACGAGAAAATCATTCTTCACGACGTCCCCATTGGAGTGGCAGCGTTCTAATTTTGTCAACTCATACCTCTGGTGGATACCTATATTCAGTATAAGTTTCATTGAAATCCTTCAAGGATTAATATATTTTTTTGCAATTTTTGAATATTTTGAAATTTTCGCGTTCGGTTTTGATCGGAATTCGTGATTGACATGTCTGGATTTGTTGAAAAAAATATTTTAGTAAGTTTCACACAACGTGGAACAACAAAATTTGACACATTTGTAGAGAATTAGTCAGTCTATGATATCCCCCAGTTAGTTTTGAAAAATATTTTATCTGGCGGCGGCCGCCGCCCCTCAAACTCGAACGTAACAGAAATTAATAAATTCAAATAACTATAAAATGAAAACTGCAAGAGATGTATTGAAATTTCTTTCAGATCTATATAGATTATACATTTTTCTATTGAAATTGACGTTTTGGTATTTTCATGGCCGATAGCCTGGACACATAATTGTTTTAATAAAGAAATATTCATTGAAAACTTGCAAATATATTTTTTTGTCCAATTTTCCGGAGTCTAAGAAACATGCATATAACGCTATTTTATAGAACACATTTTCATCTAAAAGTTGTGTCATTTTCATTTTTCCAAAGCGAACAGTTTGGCCGAAAATTTTTTTTGCAAACGAAGAAATTCAAAAACGAAATTCAGAGAATGGGGTACCCCTTCTAAAAAATTTTCAATTTTATATTTTTTACTTTTGCGACCAAACCGAAGGTTTTTACAAAATTTTCAAAGAATACTATTTTGTAGGCACCGACGTCTTACATACGAATATCCCGGTTATAATTTTTCATCTTGAGACGTTGACGAGTTATTTGCAAATAGGGTTTGATGCAAAAATAATTCCTCACGACGTCCCCATTGGAGTTGGAGCGTTCAAGTTTTGTCAACTCATATCTCTGGTGGATACCCACATTCAGTATAAGTTTCATTGAAATCCTTCAAGGATTAATATATTTTTTTGCAATTTTTGAATATTTTGAAATTCTCACATACGGTTTTGATCGGAATTCGTGATTGACCTGTCTGGATTTGTTCAAAAATTATTTTAGTAAGTTTTACCCAACGTGGAACGATAAAATTTCACACTTTTGTAGAGAATTAGTCAGTCTATGATATCCCTTAGTTAGTTTTGCAAAATATTTTATCTGGCGGCGGCCGCCGCCCCTCAAACTCGAACATAATA
Organism: Phosphuga atrata; assembly: GCA_944588485.1. NCBI lineage: Eukaryota > Metazoa > Arthropoda > Insecta > Coleoptera > Silphidae > Phosphuga > Phosphuga atrata. The sequence goes on along the minus strand of OX155892.1, from coordinate 111,201,817 downwards.
AAAATTAATAAATTCAAATAACTATAAAATGAAAACTGCAAGAGATATATTGAAATTTCTTTCAGATCTATATAGATTATATATTTTTCTATTGAAATTGACGTTTTGGTATCTTCGTGGCCGATAGCCTTGACACAGAATTTTTGTAAATACAGAAATTTTGAAAAAAAATTGAAATTTGGTGAAATCTTTTTTCTGTTCATTTTTCCAAACTCAGATAAATCAAGGCCACATACGCGCGGCAGCGCCGCGCGTATAGCCCTGAACAGATAAATCAAAGCCACATCACATCAAAACCACATACGCGCGGTAGCGCCGCGCATATAGTCTTGATCAGATAAATCAATACCACATACGCACGGCAGCGCCGCGCGTATTGTCTTGATCAGATCACAATCAAGACCACATACTCGAGGCAGCGCGTTTGTGGTCTTGATTTATCTGTTTTCTACAAGTTTTACGAGTTTTCTACAAGAATAGTTAAAAATTACACATTTAATTTGGAATCTAAAGGTGTATTCCGCGACTTCCTAGCGTGTTTAACAAAAGAGTTATTGTTGAAAAAACGGTCAGTTCTACCACTTCACGGCTGAAGCCATCTCGAAATTTATCCGGATTTTCTTTTTAAAATCGAATAGTGCACATTGAGGCCTATTGAAATGTGCTACATGAACTTTTTGCGGCTGATAGCCGCGACATGCCGAGCGTTTAAAAATGTCGTTTACTTTTCTGCTTCATCTTCGAAAAATCAAATGCCTCATTTCCTTGGGTTTGCAAGAAATAATTTTAACACAGATCTATAAAACACATTAATTTCATCGCTCCGCTGTTAATTGTTTGGTCATGGGATTTTTTTTCATTCAACTCCGAATTCATTCTCCATTTAAACCTATGTAAAATGTAAAACCAAATTCAGAGAAGGGGTACGCCATTGAAAAAATATCACTTTTCACATTTGTGACAAAACCAAAAGACTTTATAAAATTTGCAAAGAATGCTTATTTGTAGATACCAGAATTCCACATACGGTGCACCAAATTCCTATTTTCTGTTTCGAGGCTCTGCAGAGATATTTGCCGAATTCCTCCAAAACTAAAATAATTTGCCGCGTCGTCCCCGATGGCAGCGGAACATTGAATTTTCGTCCGAGTGTACTTTTTATAGGCATCCATGTACAGTAAAAATTTCGTTGGAATCGTTTGAGGTTTAATGCATTTTTGAGTATTTTTAAATTTCCGCGTTCGGTTTTGGATAAAATTCGTGATTGACAGGTTTGATTTCCTTAAAAAATAGCCTTTATGAGTTCCACCCCACGCAGAACAATAAAATTGTACACATTTATACACAGGGCATCGTTCTATGAAATCACTTTGTCAATTTTGCAAAATATTTTATCTGGCGGCGGCCGTCCCTCTTAAAGCCAAACCGGAAGAGAAAACAATAAATTCAAATATCTATAGGTTGATAACTGTAACAGATTTTTACAGAATTCTTTCAGTTCTATATAGACCATACATTTTTCTATAGAAATTGATATTTTGACATCTTCGCGTTTCTACTCTCAGGCTTCTGCCCTTAAATTCATACCATTACAGAGAGTAATAAGAGTACTTTGAATTGAAAAATTACTATTTATTATTTAAATTCCAAGTTTTTACAATTAATTAGACGCAATTAACAGTCGCGTACCATACTTTTAATCAAATGACTATAGCTTCAAAAGTTTAATTGGTACATTAAAAAATCTTTCATTTTTATATAGACTATCCATTTTCTATTTTTCGTTTTGGTATCTTTGACGCCGATAGCCTTGCCGCAGGATTTAATTAAAAAACTATATATTGAAATTTTTCAAAGCTTTTCTGATTCCTACCAAACTTGCGTATAACACTGCTCGATAAAGCAGATTTTCTAAAAAGTGTGCAATTTTTATACTTCCAGATCAAACATTGTGGCCGCGTGACCTCTCGATCCATAATAAAATAAAGTAGCAAGAGGTGTTGTTAAACCTAGGTTAGGTTAGAACACCTCGATCTAAAATATGCTAAAGTGGCAAAGTCTGTTGGCCTAACTTAGGTTAGGTTATATACCGCAAAGCGGCAGAAAAATTAAGACAAACTACAAGCGCGACAAGCGGTAGCGCGACCCAAGATATCAAAAAATAAGATAAAGCTGAATGGAATTATCCTATTAGGTTACATGTCGCAAAGCGCCAGATAAATCCAGACCACATACGCATCCCTCGAAGTGAAACCGGAACTGATAATAATAGATTCAAATAGCAACAACTTGAAAACTGTAATAGATATAATAAAAACTCTTTCAGATCTATTAAGATCAGAGATATTTCTATTGAAGCAATTTGACCATTTTGGAATTTTCGTGGTCGATAACCTTGACACTGGATTTTTTAAATAAAGAAATACATGAAAATCAAGTCAACGTTGACATTAACGTCAGTTGAGTAATTTATTGGTAATTTTTTTTTTTTTGGTGAAACTTTTAGTAACATAATTTTGCTAAGTGTTGCTAATTGTCTAAACTTACTATAATTTGAGGAGTGATATTGGAAATCAAGAGTTGCCAACCTTCATAAAAGGAGGTTACTATATATGATGAAGCGACGTTAGTAACTAAGGTTTTTACAACTTTGACGAAAAAAACTCTTAACAGCTGATTTTTTCTGACTTGGTTATGTTATCTGCCAAACTTGACAACAACAACGAAACTTCCACAAATAGTTGGTGAGATTTTGTCTGAGTATGTTGGTTACTCAACAACACAAGTTACCAACTTGATAAAAACAATATATGTTGGTTATGTTGAACGTAAAATTGACAAGTTGACAACACCAACGTCACTTATTTAATTAAAAGGTTATGACATTTTTAGTGAGATTTTCAGTAACTTTTACGCCACAGCTGATTTTTTTTTTGTCCATGTAAACCTTAATAACTAACATCACATCGCTAGATATAGTAACTTTTTGTATGAATGTTGACTGGTTTTCATTTCTAATATCACTCCTTTAATTATATTTAATTATAGTAAGTTTGATTTCACACAATTGTCAATCACATCACATACTTGAAAATGTATTACACAATTCCACCCTCATCAATTATTCCACCTTTAGCAACTATTCCATTCTTTTCAAATCTTCAATCCACAAAAACTATTCCATTCCGAAAAATACGATCCACATGTACTAGTACAATAACTAATTCAACAACTTTTGTCTTCTCTGTCTAGTTTGGTGTGTTTAACAAACTTCTCATTATCAGTTCTCTTTCTTCAAAATTGTAATTTAATTCTCTCCTTGGTTAAATATTTGTTGCTTGTAGGCAGGTCGTCTGTTTGTCGGGGTGTTTTTTTTTGTTGCGACCACCTGTGTCATCCGTTCGTATGTTAATATTTCTCTGTTTTCGTGAGATAAATACGAATTTGTTGGAAAAAGGGCAAATACAGGTGTCGTCTCCAAATATTTAACAATCCACAATGTATATTCGACGAAATCATTCAGAAATAGTTGCCTAATAAGAAAATGTTTATTTTTGTCGCGATGATGTCATAGGTTTGCAGTTTCTCTCGCGTTCGACGCTTTCGCCTACAAACAATAAATGTTCCTAGCAATTTCAAATCTCGATAAATCTCAGTTTATTAACACAAAACTAATTAAATGAGTTTAATAATTTAATTTTTTTAAATATCAAATATCATTTAAAATTTATATAATCATTTATAACATCATAAAACATAAAAATTTTTAATTTAATAGAAACAATTTAGAGCCTATGATTAAGATGTTAGTTTTCACATCGAAACTAGTAAGGCAAATAAATTATTAAATTATAAAAGAACTTTATTTCCCATTACCAATAATATATAAAAAATGATAAACAATAGGGATAATAATAACCAACATCTAATTAAATGAGATTCGTCTGGGCGTAAGAGATTCAATTGAATTTGCATGTGTTTCTAAAATCCTTGTGCCAATTTATGATTTTAACATTTAAAACTATTCAAATTGCGAATGTTTTCTTTTACATATAAACAACACATTCAGATAACACAAACAGTTCAATAAAAATTTAAAACTTTTTTCGCCTTCCCTCTATTTCGTAATTCAAAACAGCTAACATTTTTTCTTTATTTACAATTTGCGAATTAATAAAACGCAATATATTATTTCCGTTAGACTTTTTTTTAAACTTTGAAATCATTTTTAAAAATAGATATAATTGAATATACAAAAATTTCTGTCGCAAAACTAGATAGACAAACTAATAGCTAAATTATTCAAAATATAAAAATAAGCTAAAATATAATATTAAATAAATATTATAATAAGTAATCGTAAGTAAACCTAACCTAAATTATTAAACCTAAGTAAACCTAACCTAAATTATATAAAAAAAAACCTTGATTTTCAATGTCATAAAAACTTTTAGTATTCTTCCACCCTTGTGCCGATAAACTGCAATCGAGTGTGTAGCCGAGGCGAGTGAGATTCATCTTCAAGGCAGTCCGTCCATAAATTACGTCACTCTCAAGGTTTGCAGCGATTCAAAAGCAATTTTAAAAAATCGTACAAAAACCGACTAATCACTGTTTATCATTGTCTTACTTTAATGAGTCTTAAATGGATTCGTTTAGAGATCCACGGTCGGTTTTATTTGCGCGTCGTGTTTTGATGGATGTGCAGAGGATGAGTCAAAAGATTGTTTTTTTGTTGTTGCTACATACCATGAGATCATCTAATTAATTATCGAGATGCGACCGATATGAAATCGTAATTATTCTTATTACCGTAATTAAAACGCAAATTATTATTTTATAACATCCTCTAAATTAAATTAAATTAAAAGTAAATTTCATTGTCTTAATATTCAAACTACATTGTCTTAATTAATCTTAATGCATCTTCATTTAATGTCTTTGTTACAGATTAGCACTGCCATCAATGCTGCCAACATACCGAACCAACCAACGAGTAAGTTTAAAAAAAAAAAAAACTAGAAATTTACAAACTTATTAAAGGCGAAACAGCCTGAATATCTAAATATATTCAACCTTTCCGTAGCTCTATAATATTATTAAGTCTTATTAAGACTGTAAAACAAATTTCATGTCAAAATAAATACTTCCCTTGTTAATACCACGCAGGATATTGAATTAAACAACAGATACAACCCAGTCTACTTTCATGACACTAAACGAGTACCTACTACATAAATAACATTGTTTTTAAGATCACATCTTACCACCACTATCTCACAGATGGCTGTTCACTTTTAAATAGAAAGTTAAATAGAAAGATGTGATCTTAAAAACAACGTTATTTATCTAGAAGGTACTCGTTTAGTGTCATGAAAGTAGACTGGGGCTAGTAATAACATGCAAATATCTGTTGTTTAATTCAATATCGTGCGTGGTATTAACAAGGGATGTAGTTGTTTTGGTGTGCTCTAATAGTCAAGGTGTCGGACTTCGGAGCCGCAAGTCTCGGGTTCAAATCCTAGACATTGTGTAAAATAAGCCACCGTTCTCCTGTAGATGGTTCTGGTAAAGTCAACGCAGTAAAAATCTGCCTCGAAACTCCCCCGATTAGTGGCTCGCCATCCACTTTAAAAACTGTAAGGGCTCTGCTGCCCTTTGTGAATTGTGAAATTTGAGAATTGTTAAAGTGAAAGACACAAATGTCATATTTGCCAAAACTAATTTAAAAGTGTCAAAAATAAGACACTTGACACTTTCAGTCAAAATAAATGTCGAAATTGATGTTGAAAGTGTCAAAGTGAATGTCGAAAGTGTCAAAATAAATGTCGAAATTGATGTTTTGAAAGTGTCAAAATAAATTTAGAAATTGATGTTGAAAGTGTCAAAATAAATGTCGAAATTGATGTTGAAAGAGTCAAAGTGAATGTCAAAAGTGTCAAAATAAATGTCGAATTGATGATTTAAAAGTGTCAAAATAAATTTAGAAATTGATGTTGAAAGTTTCAAAATAAATGTCGAAATTGATGTTGAAAGTGTCAAAGTGAATGTCGAAAGTGTCAAAATAAATGTCGAAATTGATGTTTTGCAAGTGTCAAAATAAATTTCGAAATTGATGTTGAAAGTATCAAAATAAATGACGAAATTGATGTTGAAAGTGTCAAAGTAAAGTGTCAAAATAAATGTCAAAATTGATGCTGACAGTATCAAAGTGAATGTCGAACGTGTCAAAATAAATGTCGAAAGCGTCAAACTCAAGTTTGACTCTAAGTGAGATACTTAATTAATATTTGTATATTAACAAACAAATGTTGATGTTTGAACGCCAAATGCTCGTTAAACAAGCCGAAATTCTCGAAAATGTTTCGAATAAAATTTATAGCAAATTTAATTTCCTACAAGAAACCGCATTTAGTTTTGCAATTGGTTTACTAATTCTGTTAGATACCGTTCAAAACCTAAGGCAATAATTGTTAAAAAAATCGATTATGTTGCAAATTTATGCGAAAACCGAGCGAAATTTGCGAAAAACTTTCAAATAAAGCTTATTCCGCATTAAATTCGCTATAAAAATCCTCACTGTCTACTCCAATTAGTTAACTTATTCCCTTTAAAAAACACAAGATTCAAGACCCATCAATAGGAAAATAATAGGAACTAATAAGGCTATCGACCTAAATGACATAAATTAGTCTTCCTCAAGGTTTCAGGATGGATTTTAGCGTGTTTGATTAAATTATCTAGATAGTTTTAATGGTTTTAAAAAGGGGTTTTGTTTTCAAAATTCTTCAAAATTTTATGATGAAATATCTCGAAATTTGGCGAAAATTCGCAAAAATGTTTCAAATAAAATTTGTAGAGCGTTAAATTTTCTATAAGCGGGCTTAATTACTTAGTTGACTAGTTTTTATTTAAACTACGTTATGAAGATTTTTCTAGAAATCTAAGTAATCTTCTTAACGAAACTCAGGTTTGATTTTGAAGTAAGATATCTTGCTAATATGTGTATCTTAACAAACAAATATTGTTGTTTGAACGCCAAATTCTCGCAAAACAAGCCGAAATTCGCGAAAGTGTTTCGAATAAAATTTATAGCAAATTTAATTTCCCACAAGAAACCCCAATTAGTTTTGCAATTAGTTTACTAATTCTGTTAGACAAAGTCCAAAACCTACGCAAATAATTGTTTAAAAAAATCGATAATGTTGCAAATTTCTGCGAAAACTGAGCGAAATTCGCGAAAAACTTTCAAATAAAACTTATTGCACATTAAATTCGCTATAAAAATCCTCACAGTCTACTCCAATTAGTTAACTAATTCCGTTTAAAAACACAAGATTCAAGACCCATCAACATGAAAGTAATAGGAACTAATAAGGCTATCGACCCAAATGACATAAATTAGTCTTCGTCAAGGTTTCATGATGGATTGTAGCGAGTTTGATTAAATTATGTAGATAGTTTGAACGGTTTTTTAAGAACGAGTTTTGTCTTCAAAATTCGTCCAAATTTATGGCGAAATATCTCGTAATTTGGCGAAAATTCGCAAAAATGTTTCAAATAAAACTTGTAGAGCGTTACATTTTCTATAAGAGGGCTTAATTAATTAGTTGACTAGTATCTATTTAGACTACGTTATTAAGATTTTTCTGGATATCAAAGCATTTTGTTGAAGAAACTCAGGTGTTGCTTTAAAGTAAGATATCTTGTTAATATTTGTATCTTAACAAACAAAAATTGTTGTTTGAACGCCAAATTCTCGCAAAACAAGAATAACGTTTATAGCAAATTTAATTTCCTACAAGAAACCGCATTTAGTTTTGTAATTAGTTTAGTAATTCTGTTAGATACTATTCAAAAACTAAGTCAATAATTCTTTAAAAAAAATCTATTATTGCAAATTTCTGCGAAAACCGAGCGAAATTCGCGAAAAACTTTAAAATAAAACTTATTGTGCATTAAACTCGCTATAAAAATCCTCACAGTCTACTCCAATTAGTTAACTAATTCCCTTTAAAAACCCAAGATTCAAGACACATCAACACGAAATAGGAATTTTTAAGGGGAATTAATAAGGCTATCGACCCAAATGACATAAATTAGTCTTCGTCAAGGTTTCAGGATGGATTTTAGCGAGTTTGATAAAATTATATAGATAGTTTGAATGATTTTAAGAACGAGTTTTGTTTTAAAAATTCGTCCAAATTTATGGCGAAATATCTCGAAATTTGGCGAAAATTTGCAAAAATGTTTCAAATAAAACTTTAGAGCGTTAAATTTTCTATAAGAGGGCTTAATTAATTAGTTGACTAGTATCTATTTAGACTCCGTTATTAAGATTTTTCTGGAAATCAAAGCATTTTGTTAAAGAAACTCAGGTGTGGCTTTGAAGTAAGATATCTTGTTAATATTTGTATCTTAACAAACAAAAATTGTTGTTTGAACGCCAAATTCTCGCAAAACAAGCCGAAAAAAAAAGCAAAATTTATAGCAAATTTAATTTCCTACAAGAAACCGCAATTAGTTTTGCCATTACTTTACTAATTCTGTTAGATATTATTCAAAACCCAAGTCAATAATTGTTTTCAAAAAAATTGATAATGTTGCAAATTTCTGCTAAAACCGAGCGAAATTCGCGAAAAACTTTCAACTAAAACCTATTCCTTATTAAATTCGCTATAAAAATTCTCACAGTCTACTCCAATTAGTTAACTAATTCCCTTTAAAAACACAAGATTCAAAACACATCAACACGAAATTTATAGGAATTAATAAGGCTATCGACCCAAATGACATAAATTAGTCTTCCTAAAGGTTTCAGGATGGATTTTAGCGAGTTTGATTAAATTATGTAGATAGTTTGAATGGTTTTAAGAACGTGTTTTGTCTTCAAAATTCGTCCAAATTTATGGCGAAATATCTCGAAATTTGGCAAAAATTTGCAAAAATGTTTCAAATGAAACTTGTAGAGCGTTAAATTTTCTATAAAATTGCTGAATTAATTAGTTGACTAGTATCTATTTAGTCTACGTTATTATATTGAAGATACTCAGGTTTGGCTTTGAAGTAAGATATCTTGCTAATATTTGTATCTTAACAAACAAATGTTGTTGTTTGAACGCCAAATTCTCGCTAAACGAGTCGAAATTCGCGAAAATGTTTCGAATAAAGTTTACAGCAAATTTCATTTCCTACAAGAAACCGCATTTAGTTTTGTAATTAGTTTAGTAATTCTGTTAGATACTATTCAAAACCTAAGTCAATAATTCTTAAAAAAAATCTATTATTACAAATTTCTGCGAAAACCGAGCGGAATTCGCGAAAAACTTTCAAATAAAACTTATTCCGCATTAAATTCGCTATAAAAATCTTCACAGTCTACTCCAATTAAGTAACTAATTCCCTTTAAAAACACAAGATTCAAGATCCATCAACACGAAATTAAAAGGAACTAATAAGGCTATCGACCCAATTGACATAAATTAGTCCTCGTCTAGGTTTCAGGATGGATTTTAAGGAGTTTGATTAAATTATGTAGTTAGTTTGAACGGTTTTAAGAACGAGTTTTGTCTTCAAAATTCGTCCAAATTTATGGCGAAATATCTCGAAATTTGGCGAAAATTCGCAAAAATGTTTCAAATAAAACTTGTAGAGCGTTAAATTTTCTATAAGAGCGCTTAATTAGTTAGTTGACTAGTATATATTTAGACTACGTTATTAAGATTTTTCTGGAAATCAAAGCATTTTGTTGAAGAAACTCAGGTTTGGCTTCGAAGTAAGATATTTTGTTAATATTTGTATCTTAACAAACAAAAATTGATGTTTGAACGCCAAATTCTCGTAAAACAAGCCGAAATTCGCGAAAATGTCTCGAATAAAGTTTATAGCAAATTTATTTTCCTACAAGAAACCGCAATTAGTTTTAAAATTAGTTTACTAATTTTGTTAGATATTATTCCAAACCTAAGTCAATAATTGTTTAAAAAAAATCGATAATGTTGCAAATTTCTGCGAAAACCGAACGAAATTCGCGAAAAACTTTCAAATAGAACTTATTCCGCATTAAATTCGCTATAAAACTCCTCACAGTCTACTCCAATTAGTTAACTAATTCCCTTTAAAAACACAAGATTCAAGACACATCAACACGAAATAGGAATTTTTAAGGGGAATTAATAAGGCTATCGACCCAAATGACATAAATTAGTCTTCGTCAAGGTTTCAGGATGGATTTTAGCGAGTTTGATAAAATTATCTAGATAGTTTAAATGATTTTAAGAACGAGTTTTGTTTTAAAAATTCGGCCAAATTTATGGCGAAATATCTCGAAATTTGGCGAAAATTCGCAAAAATGTTTCAAATAAAACTTGTAGAGCGTTAAATTTTCTATAAGAGCGCTTAATTAGTTAGTTGACTAGTATATATTTAGACTACGTTATTAAGATTTTTCTGGAAATCAAAGCATTTTGTTGAAGAAACTCAGGTTTGGCTTCGAAGTAAGATATTTTGTTAATATTTGTATCTTAACAAACAAAAATTGATGTTTGAACGCCAAATTCTCGTAAAACAAGCCGAAATTCGCGAAAATGTCTCGAATAAAGTTTATAGCAAATTTATTTTCCTACAAGAAACCGCAATTAGTTTTAAAATTAGTTTACTAATTTTGTTAGATATTATTCCAAACCTAAGTCAATAATTGTTTAAAAAAAATCGATAATGTTGCAAATTTCTGCGAAAACCGAACGAAATTCGCGAAAAACTTTCAAATAGAACTTATTCCGCATTAAATTCGCTATAAAACTCCTCACAGTCTACTCCAATTAGTTAACTAATTCCCTTTAAAAACACAAGATTCAAGACACATCAACACGAAATAGGAATTTTTAAGGGGAATTAATAAGGCTATCGACCCAAATGACATAAATTAGTCTTCGTCAAGGTTTCAGGATGGATTTTAGCGAGTTTGATAAAATTATCTAGATAGTTTAAATGATTTTAAGAACGAGTTTTGTTTTAAAAATTCGGCCAAATTTATGGCGAAATATCTCGAAATTTGGCGAAAATTCGCAAAAATGTTTCAAATAAAACTTGTAGAGCGTTAAATTTTCTATAATAGGGCTTAATTAATTAGTTGACTAGTATCTATTTAGACTATGTTATTAAGATTTTTCTGGAAATCAAAGCATTTTGTAGAAGAAACTCAGGTGTGGCTTTGAAGTAAGATATCTTGTTAATATTTGTATCTTAACAAACAAAAATTGTTGTTTGAACACCAAATTCTCGCAAAACAAGCCGAAATTCGTGAAAAAAAGCAAAATTTATAGCAAATTTAATTTCCTACAAGAAACCGCAATTAGTTTTGCAATTAGTTTACTAATTCTGTTAGATACCGTTCAAAACCTAAGCAAATAATTGTTTAAAAAAAAATCGATAATGTTGCAAATTTCTGCGAAAATCGAGCGAAATTCGTGAAAAACTTTCAAATAAAACTTATTCCGCATTAAATTCGCTATAAAAATCCTCACAGTCTACTCAAATTAGTTAACTAATTCCGTCTAAAAATACAAGATTTAAGACCCATCAACAGAAAAGTAATAGGAACTAATAAGTCTATCGACCCAAATGACATAAATTAGTCTTCCTCAAGGTTTCAGGATGGATTTTAGCGAGTTTGATTAAATTATGTAGATAGTTTGAACGGTTTTAAGAACGTGTTTTGTATTCAAAATTCGTCCAAATTTATGGAGAAATATCTCGAAATTTGGCGAAAATTCGCAAAAATGTTTCAAATGAAACTTGTAGAGCGTTATATTTTTTATAAGATTGCTGAATTAATTAGTTGATTAGTATCTATTTAGACTACGTTATTAAGATCTTTCTGGAAATCAAAGCATTTTGTTGAAGAAACTCAGGTTTGGCTTTGAAGTAAGATATCTTGCTAATATTTGTATCTTAACTAACAAAAATTGATGTTTGAACGCCAAATTCTCGCAAAACAAGCCAAAATTCGCGAAAATATTTCGAATAAAATTTATAGCAAATTTAATTTCCTACAAGAAACCGCATTTAGTTTTGCAATTAGTTTACTAATTCTGTTAGATATTATTCAAAACCTAAGTCAATAATTGTTTTCAAGAAAATCGATTGTGTTGCAAATTTCTGCGAAAACCGAGCGAAATTCGCGAAAAACTTTCAAATAAAACTTATTGTGCATTAAACTCGCTATAAAAATCCTCACAGTCTACTCCAATTAGTTAACTAATTCCCTTTAATAACACAAGATTCAAGACACATCAACACGAAATTAATGAGAATTAATAAGGCTATCGACCCAAATGACATAAATTAGTCCTCGTCTAGGTTTCAGGATGGATTTTAACGAGTTTGATTAAATTAGGTAGATAGCTTGAACAGTTTTAAGAACGTGTTTTGTCTTAAAAATTCATCCAAATTTTTGGCAAAATATCTCGAAATATGGCAAAAATTCGCAAAAATGTTTCAAATGAAACTTGTAGAGTGTTAAATTTTCTATAAGATTGCTGAATCAATTAGTTGACTAGTATCTATTTAGACTACGTTATTAAGATTTTTCTGGAAATCAAAGCATTTTGTTGAAGAAACTCAGGTGTGGCTTTAAAGTAAGATATCTTGTTAATATTTGTATCTTAACAAACAAAAATTGATGTTTGAAAGGCAAATTCTCGCAAAACAAGCCGAAGTTCGCGAAAATGTTTCGAATAAAATTTATAGCAAATTTAATTTGCTACAAGCAACAGCAATTAGTTTTGCAATTAGTTTACTAATTCTGTTAAATACCGTTCAAAACCTAAGCCAATAATTGTTAAAAGAAAAATCGATAATGTTGCAAATTTCTGCGAAAACCGAGCGAAGTTCGCGAAAAACTTTCAAATAAAACTTATTTCGCATTAAATTCGCTATAAAAATCCTCACAGTCTACTCCAATTAGTTAACTAATTCCCTTTAAAAACACAAGATTCAAGACACATCAACACGAAATAGGAATTTTTAAGGGGAATTAATAAGGCTATCGACCCAAATGACATAAATTAGTCTTCGTCAATGTTTCAGGATGGATTTTAGCGAGTTTGATAAAATTATCTAGATAGTTTGAATGATTTTAAGAACGAGTTTTGTTTTAAAAATTCGTCCAAATTTATGGCGAAATATCTCGAAATTTGGCGAAAATTCGCAAAAATGTTTCAAATAAAACTTGTAGAGCGTTAAATTTTCTATAAGAGGGCTTAATTAATCAGTTGACTAGTATATATTTAGACTACGTTATTAAGATTTTTCTGGAAATCAAAGCATTTTGTTGAAGAAACTCATGTGTGGCTTTGAAGTAAGATATCTTGTTAATATTTGTATCTTAACAAACAAAAATTGTTGTTTGAACGCCAAATTCTCACTAAACAAGCCGACATTCGGGAAAATGTTTCGAATAAAATTTATAGCAAATTTAATTTCCTACAAGAAACCGTATTTAGTTTTGCAATTAGTTTACTAATTCTGTTAGATACCGTTCAAAACCTAAGCAAATAATTGTTTAAAAAAAAAATCTATAAAATTGCAAATTTCTGCGAAAACCGAGCAAAATTCGAGAAAAACTTTCAAACAAAACTTATTCCTTATTAAATTCGCTATAAAAATCCTCACAGTCTTCTCCAATTAGTTAACTAATTCCCTTTAAAAACACAAAATTTAAGACCCATCAACACGAAAGTAATAGGAACTAATAAGGCTATCGACCCAAATGACATAAATTAGTCTTCCTCAATGTTTCAGGATGGATTTTAGCGAGTTTTTTTAAATTATGTAGATAGTTTGAATGGTTTTAAGAACGTGTTTTGTCTTCAAAATTCGTCCAAATTTATGGCGAAATATCTCGAAATTTGGAGAAAATTCGCAAAAATGTTTCAAATGAAACTTGTACAGCGTTAAATTTTCTATAAGATTGCTAAATTAATTAGTTGACTAGTATCTATTTAGACAACGTTATTAAGATTTTTCTGAAAATCAAAGCAATCTTCTTGAAGAAACTCAGGTTTGAATTTAAGTAAGATATCTTGCTAATATTTGTATCTTAACAAAGAAATATTGATGTTTGAACGCCAAATTCTCGCAAAACAAACCGAGATTCGCGAAAATATTTCGAATAAAATTTAAAGCAAATTTAATTTCCTACAAGAAACCGCAATTAGTTTTGCAATTAGTTTACTAATTCTGTTAGATATTATTCAAAACCTAAGTCAATAATTGTTTAAAAAAAATCGATAATGTTGCAAATTTCTGCGAAAACCGAGCGAAATTCGCGAAAAACTTTCAAATAAAACTTATTCCGCATTAAATTCGCTATAAAAACCCTCACAGTCTACTTAGTCTTAGTTAACTAATTTGAGTTAACTAAATTTCGCTCGGTTTTCGCAAAAATTTTCAACATAATCGATGTTTTTTTAAGAATTATTGGCTTAGGTTTTGAACAGTATCTAACAGAATTAGTAAACTAATTGCAAAAGTAAATGCGGTTTCTTGTAGGAAATTAAATTTCCTATAAATTTTATTCGAAACATTTTCGCGAATTCCGATTTGTTTTGCGAGAATTTGGCGTTAAAACATCAATATTTTTGATAAAGACGGAACAAAGCTTGAATATATAAATATACTCAACCTTTCCGGAACTCTATAATACTAATGAGTCTTTTTAGGACTACCAAAAACAAATCTCGTATGAAATTTGTCAGTTATTCTATAGTGAAAGCTATAGAATAACTGACAAATTTCATACGAGATTTGTTTTTGGTAGTCCTAAAAAGACTCATTAGTATTATAGAGTTCCGGAAAGGTTGAGTATATTTATATATTCAAGCTTTGTTCCGTCTTTATTAAGTTTATCTGATTATCTATAATGTTGTATGGTTTTACCAATTCAAAATTTATCAATATTTTTGTGTTAAGTAATACAAATATTAACAAGATATCTTACTTCAAAGCCAATCCTGAGTTTCTTCAACAAAATGCTTTGACTTCCAGAAAAATCTTAATAACGTAGTCTAAATAGATACTAGTCAACTAATTGATTCAGCAGTCTTATAGAAAACTTAACGCTCTACAAGTTTCATTTAAAACATTTTTGCGAATTTTCTCCAAATTTCGAGATATTTCGCCGTAAATTTGATCTACATAATTTAATCAAACTCGCTAAAATCCATTCTGAAACCTTGAGGAAGACTAATTTATGTCATTTGGGTCGATAGTCTTATTAGTTCCTAATACTTTCGTGTTGATGGGTCTTAAATTTTGTGTTTTTAAAGGGAATTAGTTAACTAATTGGAGTAGCCTATGAGGATTTTTATAGCGAATTTAATAAAGAATAAGTTTTATTTGAAAGTTTTTCGCAAATTTCGCTCGGTTTTCGCAGAAATTTGCAACATAACCGATTTTTTTTTTAAAGAATTATTGGTTCAGGTTTTGAACAGAATCTAACAGAACTAGTAAACTAATTACAAAACTAAATGAGGTTTCTTGTTGGAAATTAAATTTGCTATAAACTTTATTCTAAACATTTTCGCGAATTTCGGCTTGTTTTGCGAGAATTTGGCGTTCAAACATCAATTTTTATTTGTTTAGATACAAATATTAACAAGATATCTTACTTCAAAGCCAAACCCGAGTTTCTTTAACAAAATGATTTGATTTCCAGAAAAATCTTAATAAAGCAGTCTAAATAGATACTAGTCAACTAATTAATTCAGCAATCTTATTGAAAATTTAACGCTCTACAAGTTTCAGTTGAAACACTTTTGCGAATTTTTGATAAATTTCGAGATATTTCGCCATAAATTTGGACGAATTTTGAAAACAAAACTCGTTCTTAAAACCATTCAAACTATCTAGATAATTTAATCAAACTCGTTAAAATCCATCCTGAAACCTTGAGGAAGACTAATTTATGTCATTTGGGTCGATAGCCTTATTAGTTCCTATTACTTTCCTCTTGGTGTGTCTTGAATCTTGTGTTTTTAAAGGGAATTAGTTAACTAATTGGAGAAGACTGTGAGGATTTTTATAGCGAATTTAATAAGGAATAAGTTTTGTTTGAAAGATTTTCTCGAATTTTGCTCGGTTTTCGCAGAAATTTGCAATTTTATAGATTTTTTTTTTAACAATTATTTGCTTAGGTTTTGAACGGTATCTAATAGAATTAGTAAACCAATTGCAAAACTAAATGCGGTTTCTTGTAGGAAATTAAATTTGCTATAAATTTTAATCGAAACATTTTACCGAATTTCGGCTTGTTTAGTGAGAATTTGGCGTTCAAACAACAATTTTTGTTTGTAAAGATACAAATATTAACAAAATATCTTATTTTAAAGCCACACCTGAGTTTCTTCAACAAAATGCTTTGATTTCCAGAAAGATCTTAATAACATAGTCTAAATAGATACTAGTCAACTAACTGATTCAGCAATCTTATACAAAATTTAATTCTCTACAAGTTTTATTTGAAAAATTTTTGCTTATTTTCGCCAAATTTCGAGATATTTCGCCATAAATTTGGACGAATTTTGAAGACAAAACACGTTCTTAAAACCATTCAAACTATCTAGATAATTTAATCAAACTCGCTAAAATCTATCCTGAAACCTTGAAGAAGACTAATTTATGTCATTTGGGTCAATAGCCTTATTAATTCCTATTAATTTCGTGTTGATGTGTCTTGAATCTTGTGTTTTTAATGGGAATTAGTTAACTAATTGGAGTAGACTGTAAGGATTTTTATAGTGAATTTAATAAGGAATTAGTTTTATTTGAAATTTTTTCGCGAATTTCGCTCGGTTTTCGCAGAAATTTGCAACATTATCGATTTCTTTTTAAACATTTATTTGCTTAGGTTTTGAACGGTATCTAACAGAAAAATTCTATTAGTAAACTATATACAAAACTAATTGCGGTTTCTTGTAGCAAATTAAATTTGCTATAAATTTTATTCGAAACATTTTCGGGAATTTCGGCTTGTTTTGCGAGAATTTGGCGTTTAAACATCAATGTTTGTTTAAGATACAAATATTAACAAGACATCTTACTTCAAAGCCAAACCTGAATTTCTTCAACAAAATGCTTTGATTACCAGAAAAATCTTAATAACGTAGTCTAAATAGATCCTAGTCAAGTAATTAATTCAGCAATCTTATAGAAAATTTAACGCTCTACAAGTTTTATTTGAAACATTTTTGCGAATTTTTACCAAATTTCGAGATATTTCGCCATAAATTTGGACGAATTTTGAAGACGCAACACGTTCTTAAAACCATTCAAATTATCTACATAATTTAATCAAACTCGCTAAAATCCATCCTGAAATCTTTAGAAAGACTAATTTATGTCATTTGAGTCGATAGCCTTATTAGTTCCTATTACTTTCCTGTTGATGGTTCTTGAATCTTGTGTTTTTAAAGGGAATAAGTTAACTAATTGGAGTAGACAGTGAGGATTTTTATTGCGAATTTAATAAGGAATAAGTTTTATTTGAAAGTTTTTCGCGAATTTTGCTCGGTTTTCGCAGAAATTTGCAATATTGTATATTTTCGATTTTTTGTTAATATTTGTATCTTAACAAACAAAAATTGTTGTTTGAACGCCAAATTCTCGCAAAAGAAGCCGAAATTCGCGAAAAAAAAAGCAAAATTTATAGCAAATTTAATTTCCTACAAGAAACCGCAATTAGTTTTGCAATTAGTTTGCTAATTCTGTTAGATACCGTTCAAAACTTAAATAATTGTTTAAAAAAAAACTTAAATAATTGTTTAAAAAAAAATTGATAATGTTGCAAATTTCTGCGAAAACCGAGCGAAATTCGCGAAAAACTTTAAAAATAAAACTTATTCCGCATTAAATTCGCCATAAAAATCCTCACAGTCTACTCAAATTAGTTAACTAATTCCCTTTTAAAACACAAGATTTATAGACATCAACGCGAAACTAATAGGAACTAATAAGGCTATCGACCCAAATGATATAAATCAGTCTTCGTCAAGGTTTCAGGATGGATTTTGATTAAATTATCTAGATAGTTTGAATGGTTTTAGGAATGAGTTTTGTCTTTAAAATTAGTCTAAATTTATGGCGAAGATGTCTAAGATCAAGACACCAAGCACAAATGTAGGCTGTGTGAGGAGGCCGAGGCCCGTTCTGAGCTGTAGCGCCATGGGTTTTTTCGTTTTTTTGTTTTTGAATAGCCATCTGCAGACGCGCTTCGAGATTTATCTCTCATCAGTGCAGCTTTGCTGTTTTGATTTATAAGTTGGGATACACTTGGATGCCTAGTGGATTACGAGGTTAGATGTTTTGTAGTCTTAAAAATTAACTAGACTTAATAATATTATAGAGCTACGGAAAGGTTGCATATATTTATTTCAGACTGAGTTTCGTCTTTAACCCTTAACCACCTGCCATACGTCTCAGGTGAGAAAATTACTGCTACTTTAGGTATGAGAGACGTATATCATGTGGTTAGGTGTTAATAATCATTATCTATAAGGTAGTATGGTTTTTACCAATATTAGAAATTTACGTTTATAAATGCCTTGTCATTCAGTTGTTTTTATCCACTTCGACAACAAGATAAATAAACATGGTTTAATAACGGTGTGGACTTTACGGTATAGTTTCAACTAGTTTTCGATAATCTCGTATAATTAGACGAAGATTATATACATTTATTGAGACCAGTATGTCTAGCACAAATAACACGTCGAATATCGTTTAATGTTGCCTTATCCAAGCGACTAAAACTTACTTTTAAGTGCATGCGATTGCGAACATACAGTTACTTTACAGCTCGCATACTTTTCACATGAACAAACACTACAAGAAATATTTAGACGGATAATGTTCTTGTGGAATCCGAATCATTTTTAATATTTAATAGTATATTACGTGACAAGAATTGTAAGAAGCATATTACGTACGAGCGGAACAGTTAAGGTAGACTTCTGAGCAAAGCGGATCTGGCGTCACTAACGCAGCGGTACTGACGCGGCGACATAGCGATAGTTTTCTGCACTATAGAAACAGAACGCAGCGACAATAAAGCACTGACGCTGACTGTCGCTGCGCTCGAATGGCGCCTCATACGTTTCCATAGTGTATAATACTATCGATATGTTGCCGCGTCAGTATCGCTGCGTTAGTGACGCCAGAGCGGCTTAGTTCGGAAGTCTACCTTTACGCACGACCCAGCGGGGAGGGCGTAATTCCGCGAGTACGTAATTGCTTTACAACTCGAGTTATGTACTATACTTTATCTACGACCACACTAATTTGTTTCTGTTTAATAAAAAAATATGTTTGATATACCACCTTCGATCTTATTTAACTTGAAAGAAATACATTCATAAAGGTTACATACCTCTTTATTTACTACTTATATGTAGTTTAGATTTAAACGTGAAAAAAACGAAACGAATGATGTGAATGATGTGACGTTTAATGATTGTTTGGAAATCACGGAGAACTATATTTAAAAATAGTATCAACGTGCAGCCCTCAACCAATCAACGAACCGTAAACCAAACGTTCATGGGTGATTTTGAATTATAACATTAATCGCGGATTGTTGCATATGTGTGTGGTATGTTTCTATTTAAAAGTGGTTCGGGGGAAGCTCTCACTAAACCCCCTATTCCACCTTGGCTTTTAGTATACGCCACCCCGGTATCGCATATTCTGCATTCATTCAGGGTGGGCAGCCCGGACGGTTAATGAAAACCGCCCTAGTTGTTGTCTCCCCGACCAGGATTTGAACCCGGGTCTCCCGCATTGAAAGGCGGGTATGTTGTCAACTACACCACCGAGGAGGACGTGTGTGGTATGTTTGGGCATTGGGAATGGGCATTTGCAATAGTGGTCGTAGATAAAAGATTAAAACATTCTATAACTTTTACACTAAATATTTGCAAATTAGCAAGGATATTCGCACAACTACTAGGGACAATTAAGTATACACTAAAACTATAGATTCAATTTGTAAACTAAATTACAAGTATATTATAAATCCAACGCAATCGACAAAAACCTGAAATAATAATGAATTCATTAACCAACAATTATTTTGCAACGTTTTAATTGAGTTAGACCTTTACGTGCGAATCGATTACAATCTACTCATTTTACTAACTGTGCAGCCGACACGAGTTGGCAACCTTAAAGTATCTGCAGCACAAGGCGAAAAGAAAGTGAACTCTATTGAGTTTTACAAGACAACGGAAAGTACTCTCAAAACATATTCGGGTCGATACGTAGACTTAATCGCTCCCTCCCAGCCTCTCATGACACAACCGATATTATAAGTTCAATACAAAGTGAACGGCAAATTAATATTTACAACACTTAAACATACCTACTTTTATCTACGACCACTATTGTAAATGCCGATTATTCTACATTTCGTGGAATATGTAAATACATCATACCACACATATATGTTTAAGTTATGTAATAATCCACGCTACGGATTGTTTAAATTACTGTTATGTAATAATTCAAAATCACCCTCGCTTGTTTGGTTTACGATCCATTGATTGGTTGAGAGCTGCACGTTGATACTAATTTTAAATTCAGTACTCCGTGATTTACAAACAATCATTAAACGTCACATCATTCACATAGAAGCTGTCATTCATTTCGTTTTTTTTCACGTTTAAAACTAACGAAAACTACAAATAAGTACTAAAAAAAAAGGTATGTAATCATTATGATTTCTTTTCATTTCTATAAAGTTAATTAAAAGTTTTAAATCAAATTTTTTTTTAAAAATCATTTCTCTATTCGAATTTTTCTATTCGAATCATTTCTATCGAGTTAAAGGTCGAAGGTGTTACATCAAATATATTTTGCTTATTAAACAGAAACAAATTAGTGTGGTCGTAGATAAAGTATGGTACATAATTCGAGTTGTAAGGCAATTACGTACTCGCGGAATTACAAAAATTATTACGAAATACTTTATATTTCTATTTTCAATTTGCCTTTTAAATTGTAATTATAAGCTATTACTCATATGTCAGCTGTCAACCGTCAGATATGCAAATGAACATTATTTTTTGAAATAATTCTATTAACTGTATTTTTAGAAAATCGTAATACACCCATTCCTTCATTTTTAAAGAACAATTTAAATACAAATTTTCACATCTCTAGCATCTCCAGTTTTTGAGATACAAGAAAAAACTTTCCAATATCCATTTAAAAATTCGGAAACATGGTCTTTATAAACCACCTTATCGTTCAAACTTAAAACAAACGGAACACAGTCTGAATATATAAATATATTCAGTCTTTCCGGAGCTCTATAACAATTATTTAGTCTTTTTAGGACTTACCAAAACAAATCTCACATGTGCAAAGCTGTGCTGGTGAGAGATAAATCTCGAAACGCGTCCACTTAAGGTATCGGAAAGACATGAGCTTAAAAACAATATTAAAAACAATGGTTTTTGTTGAGTGCCACGAAGGTGGACTGAAAGCTATAAAATAACTTACAAATTTCATGTGAGATTTTTTTTTTTTGGTAGTCCTAAAAAGACTCAATAATTGTTATAGAGCTCCGGAAAGGCTGAATATATTTATATATTCAGGCTGTGTTCCGTTTGTTTTAAGTTTGTATGATTTTCTATAACGTAGGATGGTTTCACCAACTCTATCTCACCTTATCGTTATTTTCCAATACACCTTTTCATAGTTGAATTTTTTATGCGCATGCGTCAATTTTCGCTTTGTTTTCGGGCACTTTTTCGACGTATAACCAGCGAAAATAACAAAATGTGCCCGAAACTTTCATATTCCCGTCTTTTAAACCGTAAAAAGCTCTATTAAACCACTTATAATATAAAAATATTATAATATATTATAAGGTTAGGTTATAAATATTTAAATATATTATAAGGTTAGTTATAAACTAACCTAAAGAAACCCAACCTAAACTAACCTAACGCTTAATGTTTCTCATACAGGCCACTGTGACTAATTAAACGAGCAATTAAAGGATGTGACTCTAAAGGACGATTCTTACATACGCGACACTCGACTACGCGACCTCACGCGACATCGCCTGTCAAATAATGATTACACTGTTTTAAATGGGCACGTTCTCACAATGGCTACGCGACAGCTACGCGACGTGCCCATTTAAAACAATGTAATCATTATTTGACATGCGATGTCGTACGACGTAGCTGAGTGTCGCGCATATTTTATAACGACGATTTTTTGTTTGAGTTTTAGAACGACAAGTTTAATAAACTTTTTTACGGTTAGAAAGGCGGGAATAAGAATGTTTCGGGCAGATATTCAGTTTTACATAAAAAAATTCGGGCACTTTTTGACGTATAAAGGCCGATTAACATATACGCGACACTCTTATATACATACTATGACACTTTATTAAATAACCTCATCTAACATAACTGAAACGAAACTATGTAGTTAAATAACCTAACCTAACATAACCTAAACCAAACTAAACAAACCTAATCTAAACAAACCTAACCTAACCTAACCTAACCTAACCTAAACAAACCTAACCTAAACAAACCTAACCTAAACAAACCTACGTAATTCCGCGAGTACGTAATTGCCTTACAACTCGAGTTATGTACTATACTTTATCTACGACCACACGTAGACCCACGTTTGTCGTCTTGTTAACCTTGGAGCCATCCTGCCCGATTGATTATTAATTCAGCTTCTCTGTGTGCAGAAGCGCCGGAAGTGGCGTCAGACATCCGAGTGGAATGCAACAGCGAAGAAATGGTGGTGAGCATCGGCACGAGATCGGGCCGCTTCAACGGGATGATCTACCCGCGAGGCCTCTCCAAGAACAGCACCTGCATGGGCGAGTGGGTGCAGAGGAAAGCGCCGGTCAAGTACACGTTGCCTTTGCGCGGATGCAACACGATGAGTACAGAATTGGTAAGTTTTTGTTCTTCTTCTTCAAGATGGTAGCAATTAAGTATTTCATTTAGTTCCATAACTTGAAGCTATGAGTCAATTTTTGATTAGAAAAAAAACAGCGGAATATTTAGTGGAATTTACGTCGAAACATTTAAATATCAACAAGTTTGTTTTCAACCTTCGCGGCAATGTCAGATACATTCAGAATAAATTACGATTTTTTTCTTTGAGTTTAAATTTTGTTGTTATATTATTAGTTAAATTTCTTTTTCGGATGTAAACTGACTGGAAATGTGAATTGGTCGCGGTCGGAGGAGAGAAAATCGTATGAAAGCGCCCGGAGATACGATCGAATTACACAAAAAGTTCCGTAATTTTTCGAATTGGTCAATTAGTTTGGACCATAATGAGCTATAAAATCGTCTATTCATTACACGTGGACTAATCACGGTATTACAAACACGCGTTGGATAATTTTAGAATGTATGAATGTTGACTTTTAAGAAAAGTAATACGAAATCAACTTTTAATTTCTTATTTCTATTATTTCTTAATCTCTATTTAGCAATTCAATTTATTTCTTTCATTTATTTCTATCATTTATATTATATTTTATTAGTATTTCTCTCATTTATCATTCATTTTTATTATATACTAGATAATCGAAATCAATTTTATTAGAAAATTATTTTGCATCTGTCAACAAGTAAGCTGAATATAGACTTTACTCAATGTTTTTTCCGTTAGAAAAAAGTTACTCCAGGACTAGTTACTACAGGAAAAGTTACTACAGGAGTTACTCTCAAGTCGGGCCTAAAGTAATTTTATTTCAATTTTTCAATATTGGCAGAGAGTGATATACTACTCTCTGATATTAGGAAATGTTAAAATGTTGGGAACTGTTAAAGGAGACGGCTAAAATGCAGAATACGCCCCTTCAATGAAACTTAGGTTTGTGGACTTTTTACCTGGTGTAACTTTTGTTAATCGTCCTTGACACGTTTTAAATAAGGTCGCAAAGCAAAAATGAAGCTTCTACATTGCTTAGTTCAATAAATATTCGTGTTTTTGTTGAAAAAAAATAGTTGACATTTTCAACGTGACAGATCATATGTAGATATGACTTAACCTAACCTTATTTCCGTCACTCAATCCGTCAAGATCCGAGTTATTTCCAAGTCGCGACTAAAAAAGTTTAAATGTAAACAAGGTGTGAACAATTATCTTTAAAACCCTTTGCGGTCGGCGTCATTTCTGTTGCGAGAACTCAGCAGGTCCGCATAGTTTCTGCCTGCAGAAAGCCCGTCATTCGCGGTGATCAGCTGAACTAACGTAATCCAAAAACTGACCGTGATTGTGAAATCTTGATGTAAAATTTTTAACTGATGGCAACTCACGGATTTACCGGGCGTACCATAAAGGTAGAGACACACTGGTCCCACGTACGCAACGTATGCAACGCGTTACGACATCTGGACTATGCCATAGAAACATACTTATCGTATGCAACGAAATTACACGCCTCACACGCAACGTCGATCTGGGATGTCCAGATCGGCGTGGGAAGCTGGAGGGGATGTTCGTACGCTATCCACGCGTGTGATCAGTGTGTTTCTAGAACCCATGCGTAACCCGTCGGAAAGAAATACACCTTTGATGCAAGCGTTCCCCTCAAACTGCATTTTAGACATGCGAAAGTACATCAAATTCCAGTTTCTGCATTAATGTATGGCATTTTCCAACTTTTTCTTTGTTTATGTTTCTCATGAATTTATTTATCTTCTCTTCTTAACTTTAGTTTTTAAGTGACGGGGAAATATTCATTTAAAAATAGTAAACTCAATAAAACATCCGCAAACTCGCTATTACAATCAAAAAACGTGACTGACAGACGCACTAGTGCACCTTCTGAGAAATCACAACAGCGTTTGATGCAAAATTTACGTTGTATACGCGAGACGTGTGTGCACACCAATTCTCCCACGTTGCATCGCATACGTTGCGTACGTCGGACCAGTGTGTCTCCGCTGCTCTAGTTTTCATCAAGCTAAACTGACCGCGCATGCGTCTAGTCATTCGTAGTTTAATCGCGTCAGGACGTGCAATAACTGAAGAATTTATAGAAAAATAGCTTGAAATATGTAGATTCATCCATTCTCAAATAGTTACGCCAGTCACTCGGTTTCAGTGATAACCCATTTCAGTGACATTGACATATTTCTTTTATTGTGAAATAGAAATATTATGAGCTGTATTTGTGAGTCCCTGGTTGTGACATTACTAATTTTGAATGAAACAATAAATAACTTTGTTTATCATGTTCAACAACTTGTACTCCTATAATTTAGGTTTTACAATTTATAGTGTGATAACGCTTGAAACAATTTCCTAAGTGCATCATGAAGTTGCTTGGATAAGTCTCACAAAAACAATTTGTTTGACGTCTTCCACCTTCCACTGATCGATTGGAGCACACGATACAATCTTTATTTGAACCTTTCGCAATTATATAGAGTTTTCCATTCACCCGATCATCATTACTATACTTGCCGCAGCCACCCGATGGAGTAATGAACGCTTGATCTTCACCGTGATTTTCGGGGGATGATTCCTTATTGGTCAGTGCAAACGCTTTTGAAGCGAAGATCACGCAGCCGACACCGATATCATCAAAATCCGACCTGTTTCTGATTCTGAGAATTCCGGAGCCAAAATCTTTATTAACTCTGCTATATCTGAAACGTCTCATTAGTGTTTGTATTTGGTTATAGTATTGAGATTTATATTTTCCGCACGAAAGTAAAATTTGGCAAAGCAGTGTAAATCAGGCTTCCTACAACGTCACTACGAACTATCACGTGAACGCCGCGTGATCACTCCACGGGGTCGCTGCGGTAAGTGTGGAGTGTGATCGCCGTTTTCTCTTGTCATGAAAGTTGCCTACTAGCTGTGTTACCAAGCATTTCCAATATTGGTAATGGGACATTACATTTTCTTTGCGACCTTGCTTAACAGTCTTATACATGGTATAAGAAATCACTATACATATTTGCCTTCCCCAAATAACAATTTTCGCCACCACTTTAAGGACTTTTTATAAAAATAGTAAGTGGCTGCGTAATGGTCAGCGCGATCAATACCCCCCATTGAAGAAGTGTAATTGAACACAACCTGTGGCTTTTCTAACAATATTTTAGCACCACCTTCTTTTCGTTCAACAGATCCACCATGATCCCAAGTCAAAATAATAGTTACAACTCTCGCTGTTTTTGGGGATCATTGGCTTCATCTCTCCAATCTAAGAGCATTGTATTTTTCCCCTTTTGTATGCAATGGATTTGTGCATAGCTAATTTAGGTTTCGTCATTTCTATAGGAATACATTTTCTGTTTGCCATGATGGTTCCGGTTAGATGACACTTTAATTTCAATAGTTCTTCAGCTAATTCAATTCTGGTGAAGTATCGGTCGGTAAATAAATGGTAGGTAGTGGCAGTTCGATGCTCGCTCAATAACTGATGATAATGCACTGGAATCCTAGTAGATACTTGAAGGTCCGGCCTCATCAATGACTTTGTTGTTATACTTCCCAAATAAAGTAAAATCGAATATGTTGCTCTGAATCAGTCAAACCATAAACACGGATTCCCCACTTTGTCGGCTTTTTAGGAATGTAAGTAATAAAAGATATTTTTCCTATTGATTCAAATTTAGAATCTATATATCCTAAGAAACCACTGATACGCTGAATTTTTGCTAAAAATATTAAAAATCTGGACCTGGCGAAAACTTCTTCGAAGAATGTGATTCTGCTTACGGCATCTGAGGACCAATAGTCTTTGAAAATTCGAACTGTCATTGTACCCATGTTCACAATAACGCCAATGAAAGCCCAAAATACCTCTTTCTCAAAATCTTTCCATGTATCCCAAATGGATATGCGTATTCATTTGTTTTTGAAACTAAATCATCCACGAGTTCTTCATTGAAATATTATTTTAAAAATCCAGTGGTTCCACAATCGAAGAAACAACTTGCGGTCCGGCAACTCGTGGTGAAATATCAAAAGTAAATCTTTCTGGAATATCGAAGCTATCACTCACGTCATTCCACTTATCAATATCATCATCCATATCGCTATTACTGAGAACCCGAAGTCTGCGCCTCTTGCGAAAAACTATATATACGAGAATTATTATGAGGTTTATTATGAGCGATTATGAGGTTGAGTATGAAAGTGATGGTAGTAGTGGACTTCCACTATTATATTCCACTACTACCATCACTTTCATACTCAACCTCATAATCGCTCATAATAAACCTCATAATAATTATCGTATATATCAAAATCACTGTCATCTTCACTCTAAGCTGATATAAAATGTTCTTCACTCTCGTTCATATTCGGGTGAATAGAAAGGGTGGCAATTAATAAAAACGTACGTGAGCACTATAACAAGTATAGTGTATAGTATAGTGTAGTATAGTAAGTATAGTAAACTATATTTGTTTAACTCGTTGACTGTAGGACGGGCTTCTGACTCGTACCCGTCGAGTGGATTCGGTGAGCAGTTCGGTGGGGGTCCTCTAACAAAAAATAACGGTCCTGCCACTACACGTAAACATGTCCCCGCTGCAGAGCCAAAGGTCCTGCCACTACCCGGACACATGTCCCCGCTACGGAGACAGCGGACTGCAAAGGGTTAATAAAAGAATTTTCTTGCAAGAGCAGTCATATATCCATCCTTTCTCTCAAATGCGTAAACAAGGGCATAAGAACAATGAATGTACATGCCCCAATCAACCAAGACAACGGACGCAATCCAGACAGAACTGATAAATTCTGGGAAGACTTAGAAGATATTATCTCTAAACTTCCAGAGAGGCACACAGTCATACTGCTTGGTGACTTCAATGCTCAATTGGGAAGAGAGAAAAAATACAGAAGGCAATTATCCGGCGTATAAGGAAACCAATCGCAACGGAGAACGTTTGGTTTATCTGTGTAGGACTTTTGTGTTGCTCATGAAATCTACAGCCTTCAAACTGCCAAGGAAGCAGAAGACTTGGATTTCACCTAATACCAACCTGGGTGAATTCCAGATAGATCATGTGGCCATTTCACGAAAATCTTAAAAGGAAATACAAAACGTGAAGGTACTAAGAAGCGCCAATGTGGACTCAGACCACTACCTCTCAAAGATCAAAATTAGACTCCAGCCTAGAAACACTAGATTACACAGAACCTCCAAAATGGTAAGATTTGATACTTAAGAACAGGCAAGAAATAAATCAGAGACTGAACAATACAACTGAGATCTAAACAGCTGAGACCAACTGAAGGAGACTCTTGTCAAGGCGGCCAATGAACTCGCCCCTCTCGCTAGAAGAAGGAATCATCCGTGGTGGATTGAAGACTGTGACAATGCAATAGCCCAAAGACAGACAGACAGGGTGAAGTGGAATTCTAAAAAGACCAACGAAAATTGGCATACATTTTTGGAACAAAACCTTGGCTGTAACCTTGCCAAGATAATTCGAGGAACCAAACGAACCTTCACACAAAACCAACTAACCCAAATCGAAGAGAGCTTTGCTAAGAATAACTCCAAAGATTTCTTTGGAACCTTTAAGCAGGTAATCAGAAAATACGCTCCGCCAAGCCTCCACTTCAGAGACTCATAAAGCAAACTGGCTTATAACAACAACGACAACTGCCACTTTTTGGTTTAGTACTTTAAAAATCTACTCAACTGTGACCCACCCAGTGAAGGCTTCGACTATAAACAAACCACACCAAACCCGGACTCGCTGCCCCTTCATTGGAAGAAGTTGGCCAGATCATTCAACTTCTTAAGAATTATAAGGCAACTGGAGAGGACTCTATCGTTGCTGAACTGTGGAAAGGTGCTGAAAACAATGCCGTGCGCAAGCTAACCGAGATCATCCAGGACATTTGGGAAACAGAGAAATTACCACCCGATTGGAGATCTGCCCTGATCTATCCGCTTCACAAAAAAGGAGATTTTACTGATCTAAACAACTATCGTGGAATTTCTCGCGTCACGGTAATATTAAGAGATAACAAGATTCTCTCGAAGGCGTTACAAACAAGCGCAGAAAATCAGCTAGATAGTCAACTGGGAGAATACCAGGGAGGCTTCAAGAAGACCCCATCCTGTGTTCAATAGATCCTTAATCTTAAAACAGTACTTGCATACTCCATGATGAGAAACCACAAGGTGGTCGTCACCTTTGTTGATTTTAGGGAGGCCTACGATTCCATTGATAGAGAAACGCTTAACAAAGTACTCCAGGAACTGAGGCTAGACAACAAAACCCGCAGTCTCATCCTAGAAACTTTGACCAACACCCATTCCAAGCTTAAATTTAGATTCGAGATTTCAGAACGCTTCGAAATAAAAACTGGAGTAAGACAAAGAGATGGACTTTCCCCACTTCTCTTCAACTGTGTCCTTGAAAAGGTTATGAGGAAATGGCGCAAGGAACTGATCAATTATTGTGCTCAGAGTGGTAGGTTTTTTCAGATTCCTCCCTCATTCCCCTATCTACCTGGGACGTAAGAACGATGGACTGGTTTTATATTGCCTGGTCTTTGCAGATGACATGGCACTGTTTGCTGATTCTCTTGAGATGGCAACAATGCAGGTAAACTGCCTCAGAAAACAGGCTGCCAAAGTGGGTCTTCAAGTGTCGCTGGAGAAAACAGAATTCTTCACCAACATCAGAGAAGCAAACAGAGAGATGTTACTAGAACAGGGAAACATCAAGAGGACTGAGAAATTCAAGTATCTCGGCGAATGGATTGAGCCCCACTTATCAGAAAGGGCATTATTGTCTAAGAGAGTCAACAAGTTAGAAGTAGGCTTTCGACTGACTAAGAACACTTACAACAAGAAATGCCTGTCACGCAACCTGAAACTTAAGCACTACACATCAGTCTAACGACCAGAAGCCCTGTATGCCATGGAGTTTCTTTCTTTGAACCGAAGAGGTCTGGTAGAGAAATTGGAAATTAGAGAAAGAGGAGAATCTTCAGGAAGATCCTAATCCTGGTAAAGGAAGATGAGGAATATAAATCTCAGCTCTAGGGACATATTTAGATGCTCTCTGATTGTGCAAGGAAAAGAAGGGTAGCTTCCTATAGCCACGCTGCAAGATTGCCTCCAAACCGACTAACCAACCGTCTGTTCGCCTTCTGGCAAAACAAGAAGGTTCGTACCACTTGATTGACAGAAACCGAGAAGGATATTAAAGAACTGGGAACAACAGATCTCCAAAACAGACAGTCTGTGAGACGCACCCTGAAGAAAGTCCGTGGATTTCAGGAAAAACCCCGAAGGAAAGGTACCCCCTGGACAGAAGAGAGAATGGAGTTACACCGGCAGAAGATGCGACAATACTGGACAAAGATTAAAGCCCAACAGTTGAACAAGCGTGGTAAAAGTAGGCCTATTCGAAACAAGAAGAAAAAGAGTTTTCTAAATGCTGCCCTATAAAATATTTTAAAACTTATAAAACATTTAATTTCTTAGCAGAAAGAAAAGAACATCATTTTAGCTAATTAGTTTTAAAATAGAATAGAAAATTAGTAAATTTTTCATCAATTTCAAACACGAAAAGTATTTATATTCAAACCTTACAATATATATATATATATATATATATATATATATATATATATATATATATATATATATATATATATATATATATATATACTCTTGTCTATATATATATATATATATATATATATATATATATGTATATATATATATATATATATATATATATATACTCTTGTCTATATAAACGATCCGTTAGATGTTTTGGTGGGAATAAATTAACGCGAGAGAAAGACGTTTCAGGTTCCCTGCGGCACGAAGATATTAAACAACAATAACTCCATTTTTATCGTTTTTTCGCCGTCGGCTTTACTGTTAGATTCCAAACAGTTCAATGCGAACGCGTCTGATCTCTCAAACTTCCGAGCCTTCGTGCTGAGAAAACTCGGAATTGCCCAATACCGAAATGAAAATAAAACATTAATCAAACCGACGAAATAATTACAATCTTCGCGTGGATTTCAATCTCTTCTCTACAATAATTCGCTCCATTTCGATTCAAACAACATATTTACCGACAGATGCAATCAAAAAAATAATAATTTCTCTTGATTTACTTGCGGATTGCGTAACGAAAATACCTTGAATCGAGTTGCAACAGAAGTTTTAAACAAATATGGCGGTGGTGTCCCAAGCATTTTACATGTAATCTATGCACAGCTAAAACTAAACAGCCGACTTAGAAAATCGTACGCGTTTCAAGGCTTCGACCCAATTTATTTACAATTTCGATAGATTTAGATCATATTAGAAGCAGCAAATGTGTGACACAAGGATATAAAACATATTCCGGGTTCGTTATTCAAGCTGGATTTCGAGTTGTACGTTTCCTTACCTAACATTCAAATCACCGGTGAATCATTTCACGTAAGTTTTAGCATAATATCGTTCCAAGTATGGATGCACAAATATTACCTAAATATTCTAGATCAGCGTTTCTCAACCTTTTTTGGCCCACGGACCAGTGAAATTAAAAAAAAAATTCGCGGACCAGTGATATTTTTTTAACAACAAAATTTTACTAGGTATTAAAGAACTAACTACATAAGTTAAGATATTTAATTATTTTTCTTTTATTTCTTCAGTGCCGTACTAATCATAAATTACATAGAATTAAAATTAGTTTAAGATATTTGTGTTTCGTAATTTTATAAATTAAAATTTAGTTATTATTTTATCCGCGGACTAGTAAAATTTCTCCGCGGACCACTGGTGGTCCGCCGGACCAGCGGTTGAGAATAGCTGCTCTAGATAGAACAAAAGTTAGATAAATCAGCTTTAAACGCACCAAAGTTCATCCTTATAATTAGATTACTTATTTTTTATTTTAATTTTTTATTTTATTTTATTTATTCGATCATTGCCCAACAGTGTGAACCAATTACAGAGCAAGATTACAGTAAATTAATTTAAAAAAAAGGAAGAAAAGACACATTATCAGAACATAATCGGCAAAACGGCATAATCAGCCAGAAATAAAACAAAAATATAATACAAAATAATAAAGAACAAAATAAAATACACAATCAATGCGCTTAGGTATGCTTAAAGATCAAACCGACACTTAGGCATGGTCGGGAAGAGCAGGACAATTCGTCAGGCAATTAACAACACTTGCTTTAAAGGCTTTGAGCTTGCGAAAAATAAGCTCAACGAGTTATGGATGGAGCATAATCTATTGAGAGGTGAGTTCAAGGAAATAAGACCACCCGATGTATGAATATAGAAAGAGGCAGACTGACGACTAGCAGCTCTTGGCACTAGAAAGTTTAGTTGATTGATAATCTCAGGGGCGTCAAGGATACTGTGAACTGCCTTCAACAAAAAGATCTGACCAGCCAGAGTTCTACGAAATTTAAGTGATTCAAACCCAAGTTCAGCCAGCAGCAAAGGGTTTTAGTTGTAAAGCAAAGTTTGCTATAAGTTTTTTGGACAAGGTGGGAAATACGGGTCTATTGAATCTTAGTGTTATGGACTTTTTAGCTGGTGTAACTCTTGTTAATCGTCCTTGGCACGACTTAACTAAGATCGGTAAGCTAAGCTAATCTAAGATGGTAATCGGAAAGCAAAAATGAAGCTTTTACGTTGTCTGGTTCAACGTGTTCAACGTGAAGCGATGGAGGACCGCCGATCGTTTTAAACCAGAGACATTGACCGATCCTTCATCGGTCTCTTGGATTCATCATCCGTAATTCTCGCGATTTTAATAATAACTTGGCTCTGAGGGTGCTTTACTACAGTTTTGTGAGATCCGTTTTGGAGTATGGATCCATCATTTGGGACCCTCACTTTAAAAAGGACATTACTGCTCTGGAAGTTATTCAATTCAAATAAATTTGAGAAATTTCCTCTGAATAACTTCCAGAGCAGTAATGTCCTTTTTAAAGTGAGGGTCCCAAATTATGGATCCATACTCCAAAACGGATCTCACAAAACTGTAGTAAAGCACCCTCAGAGCCAAGTTATTATTAAAATCGCGAGAATTACGGATGATGAATCCAAGAGCTCTTGCAGCCTTCTTGACTGAGGACAGCATGTGTTGGACAAACGAAATCTGACAATCGAAAATAATCCCCGGATCTTTGATTGACTCACAGCGACCAAGAATGACGTGAGATAAAGAATACCTGCACCCAATCGGTCGTTGGAGTCTAGAAAAGGTAACAACTTTACACTTGCTAAGATTAAGGTCCAAATTGTTGACTTCACACCATTCCCTAAGGTGTTTAGACTAGTTTGCGAAAGATGACAGACATCAGGGTTCATGACAGCCGAGAAGATCTTAAGGTCCTAAAGAGTAAATCAGGGGAAGATAGAGACGCGCTCAAGTCATTAATGAACATATTGAATAACATGGGCCCGAGGATGGAACACCGGAAGAGACTACAAATTCAGCTGATGAAAAACCGCTATGAGATACAAACTGCGTCCTATCCTCAAGGTAAGAGGAAAGTAAAGCTATAAATTTGCCGTCAAGGCCAAAGGAATGTATCTTGTTTACAATGATTGCATGATCGACACTATCGAACGCCTTGGCGAAGTCTGTATAAATACAGTCCACCTGCCCCCTACTCGCAACAACTGGTTTAGCATACTCAGCGAAGGCTACAAGATTGGTGATTGTGGAACGACCCTTCATGAACCCATGCTGATTCGTGGAAACAAGATGCTTAATACGGGGAAAGATTACGGGAGTTAAAAACGATCGATTCGAATATTTTGGAGAAGTTGGAAACTAGGAATATGGGACGATAATTTGAAATGTCGGTCAACGGGCCAGATTTGTGTATTGGGCAAATCTTTGAGGATTTCCAAAAAGCTGGAAACTTGCCTTCAAGGAGAATTTTGTTGAATAAAGTAGTCAGTGGAGGTGCAAAAATATGCGCACAGTCACGAAGTAAGAAAGATGGAATAAGATCCGCTCCGCTGGTCAAGCTACACTTGGCCTGCTTGAGCGTTGATAGAACCTCATCCTCCGTGACTCTAGTAAGACTGATCAAAGGGATGTTGAGACCAGATATATCTGATTGACGATGTTCTATAAACTCCCTTGAAGTACCTTGCAAAACCATCTACTATAGACTGCGGAGTGTTCAAGGTAGTAACATCCAAAGACATTTCACCTGGAATACGGCTTAGCCACTTCTTAGCCTAAACAAATGACCAAAAACTTTTATCTTTTGAGATATTATCAGCCGAATCCGAGATAAAGTTAGTGAATGCAGATTTAATTTGAGACTTAACCAGCGACCTGACGCGTTTGAGTTCAGAGTAGTCAAGAGTAGATCTGGATTTCTTGTAGGCACGATGCAGAGCACGTTTCTTGCGAAGTCCATCAATGATTGCGGGTGAAAACCATTTGGGATAGGAGGATCTGTGAGAGGAGAACTTAGGAACAGGTATATCGAGAACTGCATAAAGGCGGAAGTAAAAGGAGTCCAAAAGTTCATTCGATGACTTGATCCGCTCCTCAGGAAAGGTGAAGTTAGCACTATTAAGGTCCAAGTAAAGGGTGAGTCGAAAATTATAGGCTTTGCTGCATGGAAGTAACTTCCTATTGCACACAAACTTAGAGATGCCTTGAATGGGAGGAATCGTAAAATATGCCATTAGGGCAGGATGATGGATATCCTCAGGGACTACAGGGCACTGTTACCGCCGTCAGGTTGCTAAAAACAAAATCCAGCATATTATTGCCCGAATTCTTGATAGTGTTCACTTGCTTAAGATAACAGAAAGACATAAAATTATCAATCGCAGAAGATATCCAGTGCGCGGAAATGTTCTGAGAAAGATTGAAGTCACCAGCTATTACAATGCTATCGTAATTGCCAGACATTATTGCTACCTCAAGGTACTCAAAGAACGACTCGAACGTCGAAATTAAGGTACTGGGGGGAATATAGACGCATACAAGCAAGCACTTCAGGGAGGGTATCAAACAGGTGCACGAAACTATATCAATGGTATGAAATAATTCGGAAAAAACAGTCGTGTCAACCGGGTTCAGATTAAAACGCTTATTATTTGTGGCGATAATTACACCACCACCCCAGAGACTCGATGGCAATTTTTCCAATTGCGATCAGATCTGAGAGTCGTAAAATAGGACGGCATAAATTCACTGTTCAGTACACAGTCATGAAACCGAGTTTCCGTTAGAAAGACAAAGTCAAAATCAACATCACACATTGCAGGGTAAATTAAGTCAAACTTTGTGTTGAACCCACGTACATTTTGATAGTAAGCACTTAACTTAAATTCGGTCAGGCAAGAATGGGGAATGTTGTCCGCCGCGAAGCGGACAGATGAATCAAGACAACATACGCGCGGCAGCGCGAACTCTCGATTCAATATAAGTTAAGTTTATGTCAACAACTATTTTTATCAAAAACACGAATATTTATTGAACCAGACAACGTAAAAGCTTCATTTTTGCTTTCCGATCTTAGTTAAGTCGTGCCAAGGACGATTAACAAGAGTTACACCAGCTAAAAATTCCATAACACTAAGTTTCAATAGACCCGTATTTCCCACCTTGTCCAAAAAACGTATAGCAAACTTTGCTTTACAACTAAAAACTTCTAGTCATCATTGTTTATTAGCATATTATATAAGTTGACTAAATGGAAACCTAAAAAAGGAGGAGCTGGATTGTCCATATGATTGTCATCTACCTTGGTAGCATCAGAGGTCTTAGACAAAAAGGCACCGGAATTAGTATGGGCACGGTGGGATCTCAATCTAGATATATGCATAAATTCTCTGATAGCAACATTGCATGGCCACTTCACAGGATCCAGGAAATTGGGCTCCTTCAAACCAATCTTGAACGTGGAATATCTACTGCCAGAAAGTAGGCATTTACAAACGCAGTCTTGAATATTTAAGGTGTTTTTGATAAATGACAGTAATAGCGCCTCATTCGTCTCTGGAGAGCAGTTGCTAAGATAGAACCAGGTGCGTCTGGTGGGTGCTGCCGCACTAAGAAGAGTAGAGGGGCCGGAACCTAATAGTATAGGTTTAGGTCTAGGTGTAGCACTAGAGAAGCTTGAACGACTACCTCGGGTTTTAACATTAGGAGGGCAATTATCTGAATCAATCGGTTCTTCGACTCGAGATTTAGATTTTGGATTGCACTTGGAATCTGCCGGCCCTGACGGTATTTTATCAGAGTTAGGGGGTCTTTTTTCGTGTATTATATTAGCCTCTTCAAATATTTTATCAGCCTCATATTCCCGACTTGGATTAATTACTATTATACTGGATGTAGAATTACATATAAGTCACGACCATACCTTTTACTTGCCGAGTACTACATGCACAAACTCAAGTTGGTATATTTTAGATGTTTTAGTAAAAAAATATGCTACCTACGTATTAACGCCACCACCGCTACATTTTTAAATGCCGCCAATCTACAACTAAAATTTTTTGATAAATCATAAAATAAAACGTTTTATTTAAAATTAAAACATTTTTAAAACTCGAAAAACTTTATTTTTAAACCCCGGTTAGATTAGGTTGTCCGCCGCGAAGCGGACAGATAAATCGAGACAACATACGCGCGGCAGCGCGAATTCTCGACTCCATAAATAGCGGTGGTGGCGTTAATACGTAAGTACCGAATATTCTAGTTTACAGCAAACAAACGCTAGATAAATCAGCTTTAAGGGCAGCAAAGTTCATCCTTATAATTAGATTAGTTGCCGAGTACTAAATGCTCAAACTCAAGTTATATATCATGTATATATCAAGGTATATTTTAGATGTTTTAGTAAAAAATATATACCAATCTTTGCAGTCTAACTAGAAACTAGTTATCATTGTTTATTAACCAATTATATGACCTAATTGACTGCAAGATTTGGTTAGTCCAGCTAGTTTATTAACTGAGATCTAGGTGATTAAATCTAAGACTTTAAGATTAGCTAATTTGAAAGCTTTTAGTTAAACAGCTCTAACTTTCTGAGTATTCTAGATAAAATATAATAGTTTTTGGCAAATAATAGCTAGATAAATTAGCTATAGATTCATGAAGTTTCATCTGTATAACTACACTAGTCGCTGAGTACTAGACGCTCAAACTCAAGTTGCTATATTTTCGATGTTATATTAAAAAACTTGGGTTAGGTGGAGAATACGGGTCTGTTGAAAATATTTTTGCGGACTTTTAACCTGGTGTAACTGTTATTACTCGTCTTTGGCACTCTTTTACTAAGATCGGAAAGCAAAAATGAAGCTTCTACGTTGTGTGGTTCTATAATTACTCGTGTTTTTGTTGAAAATAGTTGATGACATTTTTGTTGGTTAGATTAGGTTGTCCGCCGCGAAGCGGACAGATGAATCAAGACAACATACGCGCGACAGCGCAAACTCTCGATCCAATATAGATCAATGTGGCAAGGACCGTTGGTTTAACCCCGGTTAGCATAGGTTGTCCGCCGCGAAGCGGACATATGAATCAAGACAACATACTCTCAGCGAACTCTCGATTCAATATAGGTTAGTTTTATGTCAACAACTATTTTTATCAAAAACACGAATATTTATTGAACCAGACAACGCAAAAGCTTCATTTTTGCTTTCCGATCTTAGTTAAGTCGTGCCAAGGACGATTAACAAGAGTTACACCAGCTAAAAAGTCCATAACACTAAGTTTCAATAGACCCGTATTCCCAACCTTGTCCAAAAAACTTATAGCAAACTTTGCTTTACAACTAAAAACTTCTAGTCATCATAGTTTATTAGCATATTATATAAGTTGACTAAATTGACTACACGTTTTGGTTGGTCTAGCTCGTTTAATAACTGAGATCTATGAGATTAAATCTATGTCTGAGATTATCTTATACAAGAAAAATTGAAAATTTCTAGATAAACAGTTGTAACTTTCCAAGTATTCTAGATATTATATATTAGTTTTCAGCAAATAATAGCTAGATAAATTAGTTATAAATGTGTAAAGTTTCATCTTTATAACTAGACTAGTCGCGGTAATATTCCAAGTAATAGTGACTTATCAGCAATGTTTAAATTTAAAAATAATAATTTTTAACCCCAGTTAGATTAGATTGCCCGCCGCGAAGCGGACAGATATATCAAGAAAACATACACGCGGCAGCGCCAATTCTCGATATAATATATAGCGGTGGTGGCGTTAATACGTATGTACTAAATATTCTAGTTTTCAGCAAACAAAAACTAGATAGCTTTAAGTACAGCAAAGTTCATCCTTATAATTAGATTAGTTGCCGAGTACTAAATGCTCAAACTCAAGTTGGTATCATTTAGATGTTTTAGTAAAAAATAAATAACAATCTTTGCATTCTATCTAGAAACTTCTAGTTATCATTGTTTATTAGTCAATTATATGAGCTAATCGACTGCAAGATTTGGTTAGTCTAGCTAGTTTATTAACTGAGATCTAGGTGATTAAATCTAAGACTTGAAGATTAGCTAATTTGAAAGCTTTTAGTTAAACAGCTCTAACTTTCTGAGTATTCTAGATAAAATATTATAGTTTTTGGCAAATAATAGCTAGATAAATTAGCTATAGATTCATGAAGTTTCATCTTTATAACTACACTAGTCGCCGAGTACTAGACGCTCAAATTCAAGTTGCTATATTTTCGATGTTATATTAAAAAAACTTGGGTTAGGTGGAGAATACGGGTCTGTTGAAAATATTTTTGCGCACTTTTTACCTGGTGTAACTGTTATTAATCGTCTTTGGCACTCTTTAACTAAGATCGGAAAGCAAAAATGAGGCTTCTACGTTGTGTGGTACAATAAATATTCGTGTTTTTGGTGAAAATAGTTGTTGACATTTTTGTTGGTTAGATTAGGTTGTCCGCCGCGAAGCGGACAGATGAATCAAGACAACATACGCGCGGCAGCGGAAACTCTCGATCCAATATAGATCAATGTGGCAAGGACCGTTGGTTTAACCCCGGTTAGAATAGGTTGTCCGCCGCGAAGCGGACATATGAATCAAGACAACATACTCTCAACGGACTCTCGATTCAATATAGGTTAGTTTTATGTCAACAACTATTTTTATCAAAAACACGAATATTTATTGAACCAGACAACGTAAAAGCTTCATTTTTGCTTTCCGATCTTAGTTAAAGAGTGCCAAGGACGATTAACAAGAGTTACACCAGCTAAAAAGTCCATAACACTAAGTTTCAATAGACCCGTATTTCCCACCTTGTCCAAAAAACTTATAGCAAACTTTGCTTTACAACTAAAAACTTTTAGTCATCATTGTTTATTAGCATATTATATAAGTTGACTAAATTTACTACAAGTTTTGGTTGGTCTAGCTCGCTTAACCCTTTATTGCCTGACGGTACTTTTAAGTCTACCGCATATTTTTTTTTTAACTTTAAAATATGGTATTCGATTTGCTTTTTTCCGTTGCCATTTGACAGAACGTTAGAATAGTAAATATTCTAACGTACTGTCAAATGGCAACGGCAAAAGGCAAATCAAATCAAAAAGGCAAAGTTAAAAAAAAATATGCGGTAGACTTAAAAGTACCGTCAGGCAATAAAGGGTTAATAACTGAAATCTATGAGATTCAATTTATGTCTTTGAGATTATCTTATACAAGAAAAATTGAAAATTTCTAGATAAACAGTTGTAACTTTCCAAGTATTCTAGATATAATATATTAGTTTTCAGCAAATAATAGCTACATAAATTAGTTATAAACGTGTAAAGTTTCATCTTTATAACTAGACTAGTCGCTGTAATATTCCAAGTAATAGTGACTTATCAGCAATGTTTAAATTTAAAAAATAATTTTGTATTTTCCGATTAAAAAGTTTCGGTTTAAATGGGATACGAGTTTCTAAATCGAAATTCTTTGCGGATTTGTGTGCCACGGTTAGTTCAATTTTCGCAACTTCGCTAAATGAGTTTGCAAACTCTGGCGCGTTTTCTGCACTCTTTCTCATAATTTGAATAACAACTGAACGTTTTGAAAAGAAAACTCACGGCTCGTATTCTAATTTATTACGCAAATATGACTCGAGTTTACAAGATAAACACAAGATAAGTTTGTCAACAACGATTATTTGTCTGAACTTAGGCTAGGTCGCACTACGGCTAAACCGCCGCGGTTTTTAATCGCGTGATTTTATGACTCTAGTAAATTAATACAAGCGGCCTCACTTGCGTTTTTGCGTTTTCCGCGACTGATGATAGAGCGTACTCTATACTTCTCGAGTGGTTTCGCGGTTATAGCGGTTACCGCTCGCGGGAAAACACCGTAGTGCGGCCTCGGCATTAGTCTGAATTATTATTACTCTATCTTATTCTATTCATTCTATATTAGAATGGATAGAGTAAGTTAGTTTCTGCTTAGAAATCACGAATTAGACAAGACTAATAATCTTGTGTGTTTAAATACATTTTTTGACAGTCTAGTTCTGTTTTCTCTGAAATTTAACTAATCTTTCCGTAATTCTAGTGAATAAATCAATGCAAAAACTTACACACCAAAGCAGAAATTTCCACCACAATTTCACAAACACTCACGAAACATTGTACTGCAATTTCGCAAATTTTTAGCACAATTTTCACTGAATTTCCGCAATTTTTGCTCGCAATAAAATTCATTCACGCCCGACAACCGCACTCTAATAACTAAAAACATTCAGATTCGAACTCGCCTATTTGAACTGATTACGCTCACGTCGACCCGCTTTGTTTACATTTTTTTGTACCCACAAGACCGATAAAGCAACGAAACGCAGCATCGCGCTGAGCTAATTTTATATTATCTAGTACTTTCTTCTTTTAAAATGGTACACCATAGTACATTTTTTCATATATTGAGATATTTAATTTAATTAATAAATTATATATTTTAAATAATTAATTGAGTTTGCCTAGAAAGAATATTGGCTCAAAATATTAATCAATATTTTTAAGAAAGTTCTGATGGTCTTTGGGTAAACAAGATGATCC
Source organism: Phosphuga atrata (assembly GCA_944588485.1). Lineage (NCBI taxonomy): Eukaryota > Metazoa > Arthropoda > Insecta > Coleoptera > Silphidae > Phosphuga > Phosphuga atrata. The sequence continues at coordinate 111,160,725 of OX155892.1, read as the reverse complement.
TTTCCATCTTACCCACGATCTCTATTGGTAAACAAGAAAATTTGTTGAATAGGATGGTTGCGATTGTTACTACGTGGTAATTCATACCTACATTGAATTGACAAATTCACACATTAAAACATAGTGATTTTTTCAATTTTAAAAAACATATTAAGATTTTGATTTATTAGTAGTCGGTTAAGCGTTGTCGTATGTTTGGCAGTGATAACAACTCCCTATTATCTTATCAGCTGCACGCGAGTGGAGAAATAATACATTATGAAACGCGGTCTAATCAATTTCTTAAGATTCTTTTGCGTTTAATTTAATAAACATATTAAGATTTTGATTTATCAGTAGTCGGTTAAGCGTTGTCGTATGTTTGGCAGTGATAACAACTCCCTATTATCTTATCAGCTGCACGCGAGTGGAGAAATAATAAATTATGAAACGCGATCTAATCAATTTCTTAAGATTCTTTTGCGTTTAATTTAATAAACATATTAAGATTTTGATTAATCAGTAGTCGGTTATGCGTTGTCGTATGTTTGGCAGTCATAACAACTCCCTATTATCTTATCAGCTGCACGCGAGTGGAGAAATAATAAATTATGAAACGCGGTCTAATCAATTTCTTAAGATTGTTTTGCGTTTAATTTAATAAACATATTAAGATTTTGATTTATCAGTAGTCGGTTAAGCGTTGTCGTACGTTTGGCAGTCATAACAACTCCCTATTATCTTATCAGCTGCACGCGAGTGGAGAAATAATAAATTATGAAACGCGATCTAATCAATTTCTTAGAATTCTTTTGCGTTTAATTTAATAAACATATTAAGATTTCGATTTATCAGTAGTCTGTTAAGCGTTGTCGTATGTTTGGCAGTCATAACAACTCCCTATTATCTTATCAGCTGCACGCGAGTGGAGAAATAATAAATTATGAAACGCGGTCTAATCAATTTTTTAGGGTTCCTTTGCGGTTAATTTAATAAACATATTAAGATTTTGATTTATCAGTAGTCGGTTAAGCGTTGCCGTATGTTTGGCAGTCATAACAACTCCCTATTATCTTATCAGCTGCACGCGAGTGGAGAAATAATAAATTAAATAGTATAGAGAAATAATAATTTTAAATATTGATGACGACTGGATCGAGACGGTTTTCGAAATTTTAAGCTCTGTACTCAAAATTTATATATTTTTCGACTAATCTTAACACGCTGAATAAATACAATGATGAAAACTAAAAGCCTCTACGATAAACTGTGATATGTACTGAATGAACTGTAATATCACATTGAGAAATCGATTGATTTTTGCTAATTTTGCTAAAATCGTTATTTGAACAATCACGGCAAAATATAAATAGTTTTCTGAAAAGTATTTTTCCTGGTGGCTACAAATTTGCAAATTATATTTTGCTAGCTATTTCCGTTCACGAGATATGCCCTACCCAAATTGATAAAATCCACCGAAATTTTGGTGCTTGAGCGAAAGAGATCTAGGAAAGTAATTTTTGTTTGTCTGTAACTGTCCCGAGACTTAAATGGGCCGGGCATTTACAAAGGATGGAAGAGTCAAGAGGATTTTCAACCAAAAACTGGAAGGTAAAAGACCGGGGCGAGATGGACAGACAAAATCCAGGGAAAATGCTCGGAACTCCAAACTGGAGAAAGGCGGCGCAGGACAGGGATGGCTGTTGGAAGAAAATAGAGAGAGATTTGAGCTGTAGCGCCATTGGATGGTATCTGTCCCGAAATTCAAAATGGATTTTGTCTGCCAATAAATCGCGAAATTAATCGCAAAACTAATACCTGAATTCATATATTTAAATTAACATTTTTTAATATATCGGATTCGTTGTTTTATCTATCCAACATTAAAATCACTGCTCTTATTTCAGTCTAGTATCAGGTATCAATATCTAGTATCTAGTATCAATCTATATTTCAGTCTTATTATCTGCGGGTGTGAATGATAAATCTCGAAGCGCATGTTAATGCGGTAGCCAGATGATGCATTAAGATAATTCAGCGTGAGCATGTACGTCTGTGATTACGCTTCGGTGTGTTTTGAGATGAAAAGGTTTGTGCAAACTGTACGAGTTCGAGCTGAAGCCGTGCAGCAGCAGAAGCAAAGGGAAGTAAAAGAAGAATTTTATGCGAGGCGTCCATCGAGCGACGGACCGGTTCTGCAACTCGCGTGCCTTTTTTCGAATTCTTCGGATAAATGATAAAAAAATATGTTGCTGCGGTTTATTTTTGCAGGGATGACGTCAGCGGGTAAAAACCACCGCAGAGAAGATACCGAGAATGTTGAATAGTAACGTATTGATATATTAAAATAACGATTTTAGCAAAATTGTGTTTTCAATCGATTTCTCAATGTGATATTACTTATGTTATATTAGTTCATTCAGTGCATATCACAGTTTTATCTTTCAATTTTTAACATTACATTCAGCGTGTTGAGATTAGGCGGAAATATATAAATTTTGGTTATAGAGCTTAAAATTTCGAGAACCGTCTCGAAAAAAACCGAGAATTTTGAATATTCTACGCATCGACGGATCTTACTAATCATAATTCGTCTAAATTACCGTTGAAATTTAAATTATTCGTGTTTTTAGTTTTGTTTGTTGAAAACTATTAAAGCGTTCCACGCTCAATCAAACGTAATTACCTGTACAATTTCTACTTATTGCATGCAGTTGCTTGTTGATGTGGTTTTACTAATATCGTATAACGACTAAAAATAAACACAAGGACATTTTTCTTATTGCACCGACAAGCAAACATTTTTTTTATCGATTCCAACAAAACTAATTGCGTCCTTTATCTACACCAAATCTGATGATATCACAAGTTTGATGACTCAAACGAACAAACGAAATCACTTTCCGAACACAAGTCTTGCTTGGCTAAATTTCAATTGCTCTAATTCAAACTTTTAAGTTGAAAGTGATTTTTAGAGGCCCACAATTTGATATTATTTTTTTACATTGTTTCTGGCCCACGCGGTGGTAAACATGGTCTGGAAAAGGCGATGTCCAAAAACGCGTCCAACATGGATATGAATAAAAAAAAAATGTGATAAATAGTTTAGAATATAAAGCGAGAACCTACACGGACAGCACTTTCAATTTCGTATCGAAATCACCTCGACAAGGACGTTTGACATTATGTTTTGAGCGTGGGATTTTTAAAGGTCGAATTTAAACAAAAAAACAAAGACTAAAAGACGCGAGGTTTTTATTAAAAATAAAAATCTTCTTAAGGATTATATAAGATTTCTTCAGTTTTTCCTACGCATGTTTTTTTTTGTGACGAAGATTTTATATAAAATTTTTGTAACATAAAAATAGAAAGTGAAAAAATGAAATAATTCTCGCCGCGCGTTGTGTAACTTTCTTGTATCTCTCTCCGCATAAGTTTTAACCGCTCTGTCAATATTCAGCCAATTTCTATACACACACACCGGAATTCTGTTTGCGTTTAAAAATTCCATTGTGAAACCAGTCAAGTCTCTACAAAGAGATTTTTACATTTACCCAACAAATTTTCGTCTCCCCCACAGCAACAAATATTTTTCATTCAAAAATTTTCCTAAGAAGAATTGTTCAAATCTCTTCAATTCTTCGGCTAAATGCTAAATTAAATTTATGTGTTTTCTCTCGAAGATAATTTATTCGTAACCGTTCACTTCGCGTATTTGAAAACATTTTCGAGCGGGGAGAAAAAAAACTATTCACATTCAGTTACATAAATTCTCCGTTTTATTAGATAATTTCCTACCTATTGATATTTATACGCATATTTTTCGCTTACTATTTATACTATTTATATACTGCAATGTCGAAAATTGCGTTTTTTTACCCCTTCTTTGAATTCGCGAATTTTGACATGTCGATATATCAAAGAGAGTTTGTGTCAGGGTAGACAGAGAGAAATATTACGTAGTGTAAGGCTATCTCCTGTAATGTTCAATATGTACTTGGGATACATCTTCAGACCCTGCTCGGTTCTGGCTGTTACTATATCATCGGTGCTATATCATCGGCGAAACCAATTATTGTTGCCCCCACTGGCAGTTTCATAGTTATTATCCCGTCATATAGTACGTTCCAGAAGGTAGGCCCTAGTATGGAACCCTGTGGGACACTTCTAACTTCAAGCTATTTTATTTCTATATCGCCTTGCAATAATATCTAACTATCATGCGTAAGTATCGAGATATACCTTAAGCTTTCCATTATATCTTTCCAGTTCGCGCTGTTGAAGGCATTCCTAACGTCAAAGGTTATGAGAGCACAATTTTTTCTGGCTCTCTGCGTTCCCGATTTGGCTTTTTCTGCAATTTCTATAACTGACCTTAGGGCATCAATGGTTGACCATTGATTCCAAATTGTTTGTCAGATAATCCGGTTCCGGCCTCGAGGTCATCTTTTAATCTAGTTAGCAAAGTTGTTTCATTAATTTCCAGAGACGTCCAATAGACAGATTGGCCTATACGATCTAGGGTTCCAAACCGGTTTATCCCTTTTTCTGACAAGCACTAACTTTGCTCTCTTCCATCTGTCTGGAAAATTTCCGGCAGCTAACAGTGAGTTCATGGTGTCTAGTACAAATTTAGATTTTGATTTTACAAGACTACACAGTCGAGACTAGACAGACAAGACTAGACAGACAAGACTAGACAGACAAGACTAGACAGACAAGACTAGATAGCAACCATTCAAACAGCCCCATAGACGGTCAAACTGTTTGCACAAGCACCAAATTTGCACAAATTGTTCGAAATTGTATGGGGGGCTTTACGCATTATATGTCCCAGATATTGTAGCTTTCGAGTCTTAACTGTATTCAAGACTTCGTTTTCCTATCCCATCCTTCTCAGCACCTCCGCATTGGTTATTCTCTCTGTCCAAGGTATTCGTTGGATTCTTCGGTTCAGCGACATTTCAAATGCCTCAAGTTTTTTGGAGGAGGCGTCCACGATTCGACCCCATAAAAAAAGGGTCGAAAACTCGTAGCATCGCAAAGTCTAATTTTCGTTGAAAGCTGTAAGTCGTGGCTGGTACTTAGACTTTCTTCATCTTGATAAATGCCGTTCTGGCTTTTTCAATACGCGTTCTGATCTCCACAGAATGGTCCCAGTTATCATTTATGTTGTAGATGTAGACGAATTCATGTACCTGGGAAGCATAATTACTAATGAGGACGGCACCACCACCACCGATGTCTCATACTGAATAAAAAGGGCCAAACAGGTATTTCGTATGCTCAGGCCGGTCTGGACCTCCAGACTGTATTCCACACGAACAAAACTAAGAATATTCAACTCAAATGTGAAATCCGTCTTGCTGTACGGGTGCCAAACATGCAAAATCTCGATAACAATAGTAAATAAGCTTCAGGTATTCATAAACAAATGCCTACGAAGTATACTGAGCAGTTTTTGGCCAGATACAATACGCAATGTAGACTTATGGCACCTGACAAACCAACAAGAGATACAAAAAGAAATAAAACACCGCAAGTGCAAATGGTTGGCCCATGTATTGAGGAGAGACGAAGGAAATATCTCTAGGCAAGCCTTACAATGGAACCCGCAGGGTTCTCGCAGAAAGGGACGTCCAGCTAACACGTGGAGGAGGACCATAGACGCAGAATTAAAGATCGCAGGAAAAATGTGGAACGAGGTGAAACGCGTCAGTTGGAAGGTCTTTGTAGAGGCCCTATGCTCCGCATAGGAGCTCGGAACAGTTCAACTGAAGTCATATTCGTCCATTGTCGCAAGTTTTTCAGCCATGAATTCCTTCTTCTGTCTGGCAAGGGGGCCGTCTATTTCGTTTAAGGGGGCCGTTTCCATCTATTTTGCCTTCAATTATGAGTTGAAGCGCTCTGTATTTGTCGCTTCTCATTATGTGTCCAAAGTAGCTTGTTTTTCTCTGTTTGACAGTATTCATTATTTCTGTTTGTTTCTCCATGCGGTTTAGGACCTCGATGCTGGTAGTATGGCTTGTCCAAGGAATTCTCAGCATCCTGCGGTAGCACCACATTTCAAAGGCCTCCACTCTCCTTTGCGTTGTTTCTGTTAGTGTCCACGTTTCCATACCATAAAACAGTGTGCTAAAAACATAACACCTCAAAACACGGAGCCTGGTTTTTAGGTTTTGCCTGAGATTACACAGCACATTGCACTGTTATTGTTATGTTGTTAAATACTGCTCTTGCCTTTTCCACTCTAGCCTTTATCTCAACCGAATGATCCCAGCTATCATTGAGTACGCAGCCCAGATATGTCATTTTCCTCACTCTTTCAAGGATGTTCGCGTTTACAGTTATTTCAGCGCTAGCATCTGGGTTTTTACTGATTACCATTTTTTTAGTTTTATTTATATTAAGTTTCATGCCATATTCTTCGCAGACGGTAACTACTCGGTTCATTAGCCGCTGCAATCCTTCTTCGCTGTTGCTCATGATCACTGTATCATCCGCGTATCGCAGATTATTCAAACATTCGCCGTTGATAATAACACCATCTGTTGCGTCTTCCAGTGCTTTTTTAAATATTTCCACCGAATATACATTAAACAGTAGAGGTGACAGAATGCACCCTTGTCTAACTAATTTCTTTATATTGATACTGTCTGTTGTATTGTTTTTTATTCTTACTTTGGCAGTTTGATTCCAATATAGGTTTGAGATGATACGGAGATCAGCAGCTACTATCTACACCCCTATATGCCAGCACCTCAACAAGCTTGTCGTGGTTCAAGAGGTCAAATGCTCTGCTAAAGTCTATGAAACATAGGTATACTTCTATATTTGTATTGACATCTCTGGATCTTTTAATAAGTACCTGTACAGCGAACAGGGCTTCTAAAACTATTCCTCCGGATAATTCATGGACGAATATATAATCAATTAGAAGAACTTACAGGTGACACTCAATTCGGCTTTAAAAAGGGACTAGGTACCCTTTTAAAAGCCGAATTGAGTGTCACCTGTAAGTTCTTCTAATTGATTATATATTCATCCATGAATTATCCGGAGGAATAGTTTTAGAGCGTGGCTTATTAAGCTAATGGTTCTATATTTCTCGCATTTTTTTGAGTTGGGCCTTTTAGGCAATGGAATAAAAATAGATGTTAACCAGTCCTGTGGTATTACTCCTGTATTGTATATAGTATTAAACAAGTCTTGTATGTCATCAATGTATTGATTAGCAAATAGTTTTATAACCTCAGCTGGTATATCGTCCCCATTTGCTTTCTTGTTCTTTAGCTGCTTTGTTGCATGAATAATTTCCTCCCTTATAATCGATAGACCTTCAATATCTATCTTGGTTTTCCTGTTGTCGCCCCGTTGGTCCTCGTCAAACATTTCTTCCGCGTATTCCTTCCATCTCTCAAGCTGAGCCCCTATGTCTATTATTGTCTTTCCATTCCCATCCTATATGATTCCATGATGTTGCTGCTTTCGTGTTCCTGCTGCTTCTTTGATCTTTTTAGGCGAATCCACGAATGACGAATATGACGAATTCACACCACCGGAGACAATTGAAAAAGCAAATTCTTCATTTTTGGTTCCATTTTTTTTTATGGTCCCTGGATTCCAAACTTGTAAGATACATCCCTTCGCATGAGTAATAAGAAATATTGTTTGTAACTAGGACGAAATTGTCAATTTCCCTCTCGAGTGAATGTGCGCACTCCCTTCGTACGTGTGCACGGGCGAAATTGTCAATTTCCCTCTCGAGTGAATGTACGCACTGCACTCCCTTCCTTCGTTCGTTTGTCCAGGCCAAAGTTTGAGTTTATTAAGTCATAGCTTTACAAATAGACTAGCTAGAGACATTAGACTAGACTTGTCTTGTAGCTACATTATCTGGATTTAAACTAACGCAAAGTAATCTGGACTAGGTAAACTAGTTCATCTGTTATCGTAGAATTGGTGCACCACTCCTAAAATTACAAATTTAATCACAGCTTGGGAATCAGACTAAATGGAGCAGTCTAACTAGCCTTATTTCCTACCCACATTATTAAGCTTTAAGACAGCGAAAACTAACCCAAACTACGTCGACTAGTTCCTCTGTAATAGAAGAAATTGTGCAACTATTCTAACAAAACTTCTCCAGGCCCAAGTTTGAGTTTAAGAAGTCATAGCTTGAGAAATAGACTAGCTAGAGACATCAAGCTAGACTTATCTTGTAGCTACGTTATCTAGACTTAAACAATCGCAAACTAATCTGCACTAGGTAGACTAGTTCATCTGTTATAGTAAAATTTGTTCTCCACAAAAATTTACAACTTTTCGCCCTAGTTACAAAATATACTATTTTAGTCTCGTTTAGTCATCACTGAGGTTTTATATTGGAGTTTCAAAGTTTCGCTAATAAATAATTCAGTTAAAACAAATCTTTGTTAGTTTTATTGCGTGCGTAAAATTTTTCGGCGTATTACGAAATCTGCATTAGCAAATTTCAAGAATTCAAAACTCGTACAGCAGTGCAAAAAAAAAATCGCAATAGCTTTGTCATGCCTTGCGACCGTTATTCGCCGTTCGTTGAGCTCTTCGCCAAAAAAAAAAATGCGGCAACCACGAAGTTCATCCAATAAAATTAAGACTAAGTTTGTTAAACTAATTCTTGTCTATTAAAGAGATTTGTTATTACCCGGATTTGGTGACGTGTTTCGCCATAACCTACGCCCCAACGGACTTGAAACGCCCGCGATTTTTACCCGTTTGCGATAAAGCTGCGAGAACGTGTGCACAAATTTGCCGCACCTTTCGCAATTTTTTATTGCTCTTAGCTTTGACGGCGCGGCGCCATTGACCACCCACCCGAATCCAAGACAATCAATATTTATCACAATCGAAAATTTCTTTTCGTTACATTATTTGAATACAATGACACATTTCATTACAATACATTGTAGACAAAGTAATAGAGAGCAGTGCCGGCACGTGCGCCTGGTCGGACAGGCGATCGCCTTACGGCGCCATATTTTTATTAGAAATTCAAAATAACAATAAATTTAATGGGAGAAAAAACACGTGCTACTATTATTTCCAAAATTATAGAGGCCAAATATTACAGCATTATTTTGGATTGCACTCTAGAATAAACGGAATTGTCTATTAGTTAGACCATTTAATTAGTCAGCATAGCGAGATTGCTGACACCTAGCCAGCAATCAAATTACAGAAACATCGTGAAATTGTAAACAATGATACGATTCAAATTTAAATTCGGCTGATGATCTACGTAGTGGAGTGCGTTTAGTTAAGTTAGTAGACAAGACTAGACAGCCAGCCCATTGTTTCAATTTCTCGTGTAAATCTTGCCTTGCTTGAATATGATTTAGTATTAGTCGAGATTCACTTTCGTCGCTGGAAAACTAAATGAGTCCGGGACTTACTTAACTAAATGGTTGGATTTTTAGCTAAAAGTGATGTTAACTTAATTAGTTTTTGTTTCAATGTGAAAATAATTCGGAAATTAAGCGAAATTTTTCAAATAAAACTTGTAGAGAATTAAATTTCAGGGTATATTTGGTTTTACGGGTCTGTCTTGAAAATATGTTTGTGTACTTTTTACCTGTTGTAACTGTTGTTAATCGTCTTTGGCACTCTTTTACTATGCTCCGCAAGCAAAAATTAAGCCTCTACGTTGTTTTTCTTGAATTTTTTTTTTGACATTTTTAAGATTACAGACAGTATATGTGAACGCAATTATTTGGATGTTGCCACGTTTACTCTTGCCCGTTTATATCAAAGAGGATCCGATCCTCTTTGCTTTTATATGAAAAACTAACTATGGCAGCATATATATTATTTTAAGCGTCGTATTGAATTTGCATTCATATTTCAACCAGATTTCAACGAACAGCTACGGTACAATGTCTCGTGTGGATTTTATTGGTGGTTTTACTTTGGTTAGATTAAGTTGCACGCCGCGAAGCGGGAAGATAAATCAAGACAACATACGCGCGGCAGCGCGAACTCTCGATCCAATATAGGACAAAGTGACAAGAACCGTTGGTTTTACCTTGGTTAGATTAGGTTGTCCGCCGCGAAGCGGGAAGATAAATCAAGACAACATACGCGCGGCAAATCAAAACTCTCGGTTACATTGGACCGAGAGGTTTTATCTGTTTTTAATTTCAAAATTTAATTTGTATTTTCCAGATGGAGGATCTGGCGATTTTTTTAAATTTAATTTGATGAAAATCTTAATTTATATACATTTTTCCCTGGATATATTACTAGTTTTCCTTTTTTTTATTTCGAAGCAAATCTGTTGATAATTAGAAAAAATAATAAACGTGGCAACATCTAGTTATTTGCGTTCGCGTCGACTATCTGTCACGTTGACAATGTTTACAACTATTTCAAGAAAAACACGAATATTTATTGAACCAGATAACTTAGAAGCTTCATTTTTGCTTTCCGACCTTTGCGACCTTTCCGTTAACCCGTGACAAGGACGATTAATAACAGTTACACCAGGTAAAAAGTCCATAACACTAAATTTCAATAGACCCGTAAACTCGATAAATTCCAAATTTCCTATAAGATATATTATTATCAAATAATTATAGATTTATCTATCTCTCTAAACATCAATGCTAGTTATCTAGTGACATTTACCTATCTGTCTTAATAACAATGCAAGTCTAGTTTTTCGTGTGTAACTAGAAAACTAGTTAAGCTAGAATTGCAATTTTTTAATAGAATTAGCTACAATTTCCAAATATTTCAAATTGTACGTAAATTTATCGCAAATTTAATTGTAATCTGAGACTTTCCAAAACTGTATTAATAACAATGCGAATCTAGCTTTTGTCTGTAACTAGAAAACTAGTAAAATTAAAATTGCAATGTTTGGTGAAAATTAGCTACATTTTCACCAAAAAAACATTTCCCAACATAAACCTAACCTAACATAATCTAGCAACATTTATCATACATTGACCAATTTTGGATCAAATCAGACTTGACTTTGCAAAACCTAAACCTAATCAAAATTTAATCAAATTTTATCCTAATCAGATTTTTCCTAACATAAACCTAACCTAATCTGCATAATCCAACAACGTTGATCAAACATTGACCAAATTTGGACCAAATCAGACTTGACTTTGCACAGTCTAAACCTAATCAAAAATTAACCAAATTTGGTCCAAATCAGATTTATCCTAACATAAACCTATCTTTGCATAATCCAACTACATTGATCAAACATTGACCATATTTGAACCAAATCAGACTTGACATTGCAAAGCCTAAAACTAATCGAAAATTAACCAAATTTGGTCCAAATCAGATTTTTCCTAACATAAAACTAACATAATCTGCATAATCCAACAGCTTTGATCAAACATTGACCAAACTTGGACCAAATCAGACTTGACTTTGCAAAGCTTAAACCTAATCAAAAATTAACGAAATTTGTTCCAAATCATATTTTTCCTGACATAAACCTAACCTAATATAATCTGCATAATCCAGCAACATTGATCAAACATTGACCAAATTTGAACCAAATCAGACTTGACCTTGCAAAGCCTAAACTTAATAAAAAATTAACCAAATTTGGTCCAAATCAGATTTATCCTAACATAAACCTATCTTTGCATAATCCAACTACATTGATCAAACATTGACCATATTTGAACCAAATCAGACTTGACATTGCAAAGCCTAAAACTAATCGAAAATTAACCAAATTTGGTCCAAATCAGATTTTTCCTAACATAAAACTAACATAATCTGCATAATCCAACAGCTTTGATCAAACATTGACCAAACTTGGACCAAATCAGACTTGACTTTGCAAAGCTTAAACCTAATCAAAAATTAACGAAATTTGTTCCAAATCATATTTTTCCTGACATAAACCTAACCTAATATAATCTGCATAATCCAGCAACATTGATCAAACATTGACCAAATTTGGACCAAATCAGACTTGACTTTGCAAAGCCTAAACCTAATCAAAAATCAACCAAATTTGGTCCAAATCACTGAATTCGCTATTAGCTACAATTTTCGAAAGTTTCAAATTTTTCGCAAATTTATCACAATTTTGATTGCAATTTGGGACTTTACAAAACAGTCTTAATAGCTATGCGAGTCTAGTTTTTCGTCAGTAACTGGAAAACTAGTCAAGCGAAAATTGGATTTTTTGGCGAAAATGTAGCTTGAATACGTGAATATTAGTAGTGTGAATTCGCTATTAGCTACAATTTTCAAGTTTAAATTTTTTGGAAATTTATCACAATTTTGAATGCAATATGAGACTTTTCAAAATTGTCCTAATAACAATGCGAGTCTAGTTTTTCGTCTGTAACTAGAAAACTAATTAAACTAAAATTGCAATGTTTGGTGGAAATGTAGCTTACTGAAGTCGCTATTAGCTACAATTTTCAAAAGCTTAAAATTTTTCGCAAATTTATCACAATTTAGATTACAATCTGAGACTTTCCAAAACTGTCTTAATAACAATGCGAGTCTAGTTTAGTTTTCCGTCTGTAACTGGAAAACTAGTGAAGCGAACATTGCAATTTTTGGCGGAAATGTAGCTTAGTGAATTCGCTATTAGCTCCAATTTTCAAAAGTTTAAATTTTTTTTGCAAGTTTATCACAATTTTGATTGCAATCCGTGACTTTCCAAAAATGTCCTAATTACAATACGAGTCTAGTTTTTCGTCTGTAACTAGAAAACTAATTAAACTAAAATTGCAATGTTTGGTGAAAATGTATCTAACTGAATTCGCTATTAGCTACAATTTCCAAAAGTTTCAAATTTATCACAATTTTGATTGCAATATGAGGCTTTCCAAAAATGTCTTAATAACAATGCGAGTCTAGTTTTTCGTCTGTAAATAGGAAACTAATTAAACTAAAATTGCAATGTTTGGTGAAAATGTAGCTAACTGTATTCGCTATTAGCTACAATTTCCAAAAGTTTCAAATTTATCACAATTTTGATTGCAATATGAGGCTTTCCAAAAATGTCTTAATAACAATGCGAGTCTAGGTTTTCGTCTGTAACTAGAAAACCAGTTAAGCTAATATTGCATTTTTAGATTTACACAATTGGAAAATCATAATAATTTTTTTAAATTTTTATACGATATTCCATCATAAGCGCAAAAAAAATCAGACGGAATTCTTAAAAATTGTCAGGATTTGCACGTGTACCTAAAAAAGACGATATAGAACCTTTAAATTTGTCTAACGAATTACAAATTGTGCGAAATATATTAACAACAGGTGTGACCCGCTGGTTGCAGTGAATTATATAGAAAGAAATAATTTATCTGAAAATGTTCCTAATATTATTGTTTGCTTAAGAATATTTACTCACTTTTCCTATTTCCAGTGGAGAACGTTCTCTAAATTAAAAATAATTAAAAAATATTTGCGATGTTCTATGGCCCAACAAAGATTTTTTTTATGGCCCAACAGAAATTTATCTATAGTAGTCATAGAACACGAGATAACAGGGAAAATATACTACGACATCATTAAAAATTTTGCAAAGGAAAAGCCAGATGAGTAAATTATTTTGTTTTATTTATTTTTAAGTTATTGTTTTGGTATAAGTTATATATTTTCTCAAAGTGTCTAAATACCTTTATTGTTTTTTTGTAAATATTGTTATTAGAATTACATTTGTTTTTTATTTGTTAAGTAAATAAAAATTAAGAGGGGCGGCGAAAGTTGTATTCGCCTCACAGGGCGCCGGCCCTGATAGAGAGTTTTCTAAAAGTTATTAAACAACTATTAAACCAAGAATAGAAAAGACAAACTAACTTAAATTACAAACTTAAAACAAAAGGAACACAGTCTGAATATATTCAGCCTTTCCGGAGCTCTATAACAATTACTGAGTCTTTTTAACAAACCCAAACAAATCTCATGTGAAATTTGTTATTCTACAGCTTTCAGTCCACCTTCGTGGAACTCAACAAAAAACTTAAAAAAAACATTGTTTTCAAGATCGTGTCTTTCCGATACCTTAAGTGGATTAAATGGATGATCTGTGGACGCGTTTCGAGAATATATGCTATATACGCTGAATATATTTATATATTCAGGCTGTATTCCGTTTGTTTTTATGTTATTATCTATAACATAGTTTGTATGTTATTATCTATAACGTAGGATGGTTTCTCCAATTTTAACTTAAATTAGAAAAAAAAAATGTCTATGATAGTCTGCCTATTCCTGTATTGAAACGTGTATGATTTCGTAATCGTTTTATATAACAACATTAATACTTTTATCTCTTGTGAATGGCGGATAAAATGAAAGTGACCGAACGGTATTTACAAGACAAAAGTCCGTTCGAGGAGTAGGAGGTGGAAAAAAGTGTTACAAGTGCAAGTTTTGACTTTAACGCAGCAAACAAAAAATTTATCGCAGCGAATTATTAAAAGCAAATTCATTCGCTGCAATTGATTGTTGCGCAAGAAATCTGTTAACGAATGCTTTGGGATTCAGATTGGAGAAAGCAGGGTGTGGAGTAAAATCTAATTCTGCTTAATCAAACTATTTTCATTTATATTGTCTCTGCTTATGTAACTGCCGTGTTGTCTAGCTTTTTTAATAATTCGCTATTGTTGTAAATGCCTTCATATCTCCATTATATAATCAACGAATCCTAACGGAATTTGTGTGAATGCATTAGTTAAGAGGGAGTTATTAAATCCATCGCGAGGGATTACGGTAAATATAAGAAAAATACGCAGAAAAACAATTTAATTGTATCAGTGCGATTATATAAATTAATTGCAATTAATTTGTAATTGCCATCAACATTTTCACATCGTTTATTTTCGCGCATTGTTCAGCTTCGAGAATGCTAGATTTTATACACATTCAATCCAAACGAAATTTTTAATGCAATTATAAAGGTTTTTTGCAATATTTGCAGTTAAATTGCACAATCCAATAATGGTATTGAATTAATACTGATATATTTATGTTAAGTACTTAGCTCACTCGCCTTTCATATTTTCCAATAAAATAGATACAGTCTAAATATTCGACGACAAAAACTTTAGTTTTGTGATTACGCTGCGAAATCGATTTTGTCTCCCCAAGAGAGTTCGGTGGGGTTGCGAAAGTCCTCGAGGCAGAAGCGGTCGAAGGCGATGCCCATCAGGGCATCGTAGCTGAGATCTTGGTGGTTGTTGTTGACGATGATTTCGGAAGGCAGCAGCGATTCCAGCCAGTCGTCGGTGTCTATGGGCACGGTGGAGTTGTTGTTGGTCTAAGGCTGTGCGCCGAGCTCGATGAGTTGCGTAAAGTCCATCGTCTCAATCATATCCAAAGTGTCTAACAGATCTAATCCAAGAGCCGATTCTGGCGTTTCCTTGATTGGGTAAGGCGTTTCTGCTTTAACAGAGTTTGGAGGTAAAGGATCGCTTAAGCTGCACTTCCCCGTTATTTTTCCCCGTTCACTTTCCCGCACGTCGTCGACGGTTTGACTTCTTTGTACACTCGATTTGTACCTCGATACAACTAGATTTTGTACAACCCAACTTAATTTCGAACGTTCCTAACTTAATTTTGACGCTGCCAATATCATTTTGACAGACCTAGCTCAACTTTGAACAACCTTAACTTGATTTTTTGCAAACCTAACTCGATTTTGAACAATCAAACTTAATTTCCGACGTTCCTAACTTAATTTTGGACATTTCTAACTTAATTTTGACGCTGCCAATATCATTTTGACAGACCTAGCTCAACTTTGAACAACCTTAACTTGATTTTTTGCAAACCTAACTCGATTTTGAACAATCAAACTTAATTTCCGACGTTCCTAACTTAATTTTGGACATTTCTAACTTAATTTTGACGCTGCCAATATCATTTTGACATATCTAATCCCACTTTGAACAACCTTAACTTGATTTTTTGCCAACCTAACTAGATTTTGTACAACCCAACTTAATTTTGGACATTCCTAACTTAATTTTGACGCTGCCAATATTATTTTGACAGACCTAGCTCAACTTTGAACAACCTTAACTTGATTTTTTGCAAACCTAACTCGATTTTGAACAATAAAACTTAATTTCCGACGTTCCTAACTTAATTTTGGTCATTCCTAACTTAATTTCGACGCTGCCAATATCATTTTGACATACCTAGCCCCACTTTGAACAAACTTAACTTGATTTTTTGCCAACCTAACTAGATTTTGTACAACCCAACTTAATTTTGGACATTCCTAACTTAATTTTGACGCTGCTAATATTATTTTGACAGACCTAGCCCCACTTTGAACAACCTTAACTTGATTTTTTGCAAACCTAACTCGATTTTGTACAACCCAACCTAATTTCCGACGTTCCTAACTTAATTTTGCTCGTTCCTAACTTAATTTTGACACTGCCAATATCATTTTGACATACCCAGCCCCACTTTGAACAACCTTAACTTGATTTTTTGCCAACCTAACTCGATTTTGAATAACCCAACTTAATTTCCGACGTTCCTAACTTAATTTTGGTAATTTCTAACTTAATTTTGACACTTCCAATATCATTTTGACAAATATAGCCCCACTTTGAACAACCTTAACTTAATTTTGTGCAAGTCTAAATCAATTTTGAACAATCCGACTTAATTTCCGACGCTCCTAACTTAATTTTGACGCTGCCAATATCATTTTGACATATCTAATCCTACTTTGAACAACCTTAACTTGTTTTTTTGCAAACCTAACTCGATTTTGTACAACCCAACTTAATTTCCGACGTTCCTAACATGATTTTGAACATTTCTAACTTAATTTTGACGCTGCCAATATCATTTTGACATACCTAGCTTCACTTTGAACTACCTCAACTTGATTTTGTGCAAAGCAAAATCGATTTTGAACAACCCGACTTAATTTCCGACGTTCCTAACTTAATTTTGGACATTCCTAACTTAATTTTGACACTGCCAATATCATTTTGACATACCTAGCCCCACTTTCAACACCTTAACTTGATCTTGTGCAAACCTAACTCGATTTTGAACATCCCAACTTAATTTCGGACGTTCCTAACCTAATTTTGGACATTCCTAACAAAAAAAATCGTGATTATCGACACCAATTTAGACAAATTACATATCAAAATACGCAGAATTTTGTGCACATACCAAATATATCAACAATTATATTATTCAACCTGCAATAAGCTACCTAAAAACATCTCCTTACAGTTTCATCGATATCTTAACAACGAATAAACACAGCCAAACTAATTTTACATTTTCTAAAAGCCCATGAAAGACTTAAAATGTTCATGAACAAATTATTAGCATTCGTTCAAGAACCGAGTCTGGACAACCCGTTGAAATTGACTTTTGACTCTTCGTAAATCGGCGACGGATGTTTTTCTTTTTTTCTTTTCTGGACCGATTTTTTTTTTAAAGCTGACGTGATCGAGGAGATCCCTAGCTATAATTTATGAAGGTCTGTTCATGCGTTTGATGACCATCAGGTCATTTTCTATTTGACAAAATTAATCTGCAACCAATTTGACACAAATTAGATTTATAATCTACATATACTTAAATCACGTACGCGCTATATTTTTTGGTAGTCAATTGCCCAAAAGCAGTCAATTCAACTGAATGTTAAGAGTATCGACCACTATCGAGTTAATGAAGTTCGGCAAGGCGGTCGAATCCGCGTGTTATTCTTCAGCTTGTTCCTCCCTTGCACCAAATGGTTCAAAACCAAAGGGGCGTCGTTCCGATTCAACATCAAGTTCTCGTTTAGATTCTTTTGATTCTGAAACGCCAAGTGTTGTTCCTGCTGGATTTTCGCCTGTTCCTCGCTCTACAATATCTGCTGCATCTGTATGACCATCGACTGCTGTTGCTGCTTAGCTTAGAGATGCTTCTTCAGCGCCAAACACTGCGCTTTGGGGTCAGCCATGGTGGCAACTTGCAGTTTCATCTGGGATAGCGTTAACTCCCTCTGAAACTGCTCAATCTTCCTCTGCTGATCCCGAACTTTGTACTCGTGGACTTTTATTGTTCTTGTTTTGGAGATTGCTTTCGCTTTGGATTTCTTGCGGTTTTTGTCTTTGCCGGGGCATCCGTCCTTACCAGGGATGGGATCGGACGAGGGGTTACGGTTAGGAGATTGAGACTGAGCTGGACTGGCTATTGAGGACAAAGGACTCAGCGTCAGTTGAGGATCCTCAGTTCCTTCCCCTATCCTCAGTTGAGGATAGGGAAAGCGACGGCGGACTGGACGCTTGGTTGAGCAGAGGCGCCGCGATATATACATTATGGGGAGACAATAGTGAAATCACAAACACGGCGCCAAAAAGAGAATTAACAGAGAAAAAGAAATTTTTCAAATTACAGATTCAAGACACTTCAATTTTATTAAACTAATGAAAGTGTTCTTTCGATGATTGTAGAGATTCAGGTTCAACACGTTTCTTCTTTGATTTAAATTTACGTGGTTCTATTAGAAAAGTATCCGACCTTATTTTTTATTTTGAAAACCTGATGGATTTGAATCAAGCGCGCTTGCATGAGCCGACCTTGAACCTTCATGCGCATGCGTGAATTTTTTTCCTGCCTGTAGATAGAGATGTAGATTCAGCATGTTCAAATATACAGATACGTGGTTTGTTAGAAAAGTATCCGACTTTTAGCTGCTAAAAAAAAAACTGGCATACCTAGAGCGTTGGAAACCTAATCACCCTCAAAGTGGTCTCCTTGGGACTCCAAACACTTCTCCCAGCGGTGCCGCCATTGTTGGAAGCATTCCGAAAAGGCCTCTTTCGGAATCGACTTTAACTCGGCTGTCGTTGCTACCATAATGTCCTCTCTTGTCTGAAATCACGTTCCTTTCAATGGCCTCTTGACTTTGGGGAATAGGCAGAAGTCGCAGGGGGAGAGTATCAGGAGAGTAAGGAGCCTGTCGAACCAAAGGAGTCGCCAAAAATTTTTTTCGCCAAAAAATTGTGAACCATGTGCTGGAGCATCTTCCGAATGGTTTCCACCTTGTTTTCGCCCAGTTTCTGGCAAAATTTGATGCAGTAGCGCTGCTGCAGTCGTTCCGTCATTTTACTTGCATTGAAAAACCGACGAGAACACTACACACTACGTCACTCGAACACTGCTGGACAGCCAATGACGCTATCTACAGGCGGGAAAAAATTCACGCATGCGCACGAAGGTTCAAGGTCGGCTCAAGCAAGCGCGCTTGATTTAAATCCATCAGGTTTTCAAAATAAAAAATAAGGTCGGATACTTTTCTAACAGACTACGTAAATTTAAATCAAAGAAGAAAAGTGTTGAATCTGAATCTTTACAATCATCGAAAGAACACTTTCATTAGTTTAATAATATTTCAAGAAGAGAAGTTGTTTGATTCTTAAATGCGCGAGGCACTTTGTTCCTGGCGGGGGTCCTCTGACCGCATACGTTTTTTTTGTTTGTTTACCTTTGTCTATAACAATAACTTCGTCCAATATGTCAAGTTTTTTATTGTGTTACGTCCAATTTTCCAATTACTAGCGATAATTTAACAAATTGTCCGCAGGTGTTGTTTATTTAAAAGTATAATTTAGACCAAAAAAAAAACTATTTGCAAAAACCATTAAAATTCCTTCCTCGCTAATTTCAACAACAAAAATATTTACTCAAAATTGATAATTTCAATGTCGCTTTTTTTTTGTCTTCTTTCCAATTGTTAACTACAATTTTTTTTTGGTATAAGCACGTCTACCAAAACTAATTGTGAAAGAAACACGTAATTACAACCTCGATTACGCTAAACCCAGTTCGCAAATTCTTACACAAAATTACCTCCTCGCTAACATCTTCATATTACTATTTACAGGACGACGGTGGCGTGGAATACTTCAACACCATCGTGGTTCAACCTCATCTCAAACTGGTCACCAACCAGGGCAAAGGATTCCACATCAGATGCAGATACAACACGAGAAATAACACCGTTACAAACGAATCTTTGAAAGTAGAGTAAGTTCAATTAAGATTTAGTTTTAGCATAAGCTAATCTAGAATTTATAACATTCATCGCATTAAAAGTCGATTCCCTTATGCGCGACACTCAGCTACGCGACGTCGTGCGACATCGCCTGTCAAATAATGATTACATTGTTTTATATGGGCACGTTCTCCATATGGCTACGCGAAGTGTCCATTTAAGGTCAATTCCTATATGCGCGATACTCAGCTACGCGACGTCGTGCGACATCGGCTGTCAAATAACGATTACATTGTTTTAAATAGGCACGTTCTCACTAGGGCAACACGACGTGCCCATTTAAGGTCGATTCCCATATGCGCGAGACTTAGCTACGCGACGTCGTACGACATCGCCTATCAAATAAAGATTACATTGTTTTAAATGTGCACGTTCACACTATGCCCACGCGACGTGCCCATTTAAGGTCGATTCCCATATGCGCGACACTCAACTACGCGAAGTCGTGCGACATCGCCTATCAAATAAAGATTACATTGTTTTAAACGGGCACGTTCTCACGTGTCTCGGCGTTTCCATTTAAAGTCGATTTACATATGTGCGACACTCAGCTACGCGACGTCGTGCGACATCGCCTATCAAATAAAGATTACATTGTTTTAAACGGACACGTTCTCACGTGTCTCGGCGTGTCCATTTAAAGTCGATTTCCATATGTGCGACACTCAGCTACGCGACGACGTGCGACATCGCCTATCAAATAAAGATTACATTGTTTTAAACGGGCACGTTCTCACGTGTCTCGGCGTTTCCATTTAAAGTCGATTTCCATATGTGCGACACTCAGCTACGCGACGTCGTGCGACATCGCCTATCAAATGAAAATTACATTGTTTTAAACGGGCACGTTCTCACGTGTCTCGGCGTGTCCATTTAAAGTCGATTTCCATATATGCGACACTCAGCTACGCGACGTCGTGCGACATCGCCTGTCAAATAATGATTACATTGCTTTAAATGGGCACGTTCTCACTATGGCTACGCGACGTGTACATTTAAGGTCGATTCTCATATGCGCGACGTCGTGCGACATCGCCTATCGAATAAAGATTAGATTGTTTTAAACGGGCACGTTCTCACGTGTCTCGGCGTTTCCATTTAAAGTCGATTTCCATATTGCGACACTCAGCTACGCGACGTCGTGCGACATCGCCTATCAAATAAAGATTACATTGTTTTAAACGGGCACGTTCTCACGTGTCTCGGCGTGTCCATTTATAGTCGATTTCCATATGTGCGACACTCAGCTACGCGACGTCGTGCGACATAGCCTGTCAAATAATGATTACATTGTTTTAAATGGGCACGTTCTCATTATGGCTACGCGACGTGTACATTTAAGGTCGATTCCCATATGCGCGACGATCAGCTACGCGACGTCGTGCGACATCGCCTGTCAAATAATGATTACATTACTTTGTTTTCAATTGGCACGTTCTTACTATGGCTACACGACGTGTCCATTTAAGGTCGATTCCATATGCGCGACACTTAGCTACGCGACGTAGTGCGACATCGCCTATCAAATAAAGATTACATTGTTTTAAACGGGCACGTTCTCACTATAACTACGCGGCGTGTCCATTTAAAGTCGATTTCCATATGTGCGACACTTAGCTACGCGACGTCGTGCGACATCGCCTGTCAAATAATGATTACATTGTTTTAAATGGGTACGTCGCGTAAACATAGTGAGGAAGAACGTGCTCATTTAAAACAATGTAATCATTATTTGATAGACAATGTCGCGTGAAGTCGCGTAGCTGAGTGTCGCGTATATGACAATGGACCTTTAAACTGCATTAGTTTCATTCTACGCAGTACGATTAGTCTGTCAGGACTATATAGCAAAACTAGATACACAAGACTAGATAAATCATCTAGACAGACACGACTATAGATAACACTAGACAAGCAAGATATTAAAAATTCAGCTCGTGATTTTAACTTCTTCTCTTGTAAAAATATGTAATAAGATTTGGTTTGTTTGTTAGTTTGATGTCTGCGGATCCGATAACGGCTTCGGCCTCGATGCCCGGCTGCACCATGAAAATCTTCTCCGGCGACGCGGACACGAAAGAGGTGGCGGAAAACGTGAAAATCGGCGACCCCTTGACCCTGCAGATCTCGCTCGATCCGCAGGAGACGTTCGGAATCCGCGTGACCGACTGCCTCGTCCGCGACGGCCTCGGCTGGGGCGAACAGAAACTCATCAACGCCGAGGGTTGCCCGCTGGACCAAGAGATCATGGGCATGTTCCGGTATTCCGAGGACAAGACCAAGGCGATCGTCAACTTCCAAGCGCACAAGTTTCCCTACACCGCGTCCGTTTACTACCAGTGCAACGTCAAGCTGTGTCTTAAGGCCGACAACGGTTGCGAAAATTTAACGGTAAGGAACTTATTGAGATGAAACGGTTTGGTCCAACAGCAGTCAAAACGGTCAGCAAGATTTCAATTCATCATTACCAGTCGCAATTTGCGCACGCGTCGAATAGTTTGCTGACTGCTGTTGGAACAAACCTTAACCCTTAACCAACCACCTGCCATACGTCTCAGGTGAGAAAATTACTGCTACTTTGGGTCTGAGAGACGTATCCCAGGTGGTTAGGTGTTAAATTACTTTCAAGAGATTTCCTGGTTTATGTTAAATGACTTTATTACAAACTAGCAGAATATAACGATAAATCGAATGAATGTTAACTGGAAGGTTTAAAATTTTTAGCGGTTTGTCCCATTTTATTGTAAATTCGTGTTGACCTCTGCACAAAGTTAACGGTTCGTGTAGTGACCTCTGCATCTATAATAAATATTGTTTGTGTGGAATGGGACGAACTCCGATACTCTGTCATTATATTCTCTAACGCTCAATGCCTATGTTTTACTAAACAATATCTACACTAAATACAAACTCTAACTACACTTCCTTATTGCCTTTAATCATAATCCTCCATCTCGAACTCGACTAATATACATCATTACGCCGTTTAGATTACCCAACAGTCTTTGGCTAAAATTCAGTTTGCTATGTTCAGTCTAATCACGGCAATTTTGCTGTAATTAAGAAAATAAATAAATATTTTGAAAAAAGCGACCTTGCTTGAACTTAAAATAACTCAACAGAAATTGAAACATCTTCCCTTTTTGATGTTGAAAAAATATAAATGTGATGATGAAATATAATTGTGAATCAAATTTCAAACTCCGTTCAAAAATGAGTTTCATCCGACACGCTAGCTGATTTTTGTTTTAAGATTGATGGTCTATTAAGATGGGCGTTAGCAGTGTAGACTAAGCCATAGTAAGTATACCAGTCGGCAATTAGTAAGCTAAATTGTAATTAGATAATCAAACAGGAAATATTTGAGAAAAATCTGCATTAGTCGCTCCTTGGAGCAACGAACTTCAACAAACAAACAAGAAAATTGCAGATAATATTAGCTTAATTAAGTTTACATGTTAATAGACTATTCAATTCTATAGGCTAACTAGCTTGTAAACCTTATCTAGATTTTCTGAAAATGGTATGATCCGTCTTCCTCCGTTTTTATATTCCCAATGGGGGGTTTATAGGTTTAGAATGAGATAGTTAGTTAGTTACACTAAATCTTAAGACAACTTACGAAGGGTGCATTGTAGCGTAACCGCTGTAAAGTCGTGACTAAATATTAATTATATGCTTTTAATTTCAAATTACAAGGAATTTGAAAGGAACTAAAATTATACCAATTATCAGAAACATAATATTTGCAGTTTATATTGCCCTGTCTAACCTTATCTCTCTAGTCTTGTCTTTCTACATACCCGCCTTTAAATGCGGAAAACCCGGGTTCGAATTTTGGTCGGGGAGGCGACAACTACGGCGCTTTTCACTAATCGTCCGGGCTGCCCACCAGTGTTCCCTCTAATTTTTTAGACCTGTGTGCGCACTTTTTTAAGTGTGGGCAAACTTTCCAAAATATAAAAACCTATGCAGTCAGGGGACCCCCGACATGAACGAAGTTCCTCGCGCATTTAAGAATTAAACAACTTCTCTTTTCGAATTATTATTAAACTAATGAAAGTGTTCTGTCGATGATTGTAAAGATTCAGGTTCAACACGTTTCTTCCTTGATTTAAATTTATCTCTGTATATTTGAACGCCTTCAGCATGTTTTGAATCTGTAGTTGTTAATCTGTAGAAAAATTTGTTTTTTCTCTGTCAATACTCTTTTTGACGCCGTGTTTGTGATTTCACTATTGTCTCTCCATAATGTTTATGTCGCGACGCCTCTGCTCAAACAAGCGTCCAGTCCGGTGTCGCTTGCCCTATCCTCAACTTCGACGTCCTTTGTCCTCAATAGCCAGTCCAGCTCAGTCTCGACCTCCTAACCGTAGGACCCTTACGAGGGATGGGATCGGGCGAGGGGTCCCGATCCCATCCCTCGTAAGGACGGATGCCCCCGGCAAAGAAAAAAAACCGCAAGAAATCCAAATAGAAAGCAATCCCCAAAACAAGAAAAATCAAATTCAACGAGTACAAAGTTCGGGATCAGCGGAAGATCGGCGATCAGAGGAAGATTGAGGAGTTGCTATCCTAGATGAAGCTGCAAGCTGCCACCAGGGCTGAGCCCAAAGCGCAGTGTTTTGAGCTGAAGAAGCATCTCTAAGCTAAGCAGCAACAGCAGTCGATGGTCATACAGATGCAGCAGATATTGCAGAGCGAGGAACAGGCGAAGATCCAGCAGGAACAACACGTGGCGTTTCAGAATCAAAAGAATTTGAACGGGAACTTGGTGTTGAATCGGAATGACACTCCTTTGGTTTTGAAGCATTTGGTGCAAGGGAGGAACAAGCTGAAGAACAACACACGGATTCGTCCGCCTTGCCGAACTTTATTAACTCGACAGTGGTCGAAGTGGAGGAAGAAAAACCTCCGCCGCCGATTTACGAAGAAGCTATTAAAAAGGAGAAGAGTATAAGAGTCAAACCGTCGATGACGTCCTTGAGATTTTAAAAAATAACGGAGAAGTGCGGCTCAAGATCCTTTAACTCCAAACTCTGTTAAAGCAGAACCGCCTTACCCAATCAACGAAACGCCAGGATATACTTGGGACGATGGACTTCACGCAACTCATCGAGCTCAACGCACAGCCTCAGACCAAAAACAACTCCACCGTGCTCATGAACACCGACAACTGGCTTGAATCGCTGCTGCCTTCCGAAATCAACGTCAACAACAACCACCAAGATCTCGGCTACGACGTCCTGATGGGCATCGCCTTCGATCCCTTCTGCCTCGAGGACTTTCGCAACCCCACCGAACTCTCCTGGGGAGACAAAGTCGTTTTCGCAGCGTAATCACTAGACTAAAGTGTTTGTCGTCGAACATTTAGACTGTATCTATTTTATTGGCTACTATGAAAGGCGAGTGAACTAAGTACTTAACATAAAGCCTATCGTCCACATGGATGTTAAAGGATTTGCGAAAATATCTGTCATATATGTCATATATAGGGAAACGGTGTGTAAGATCATCGTGAATGAGTGTGTAACGGAATATTTCGAGATAAAAAAAGGGGCTGAGCCAGGGATGTCCACTGAGCCCCACACTTTTCAATCTCTATGTGGCTGATTTGGAAAGAGTTTTGGCAGACGGACAAGCTGGAGGAGTGGTGGTAGGGAGAACAAAGGTGTGGAGTTTAGCATACGCTGATGATGTAGTTGTATTTGCCAAGACAGCTGGGGAATTGAGAGAGGTAATTGAAAGGGTGAGAGGGTTTTTTGAAAGGAGAGATTTGAGTGTGAATGTGGGAAAAACTAAATGGATGCGATTCAAAAGGGGTGGGAAGTTCAAGAAAGAGAGGTTTGAATGGAGAGGGAGGGAAATCGAGGAGGTGCAAAGGTTTAAGTATCTGGGGTATGTATTTGGAAATGGAGGCAGCAATAGAGAACATGTGGAGTATGTAGCGAAGAAAGCGTGGGTGGCAGCTGGGCGAGTCTGAATGAATGGAGAAATAAATTCGAAGGTAACTTCAGGGCGGCTGAGACGGTGTGGAAGGTGTGTGCCAGAAGCATTTTATTGTATGGTCTTGGGGACGAGAGAGGAGGAGAGGATAGAGAGAGTCCAGTTAAAGTTTTTCAAAAAAATCCTGAAGCTTGATAGGTCGACACCTAGTTACATTGTCCTCCAGGAGGTGAATGCGTGCAAGGTGGCAGTCTTGGCTGCAAGAAAGGTCATAAGGTATGAATATAAGGTGAGTGAAATGGGAGATGAAAGGTTAATAAAAGAGGTTTTTAGAATGGTAAATCGAGTGGGAGTAGGCGGTATGAAAGGGAGTGACTGGGGTAAGAATAAGAGTAAATTGTATGAAAGAGGTGGTATATCTGGTGAGGGGCTCGAAACGCTAAAGCAGGAAAGGGCAGGGTGGGCCGAAAGGTTGGTAGAACGTTTGCAAGAAGTAGACCTACAGGAGC
This sequence comes from Phosphuga atrata, assembly GCA_944588485.1. Taxonomy (NCBI): domain Eukaryota; kingdom Metazoa; phylum Arthropoda; class Insecta; order Coleoptera; family Silphidae; genus Phosphuga; species Phosphuga atrata. The sequence goes on along the minus strand of OX155892.1, from coordinate 111,134,226 downwards.
GGCAAAGCAAAATAGAAAGTAGTAATTTTCATAAAGGGTACGTAAAGATACAGGTACATGGGCGGTTACCAACCTATTTAAGTGTAAATCAAGAGGACGATGCACAAGTCATGTTAGCAAGGTATAGGTGTGGATGTGAGGAGCGTGGTAGAAGATACTGGATGAGTGAGGAGCATAGAAAGTGTAGTGTTTGTGGGACAGCAAAGGATACTTGGGAGCATTGAATGGAAGAGTGTACAAGGGGTGAATGGAATGAGGGAGAGAGGCGGGAAGGAAAGAAATGGGAGGAATGTATGAATGATATCGGAAAGGGTCTGAAACTGCTGAGACGGATAAAAAGATGGAAAGAGCAAACTGGTAACAGAGAAGGTGTATTATAAAGGAAATTGGAGTTTATTTTGTGTTTTGTGATATTTTTGTATTTTTATTTTTAAATTTATATTTTTTGTGCTATTCTATATGGTGGTATTTTGTGGTATTCTATGTGGTTTCTATATGCCAGTAGGTTAATAAATAAATAAAAAAATATTCGTAATAACGAAATTGGGGACTTGAGGTTCTGAGACCTTGAGGTTCTTGAGGGGACTGAGGTTGAAGTTCTTAGCTTAGATTTTGACTCCAGTACCGATATTTCAGCAACATCGCAATGTTCGGTTTTTGTTAGATATTGCACTGAACAGAATGTAATATTCGAAGATTTTTTTAAGTTCCTTACAATGAAAGGCCAAACCAGAGGTACAGATTATCTCGATAGAATTGGTTCTACGTTATAGAAATCATACAAACTTAAAACAAAACGGAACACAGATTGAATATATAAATATATTCAGCCTTTCCGGAGCTCTATAACAATTATTGAGTATTTTTAGGACTACCAAAACAAATCTTACATGAAATTTGTAAGTTATTTTATAGCTTTCAGTCCATCTTCGTGACACCGAAGAAAAACCTAAAAATAAAATTGTTTTTAAGATCATGTCTTTCCGATACCTTAAGTGGATCTGTGGACGCGTTTCGAGATTCATCTCTCATCAGCACAGCTTTGCTTCCATGAACAATAATTTGTAAACCGCTCAGTTGAAAACCCATGTGGTGTTTAGGGTTAGATGTTTATAATTTTTGACATTTTGTGAGAGAGACATGAACTTAGCAGGTTATTGATTGAACTGGTAAGATAGAATTGGTGTAACCATTCTACGTTATAGATAATCATACAAACTTAAAACAAACGAAACACAGCCTGAATATATAAATATATACAGCCTATCCGGAGCTCTATAACAAGTTTTTGTTGAGTGCCACGAAGGTGGACTGAAAGCTATAAATTAACTTACAAATTTCATGTGAGATTTGTTTTGGTAGACCTAAAAAGACTCAATAAATGTTATAGAGCTCCGGAAAGGCTGAATATATTTATATATTCCGGCTGTGTTCCGTTTTGTTTTGAAGTTTGTTAGATTATCTCGATATTATTGGCAGTTTTACACAGAAATAAGCTGTGATGAAAACAGTTATAAGTATTGTGAATCGTATCCGAGCACGAGAACTAAACCACAGAAGATTTAATTTTTTTTGAAGAAGAAGTAGGTAGCCAATTGTTTTACATACCTCGGTGCGCTGGCTTAGTAGAGGAAAAGTTTTGGAACGGTTTTTGTCTCTACGTCAAATGCTGTTTTTACAGCAAAATGATAAAAATGACCCCGAACTGCAAAATAACAGATGGTGGTGTCTTTTAGTTTTTATATGTGACATTATTGAGAAACTCGACAGCTTTAATCGAAGTTTGCAAGGCGAAAACAAGATAATTGGCAAATACAAACTTATAAGTTATTTAGAAGATAGAGAAGGAGTACACGCTGAATTTTGGATAATAGTGCCCGATCAATGTAAGACTGTTAAAAAATGTGCCCAAATTCTGCTTATGTTGTTTGCATTCACATATCTTTGTGAATCATCCTATTCCAAAATGAATATGCAAAGAACATATACAGAAACCGACTTACAGATTTTCATCTCGATAACGTATTGGGAGCAGCGTGCAACAATTACAAGCCAGATCTAAATGAAATTGTTAAAAATTGTTCCCAATATCATCGTTCTCATTAAAATTTAAATAAACGATTAAACGTAATAGTTTTACTTTTTAACACCTAATTAACATATGTTGTGATTTTTATAGCGGCCTACGGGACACAGATAAAATCTGAGAGTGGCCCAAGAAAAAAAAAAGTTTGAGTATGGCTGTTCTATACAGTCTAACGCGTTAATAAGTTCATATGCAGAAAATCGCCCGACAATAGAAGTAAATGGTACAGAAGTTGTCCTCAGTCGATGACCACAGGCAAGTTACGCTTGAGGCTGCATAGTCTGTTAGTGAAAACCGGAACAAATTGGGCAGCACCTTGCAAGCCGTACCATCACAGCCCCAGAATATGGAAAATTTATATAATAAATTTTCCAAAAACAAAAATTGGTAACAACTTAAGATCTTTTGTATCTAAATATTATCAACAATACAGCTGGTTGAAGTATGAAGTATAACTGAAGAAAATAAAGTATACAGGTTTGTATGCAGGCACTTCATTACAAAAGGAATTCGTGATTAAAACGAAAAATTTGTAAAAAACCCCATTTGTAATTTGTAAAGTGCAAAAAAATATGTAATATACAAACTGGAGACATGTAATATACAAACTGGAGGACAAGTTTTAAAGCAACAGGAGCAAAATGTTATTCAACTTTGCTCCAAATATGGCAAAAACTTTTTCGCACACTTTGAAAAACATTTTAATTATTGCAGTCCAGATATTCAGAATGAAATTGTTGAAATAATGGCATGCCTAGCTAGAGAGGCAATTGTTAAAGATGTTAAAGCATCTGGATTTTTTCCTTGAGTGTCTATGAAGCAAGGTGCTATAAAGAACACTTGTCTAAAATCATTCGATACGTAAACCAATTAAGATATTACAGACGAAACAGATGAAAGAAAGATTTATCGATTTCATCGATTGCTCAATGACGCGCAAGGATTGGCAACGCTTATTTGGGTTGCACTGAACAAAAAAGCACATGTTCCATTTCTTGCACAATCTTGTGACGATTCCAATGTTATGACAGGGAAAAATGGCAATTATAATAGAAATCCGTGAGGGTAGATTTCTATATAAAACTTTATCGCCAAACTTTAACGCCAAACTTTAACTCCAAACTTTTAGATTGTAGATATGGTGGTGACGACTTGTACTGCGGACCTTCATAGATCTATTGTACCCCACCCTCCTCCTCCAACTGTTGGTGTACTTACCCATTTAGAGCGCCTCCTCTAATCCTGATTCCTTTAGGAATCTCAGGATCTGGGTGGGATTTAAGGCCTGCAGCTCCTCTGTGTTCAAGCAGTGAGCCCCAAGGTACATCTGTCTCTTGCGGAGTAATGCTCCGCAGTCTTTGAACAGATGTATGGGGGTTTCCTCTGGTGAGCTACAGAATCTGCATCCATCATCCTCCTCTAGGCCTAGGGCATTGAGATGTTTCCTAAGTCTGCAGTGTCCCGTCAGGGCTCCTGTCAGAATTCTGAGCTTGTTTCTGCTTAGTTTCAGGCAAGCTCCCGTTCTCTTCTGGTTAAAAGATCCCAGCATCACTTTGGATTGCCTTAGCCCTGGAAGTTCTTTCCAGGTTTTCATCCATTTTCCTCTTATTTTTTCATCTACACTTTTGCGGATGGTGTTCACGCTCATACCGCAAAAGGGTTCCGGACCTATAAAGGGGCTACTGGATCCCTTGTTTGCTAGGTGATCGGCTTCTTCGTTTCCGTCTATACCAGTGTGTCCTGGTACCCAGTATAGCGTTACTTTATTATCCCTGCCAAGCTTGTTCAGCTTCCCCACACAGTCCCATACCAGTTTGGATCTGATGGTGTATGAGCTTATGGCCTTGATGGCTGCTTGGCTATCTGACAGGATAACAATTCGTTTTTTGCGGTAATTCCTGTCGAGGTTATACTGTGCACATCTTTCGATTGCGTGTACCTCTGCTTCTAAGATACTTGGGGATGTTCCCATGGATTCGAAGTATCTGGTACGAGGTCCAAACACTCCTGCACCAGTGCCTTCCTTTGTCTTCGAACCATCTGTATACCACTTGATGGCATTTTGCTCTATGTGGTATGCTGAGAATTCGTCGCTCGAATCGGCTTTACTACTACACATTGCTGTGTAGTTTTTCTCGAAGTGGTATTTGCATACCATTTCGTCTTTTGGTACTTCCATCCAGGGGATCTTGGCAGCGCGGCTGTTTCGGTCTCTGCTCCCGATTATTTTACCTCTGCCCATTCCTTCCTTGCTGAATCTTACGATCGCCGATCTGGCGGCGCGCTCCACCACAAGGTGCAGCGGAGTCAGATCCAGCAGCAGCTCCAATGCTGTTGTCGGACACGACCCCATCGCCCCCGTGATGCAGACACACGCCGGTCTTTGAATCTTCTCAAGCTGTTTCCTCATAGAGGCCAGCTTGATTCCACTTCCCCACGCAACTGCCCCATAAGTGATTGCAGGTCTCACTATCATGGTGTACATCCATAGCAGGATAGTGGGGTTACAAGCACACGTTTTTCTTGCCAAATTTCTGCACACCATTAGGACGCGTTTGGCGTTACCTAACACTGCCTCAGCGTGTCTATTCCATAGGAGTTTGCTATCTAGTGTGATACCCAGATACCTTATCTCCTGTTGGTATTCTACTGCCTTCCCATCTATGAGTATGGGATGTAGGCAGTTTAGTTTTCTCCTTCTAGTAAATGGTATCACCGTGGTTTTGCTCGGGCTGAGTTTCAGTCCCACTGTTTGACACCATCTACTAGTTACATTGAGGCCTCTCCGAACAATTTCACAGAGCGTTCCTTCAAATTTCCCTCTAGCCATTATGACTATGTCATCGGCGTAACCTTGACATTTGATGTCTAGGTCGTTTAGCCTAACCAGTAGTTCATCAACTACCAGGCTCCACATTAGCGGTGATAGTACACCTCCCTGTGGGCACCCTCGAGTTGTGGAGATCTTAATGGTGTCTTTTCCCACTTGTGTCTCCGCCGTTCTAGTTCTCAGCATTTCTCCCATCCACTTTGAGATAGTGCTGTCGATATTCCTTCTTTCAAGGGCCGCCCTGACAGCCTCGTGTGAGGTGTTGTCAAAAGCTCCCTCTATATCCAAGAAGGCACATATCGCTACTTCCTTTGTCTCTAGTGCTGCTTCTATTTCGTTTGTCAGCTGATACAGGGCGGTTTCTGTGGATTTCCCTGCTCTGTAAGCATGCTGACTCCTGTGTAGTGGTGTACCTACCAGCACTATAGTCCTAAGGTAATTATCAATCACCTTCTCCATTGTGTTTAACATAAAAGTTGTTAGACTAATGGGTCTAAATGACTTCGGTTGAGTGGTGTCTTTCTTCCCCACCTTCGGTATAAATACCACCTTAGCCCTTCTCCATAGCTCCGGTATATATCCGAGCGCTAAGCTACTTCTAAAGATATTTAGAAGATACGGCATTAGTTCTCTCTCTCCCTTTTGTAGGAAGGCAGGAACTAGTCCGTCCACACCTGGGGCCTTAAAAGGCTGGAAAGTGCCGATAGCCCATCTGATTCGGTTTTCCGTACAGATGGACGCTGCCCTCTTCCAGTCGGCCCGACTTGGTTTCCGTGGTTGCATCAAGCCCTCGGTCTCCCTGTATCCTCTACATCCCGGAAAATGGGTTTCTAGTAGGAGGAGAGCTCTTTGCTCTTCATCCTCCGTAAAGGTCCCATCCGGTTTCTTGAGAGTGGTTGTCATTTCCACTCTATCCTTCGCTAGTGCTTTGTGCAGTTTAGCTGCCACCGGCGTGGATTCTATGTTTTCACAGAAGGTCCTAAAGTTTTCCCTTTTTGCCCTTCTGATCTCTTTGTTGTAGGTGGTAAGCACCTCAGAGTATTCTAGCCAATTTCCGTATTGCTTGGCTTTGTTGAAAAGCCTACGTACTTTTGCTCTTAATGTAGACAAATTTTTGTTCCACCATTTTTTGTCCTTATGCTCCTTCACGGTTTTTACCGGGCAGCTGGATTCAAATGCCGTAGTGATTGCTACATTTATTTCTCCTACAGCACGCTCCAGCACGGTGTAGTGTTTGATACTACCCCGCACTGTCACCAGCTCTAGGTTTTCTTTTAGTTGGGAACTAAACATAGGCCACACAGTTTGTCTGGGGTTTCGAATGGGGGTGTTTTCCTCACTCGCTCCTTCCAGCTCAAACTCTATGATCCTATGATCTGACATTGAGGGCTCACTTGAAACCCTCCACTTTTTAATTAGTTTTCTTACGTTAGCGCTACCTACCGTAATATCCAGTACCTCATTTCTGATTTTAGTGACAAATGTTGGTGTGTTCCCACAATTTGGTGTGTTGTACACAATTAAGTCCTCTTTAATGAGGTATTCTAAAAGGTACTCACCCCTCTTATTAGTGTCCGTGCTGCCCCACATCTCATTGTGTGCGTTCGCGTCACATCCCAGGATGAGTGGCAGCCTTCTCCTAATACAGTGTTCCACCAGCTTTTGTACTTCAATGGGTGGTATGCTGTTACCATCGCCAGGGAAGTATGCTGATGCGATCACTACTTCGCGGTGGAGACGCTCGATCTTGATGAGGGCCTGAATCGGTACTAAATCCCGCGTTAAAAATTCTGAAAGACATAAGTAATTTATGCCATTTCTTACCAAGTTCTAGGGGAGACCTCACGGCTGTCCCATACCAACTTACATTCCCTGTTGCGATCTTACCTCCGTAGGTCTAGGGTTCTTGAAGCAGCGCTAGCCCTAAGTGCTGCTTGGTGAACATCCTAGTCATCACAGCTGAAGCTGCTTTGGCATGATGGATGTTCACTTGGGCTATTTTGGTGCGCCTGCTGGTCATTCTTGTTTTGTGATAGGAGGCGGCAAGTCCTCCTCTGTCCCTACAAGAACATCTACCTCTGCTTCTGTAGACATGGCTGGACTGCTCATGTCTACGAGTGTGAGGTCAAGCTCGTCTTCCCGGGAATCCGGGCTGACTTCCTTGTTCTCTGTGTCGGTTAGGTCCCGTACACATGGATTATTTTTACTTTTGGAATTCATATAAATCCCACGAGTCGCAAGGGAACTAAAGGTCCACCACATTAGAGCCCCGCTTGATAGTGGTACGGCTGGATACCCTCTGAGGTCGCCAGGTATCAGAGGGGCTCCGTAAGCGATGGCCGGTTGCCCTTGGCCATCAACCAGTCCCTTCGGCACGGGTCGCATGACACCTTGGGATTAAGGGTTGTTCGTTCTCCGCCGAACGCCCCGACCGGAGTTGTTCCAGTCGTGACGTCCAACGGTATGTTGCGAAACTAAGCCCTCACACCGCGACAAGGTGACTTCCACGTGAGGGAACTCCAAACTTTATCGAAATCTATTTTTTCAAATAATCCAAATTCCAATTCATTTTTTACTCATAATATTAATACACATTTAGCTATTGGACTGCCAATTTCACTACGGAGTTAAGACGTCACGTGGTAACAAAGAGAGCGAAGGAACTGCATTATTATTTATTATATCATCATTTACGATCTCTCATTAAATGACTGGTTGGTTCAGCTGGACGGCTGTCCCCCCTAGACAAAATCCATAGCTACGCCCATGCCCACCGAAAAATTGATCAGATTTTCTCAACTTCTTCTTCTTCTTCCTTCTTCTAAATAGGCGAATCGCCTGTTCTTCGTCGATTTTGCCCGGTCCTTTTTTTTATTGTACGTTGAGGTTGTCGTTCCACCGTTTTCGTGGTCTCCCGGTACTCCTTTTCCCTGACGGCGATTTGTCTCTTGAGATTTTTACAATTCGGTCATCTGACATTCTGCTAATGTGTTCGTTCCACTCGGTTTTTCTTCCCAACACCCAATCGTTGACATTTTTAATATTGCATATTCGTCTAATGTTTTCACTTCTCTCCCGGTCTCTCAATGTTTTGCCGGTTATTTTGCGAATTACTTTCATCTCTGTTGTTTCTAAGATCTGCTTAGTTTTACACGTTTCAGGTCTTGTTTCTGCTGTATATGTTAATATAGGTCTTATAGCTGCCTTATAGATGCGGGTTTTGGTTACTGTTTGTAGGTGTTTGTTTGTCCATATCGTGTCGTTCAGTTGGGCCGCTGTTCTTGCTGCTTTTGACGCCTGGTTTCTGACTTCGTTTTCAATGTCTCCAAAGCTTGATATTTCTATGCCCAAGTACTTAAATTGCATTTTCTCAACTTAAAATATAAAATTAAACATAAGGTTGATGAAACGTCTGTGCTTTCAGCAATAATTAAAATATGAAAATGTGCCTTTTTATTCCATTTATTATTTCAGTTTTTACAATAGTACTCACTACTTCCAAAAAATGATAAAGCATTGTTATTGCTTCGTCAACTTTCTGGAATATGGACGTATTTTGCCATGTGGTTATTTATTTCTCGAACCGAAAGTAAAGATATGTTCATTTTAACTGCCAATAATATCAATTACAATTTTTTAATACGAATTTAATATGCAGGTGCAATTTTATTTTCTGCACGAAAAAAAAAATGTGCGCGTGAATATTTTTCATGTGCGCTATGTATAAAATTTATGTGTGCGCGCACACGCATACAGCTTACAATTAGAGGGAACACTGCTGCCCACCCTGAATGAATGCAAAATATGCGCATACTAAAAGCCAAAGTAGAATAGGGGATTTAGTGAGTACTCAGAGACAAATATCTAAGTAGTCTTGTCCCTCTAAACATGTCCGACTAGTCTTATCTCTCTAGTCTATCTCCATGTCTAGTCTTGTTTGTTTGTCTATTTAGTGTTGCTATTTAGTCTTGTCCATCTAGTCTTGTCTGTCTAATCTTCTCTATTTAGTTTAGTTCTCTAATTCATTTAGTTAACATTTATTTACAACTAATAATTAAAAGATATTAATCTATTTAATATTTGCTGTCTAGCTTTCCATGTCAAACCCAATCTATTCTTGAGTAACAAGTTTTCGTAATAATTTCTTCTAAACTATTAAATAGTGTAGGAAGTGAACAAAAAGTCATTTATAATTCAGCTAAAGAAACATTTCTCGATTTAACACAAACTAAATTGACGTACGAGTGTGTGACGATCAATTACCAAATGCAAATCGAAAGTGAAAATTCGCACCGAGTGTCAACTTTCTATCGCAAAACAATCAGTATGGATTGAATAGATGCCAAAAAATATTCCTCCTCGAAAATAGCACCAAATACATTTAATTTTTTTAATTATATTTAAGATACTTAACAGATAACTTTCTTTTTGTTGCCGCAATATTAGCAGCAGAAGAAGAAAGTGAAGGCGTTGTTAAATAAGATTTTATTAGTAGGAGGATAGTATCTAATATATAAATATTTCGATATCAGACAAATGGAAATATAATATTTGTTGTTTTGTATTTTTGCAGCCACCAAGTTGTGGAGGTAATCGGTTGCGTAGGCAAGCGGTGGACAACACGGGCGAAGGGACTCCGGCGACCATCGAGGTCTACAGCGGTCTTTATGTCAACGAAGCCAATGACCTCTCCAAAGCTGGAATCGACGACTATTCCGTCTACAGTGAGAAGGTAAATATACAGCGAATAATTAAACTAATCCCTTATCTAGCCTCATTAAAATAGAAGATTTTACTGTCTGGAATTTGCATTTAGAAAAACCTTCTGGTTCAAAGACCCAACCGACTTGTCGTCGAAAACCGTGCCTTTTTGAACAATAGTTAATTAATCGAGTATTGTGAGTCACTAAGTGACCGGAACTGAATTGAAGATCGCGTTAAATAATTTTCGCTTCGATTTTCGCATTGTTAGCAGTTTACGATCTTTTAATAGACTCATTGTCTTGTCTGCAGTGTACATAGGAAGTATATAGTGCGCGTCTTTCTTTCGAGATTTTTTACCTGCGCGTTGACCATATTTGTGGAATTTATGTGTTCGTGATAACAAAAAGTCTATTAAAATGCCGATCACGATTCTCAACATCTTCCTGGACTTTACTTGAAAACAAAAAAGTTTAATAAAAAATATTTCGTGGTTTTCCTATCAAATTATACGCTCATTACACATTTTTTTCAAGTTCTAACAAATTTAAAAAACACAAAACTTATTTTAAGACTGCACCATACATTGAATAAACTGAGCGGAAGATGATTAGACAAAACTGAATAAATCTACATAAGTTTCCCAAACTTTCTATCCACGTGTACCCCATTCAAATATTTTTTAACACTTCGTACCCCTTAGTAGAAAATTTCTGAGATATTTTATTAAAAACAACAACCGTACTTGTCTTTTTACGTAATATACAGTCTCCAGATTGGAGTTTCAAAGATAAAAATATAGTTATTTATTATACAAGCGAATAAAATTAAGGTTAGATTTTATTTAAATTCGCGAGTAGAAGCTTAATTTTATTCGCTAGTGTATACAAACTTTTAATTAATTTTGCTTTTCATTTAACAAGTTAAATTCAAACAAAACAAGTTAAGTTCCATTTTGTTTTTTTAAGAGAAGCATCGTCGTCCGCCCATTATTGATTTCATTATTGTTTTTGATGCGATTTTACCTTAAAAAGTCACGTTTAATTCCTTGGATGCAGATCAATAAAACAGTGGTTTCCTTCTTCTTCTTCTTCTCGCGGATGGGTCACTTAGGACCACGCGGAATCAACGTATGCTGAGCCTTCCTCCTTGCCCAATAGCTTTTCATCTTCATGGATTGTTGTACTTTCTGTTCCTCCGACCATGCACGTCGTGTTGGTTTCTTCAGATCTTCCTCAAATCCCCTTGTATGAACAATATTCCTGATCACATTTCTATTCATGAGATCTGGCGATCCCATCTCCACTAGGTCCCTTTCCACTTGTTTGTACCACTTTGGTCTTGTACGTTTGTTCTGTAGAAATTTGTGGATTCGGTAAGTAAGCCTCGTATATGATTCATTCTTTCCAAATGTCCCAAAAATTGAATTCGTCTCATTCTCATGGTAATTTTAGAATTTTTTCTATATATTTCAGAATTGGGTTTGGGATAGTGTATGCCATTCTTAATTCTGGGCCCTAAGATCTTTCTCATAATTTTCCTTTCCTTAATCTTTAATTGTTCCTTTAATGTTTTAATTTGTAAATTTAGCGTTTCTGAAGCATAAAGAGCTTCCGGTTTAATCACTGTTAAATAATGACGAATTTTACTATTCCATGACAGGCATTGCTTGTTATAAACATTTTTTGTGTATTGAAATGCTACCTCCATTTTCTGGATTCTTGATGTTACAGATTTATTTTCATTGCCATTTTCTGTAACCCATTCGTCTAAGTATTTATATTCCTTTACTCTAGCAATTTTGTTAACGTTAATATAAATTTCATGTGGCGCATTTTTTATGTTAGTCATAAATTTAGTTTTTTCATAAGAGATATGAAGCCCTATTTTTAAATTTATTTTAAAACAGTGGTTTATTTACTAATGAAATACAAATTTTATTTCGCTAGTAAAATAAAAGTATCCATAGCAACGCATCAAAATAATTCACTTGTGGGCTACGTAAACACAACCCTAAATGTTATTAGTGAATAAACCACTGTTTTATTGATCCGCATCCAAGGAATTGAGGTCTCTTTGTCACTTGTCTTTATTACATATACTAAAATAGTTTGGTACGCCTTTCCGGGAGGGGGCGGGATAAATGCGTCAAATCGGGTTTGTAGAATGAAAACGTACGTTTTGAGTGATTTTCGAAAGAAATTTTGCCGGGACAAAGTGGTAAAATGTTTAGAAAACTCCAGACAATTGTCTAATCTTTGAGAAATTGTGATGCCGCCGAAGGCGGCGGGGTGCGGCGCGAAAACAAAATTTCCGTTTCTCGGCCGCCGAGCGGCCGAATTTGAACCGATCGCGACGCGAATAGTGCTATCTGAAGCGCCGATTTTTTCCGCACAAAACTGTCATCTCAAATTTTCGAGTCTTTACTGAAAATTTGGAGGAAAGTGCGAAAAACCGAATCCGCAAAAAACGATCTTCTTTGACGTTCTATTGCGAGTCGACCGCTGAACAGAACGCCTTCCCGTTTGCAAGTCCGGTTTCGTAGGTTCTTTCTCTCTAGGTCTTCGAAGAGGCCGTGCGATTTTTTGCAAAAATGGCCGTGCGGTACATGTTTTTGCAAAACCGGATGTTATCGGCTGCCGAACCGGAAGTGGGTGGAATTTTGCAATTTCTTCTAAACCGTTCGATGGAGGTCGACGGTATCTTGCGTACGATGTGCCAATTTGCCGATTCGCAGAAACCACGAGGTCGCCACGGCTGATAGTAGCAAACCGGTAGGATGTCAATCCGCAATCGAGATCTACAAAAGTACAAATGGCACAACTGCCTGCCCTACAGTGGCAGATCGAGAATAGACTGGACCGTGCCATAGGCTATTAAAAGTTGCAAAAAGCAAAACTGGCAAAGTTATTGCAAAAAAACTAAAATTCGCATTTTGAGTCCTAGCTAGCGCCTCTTAGCTAGGACTCAAAATGCGAATTTCGTTTTTTTTATAATACGAATTTTTTTGAAATTTTTGAGCGGTGTCCTTCCGCCGGAAATTGCGGACATTCTACAACTAAGTTTGCACGTTTCACTTGCACGATGCGACCCCCAGAGCCCTGGGAATCGTCGCCCATTTTTCGCACGTCATATTTCATCCGTCTTTCAATTTTAGCAACTTTTTCCGCGAAAATTCGCAAATTTCAACTCTTTTCTGCAAGGGTTGTAAATTTCGCTTCTTCGAAATGTGGGCGAATTTTCCAAAATTCCTCAAATTTCGGGTACGTCAAAATCGGAATTTTCTTGCTGCAACGAAGAACACCAATCGGTGGGAACACATTTCCGCACTTTCACCTGCAAGTCCCGTCGCAAGATGATTCGAATTTTCAATTCTTTTTCTGCATTTTCTGAACCAAGAATTCACCAAGAAAACACATCGGCGCTGCTGCCGGGACGCAAACACAAACGTCAACCCAAACGTCAGTCAGTTGAAATCTACTGCGACCGCTGAAAAATTTGTTTCGGACAAAACTCGACTTTTCGAACAATTCTGACCGAGAAGAGACCCCCAAGCAAGTGTCGCACAGAAAAGTTGGTTCTTGAAATCAGTGAAAATAATTTTGGAACATGTGATATTAGTGCAATTATGTGCCAAAATATATGTGGTTATTTAATAGTATATTACGTAATGAGAGTTGTAAGAAGCGGGGAGCGCGTAATTCCGCGAGTACGTAATTGCCTTACAACTCGAATTATGTACTATACTTTATCTACGACCACACTATTTTTTTTCTATTTAATAAGAAAATGTAACTGATATAGTGATTCATCGATATAGGCAACACAATGTACGCAGTGTCAGTGTCAAATGAAATAATTTATATTTACTTAATAATTTATAATCTTTGTTTAATTTCATTAATACCTATTAATGTGTTGTAGCAGAATCGTTTTGATTTTTCATGGAGCAGTCTATATAGCCTTCTGCTACTGCAGACGAACGCCAGCCACTATGCCTTTTTAGTGACAATAAATCACCACTGGAATCCACAAGAATGGTGGCTGACGAACGTCTGTAACAATGTCCTGTATAAAGAAAGATTTTCTTCCGGCAAATGAAGATAATTGGCAATTTGTTTAGGAATAGAGCCAATTTTATTTATTCCATTGCTTAGTGCATTTCTCATTTTGATAAATTAGAAAAAAAAGACTGACTTTTGTCCATATTTCGTGGGCGTAGGTTAATATATTTTTTCCAGGTTTGGTAAAATTCTTTCGGTAGCACAAAAGATCTTTAAGTTTTTGTTTTGGAATCCGGAATTTTAATGATCAGAGATGTTCCGGTGTCTTCTATATGGCAGGGTTTGACATTTTGTAGTTCTTGTTTTCTGCATGCACCACTAATGCCAATGATAAGAATAACCTAACATTATATTAAAAATATGTCGTTATGCCCATTAGAGAGCATTATAAGATAAAAAAGTAATGAATACCTTCATCAATAAATATTTGTTATCCGGCGAATTATTGAGAAAACTTTTGTTGATCCGCATCCAAGGAATTGAGGTCTCTTTGTCACTTGTCTTTATTACATATACTAAAATAGTTTGGTACGCCTTTCCGGGAGGGGGCGGGATAAATGCGTCAAATCGGGTTTGTAGAATGAAAACGTACGTTTTGAGTGATTTTCGAAAGAAATTTTGCCGGGACAAAGTGGTAAAATGTTTAGAAAACCCCAGACAATTGACTAATCTTTGAGAAATTGTCCGAGGGTGCGGCCCGAAAACAAAATTTCCGTTTCTCGGCGGCCGAGCGGCCGAATTTGAACCGATCGCGACGCGAATAGTGCTATCTGGAGCGCCGATTTTTTCCGCACAAAACTGTCATCTCAAATTTTCGAGTCTACTGAAAATTTGGAGGAAAGTGCGAAAAACCGAATCCGCAAAAAACGATCTTCTTTGACGTTCTATTACGAGTCGACCGCTGAACAGAACACCTTTCCGTTTGCAAGTCCGGTTTCGTAGGTTGTTTCTCTCTAGGTCTTCGAAGAGGCCGTGCGATTTTTTGCAAAAATGGCCGTGCGGTACATGTTTTTGCAAAACCGGACGTTATCGGCTGCCGAACCGGAAGTGGGTGGAATTTTGCAATTTCTTCTAAACCGTTCGATGGAGGTCGACGGTATCTTGCGTACGATGTGCCAATTTGCCGATTCGCAGAAACCACGAGGTCGCCACGGCTGATAGTAGCAAACCGGTAGGATGTCAATCCGCAATCGAGATCTACAAAAGTACAAATGGCACAACTGCCTGCCCTACAGTGGCAGATCGAGAATAGACTGGACCGTGCCATAGGCTATTAAAAGTTGCAAAAAGCAAAACTGGCAAAGTTATTGCAAAAAAAACGAAATTCGCATTTTGAGTCCTAGCTAGCGCCTCTTAGCTAGGACTCAAAATGCGAATTTCGTTTTTTTTATAATACGAATTTTTTTGAAATTTTTGAGCGGTGTCCTTCCGCCGGAAATTGCGGACATTCTACAACTAAGTTTGCACGTTTCACTTACACGATGCGACCCCAGAGCCCTGGGAATCGTCGCCAATTTTTCGCACGTCATATTTCATCCGTCTTTCAACTTTAGCAACTTTTTCCACGACAATTCGCAAATTTCAACTCTTTTCTGCAAGGGTTGTAAATTTCGCTTCTTCGCCGGCTGCGGTTCGGCGTGGGCGAATTTTCCAAAATTCCTCAAATTTCGGGTACGTCAAAATCGGAATTTTCTTACCACGACATTTACTCTGCAACGAAGAACACCAATCGGTGGTAACACATTTCCGCACTTTCACCTGCAAGTCCCGTCGCAAGATGATTCGAATTTTCAATTCTTTTTCTGCATTTTATGAACCAAGAATTCACCAGAAAACACATCGGAGCTGCTGGCGGGACGCAAACACAAACGTCAACCCAAACGTCAGTCAGTTGAAATCTACTGTGACCGCTGAAAAATTTGTTTCGGACAAAACTCGACTTTTCGAACAATTCTGACCGAGAAGAGACCCCCAAGCAAGTGTCGCACAGAAAAGTTGGTTCTTGAAATCAGTGAAAATAATTTTGGAACATGTGATATTAGTGCAATTATGTGCCAAAATATATGTGGTTATTTAATAGTATATTACGTAATGAGAGTTGTAAGAAGCATATTACGTACGAGCGGAACAATTACGCGCGACCCGCGTAGCGGGGAGCGCGTAATTCCGCGAGTACGTAATTGCCTTACAACTCGAATTATGTACTATACTTTATCTACGACCACACTATTTTTTTTCTATTTAATAAGAAAATGTAACTGATATAGTGATTCATCGATATAGGCAACACAATGTATGCAGTGTCAGTGTCAAATGAAATAATTTATATTTACTTAATAATTTATAATCTTTGTTTAATTTCATTAATATCTATTAATGTGTTGTAGCAGAATCGTTTTGATTTTTCATGGAGCAGTCTATATAGCCTTCTGCTACTGCAGACGAACGCCAACCACCATGCCTTTTTAGTGACAATAAATTACCACCGGAATCCACAAGAATGGTGGCTGACGAACGTCTGTAACAATGTCCTGGTATAAAGAAAGATTTTCTTCCGGCAAATGAAGATAATTGGCAATTTGTTTAGGAATAGAGCCAATTTTATTTATTCCATTGCTTAGTGCATTTCTCATTTTGATAATTTAGAAAAAAAAGACTGAGTTTTGTCCATATTTTGTGGGCGTACGTTAATATATTTTTTACAGATTTGGTGAAATTCTTTCGGTAGCACAAAAGATCTTTAAGTTTTTGTTTTGGAATCAGGAATTTTAATGATCAGAGATGTTCCGGTGTCTTCTATATGGCAGGGTTTGACATTTTGTAGTTCTTGTTTTCTGCATGCACCACTAATGCCAATGATAAGAATAACCTAACATTATATTAAAAATATGTCGTTATGCCCATTAGAGAGCATTATAAGATAAAAAAGTAAAGAATACCTTCATCAATAAATATTTGTTATCCGGCGAATTATTGAGGAAACTTTTGAATTTCTTGAATGGTTAAAATTTTTGATTTGTTGCTTTTAAATCCATCAGATTTTCTCTTCAGTAAAGCTATTAACTTTGAATGTTTTGAAATGTCGATGTTGTGCTTTATATTAATTGATGTCCGAACCATTCAATAAATTGCCCAAAGTGAAGATCACTGTTTGAGATAACTCATCAAAGTATAATAAAACATTTTCTGAAAAGGATTTAACTTTATGCTTCATTCTCCGGTCCATAAATTTTCTATATGCATCCTCGTATCAATCCCGAGATTTAATCCGTAGCAAATTATGGGCAGCTTGTTTCGCTTTTTCAACAATTTCGGGCAGAGTAGCATTTTCTATTTGGCTATCACTGGACATCACTGGACTTTAATTTTTATAATTGAAAAAAAAATATATTGTTTATGTATTAGTTTGACGTTTAATTTTTTTTGACAAATAACGGAATGTATTGGGTTGCCTATATTAATGATAGTAGCAGCTCTCAACCAATCAACGAATTGTAAACCAAACGCACTAGTGTGTTATTGAATCATTAAATAACATTAATCGCGGACTGTTACATACGAGTGTTGTAAGATGTATTTACATAATCCACGATCTGTACAATATTGGGCAATTATAATAGTGGTCGTAGATAAAACATATTTTAAGACTGCACCATACATTGAATAAACTGAGCGGAAGATGATTAGACAAAACTGCAACTATTATTAAAAACAACAACCGTACTTGTCTTTTTACGTAATATACAGTCTCAAGATTGGGGTTTCAAAGATAAAAATATAGTTATTTATTATACAAGCGAATAAAATTAAGGTTAGATTTTATTTAAATTCGCGAGTAGAAGCTTAATTTTATTCGCTAGTGTATACAAACTTTTAATTAATTTTGCTTTTCATTTAACAAGTTGAGTTCAAAAAAAAGTTCCATTTTGTTTTTTTAAGAGAAGCATCGTCGTCCGCCCATTATTGATTTCATTATTGCTTTTTGATGCGATTTTACCTTAAAAAGTCACGTTTAATTCCTTGGATGCAGATCAATAAAACAGTGGTTTCCTTCTTCTTCTTCTTCTCGCGGATGGGTCACTTAGGACCACGAGGAATCAACGTATGCTGAGCCTTCCTCCTTGTCCAATAGCTTTTCATCTTCATGGATTGTTGTACTTTCTGTTCCTCCGACCATGCACGTCGTGTTGGTTTCTTCAGATCTTCCTCAAATCCCCTTGTATGAACAATATTCCTGATCACATTTCTATTCATCAGATCTGGCGATCCCATCTCTGCACTTGTTTGTACAACTTTCGTCTTGTACGTTTGTTCTATAGAAATTTGTGAATTCGGTAAATAAGCCTCATATGATTCATTCTTTCCATATGACCCAAAAATTGAATTCGTCTCATTCTCATGTTATCGGTAATTTTTGATTTTTTCTATATATTTCAGAATTGGGTTTGGGATAGTGTATGCCATTCTTAATTCTGGGCCCTAAGATCTTTCTCATAATTTTCCTTTCCTTAATCTTTAATTGTTCCTTTAATGTTTTAATTTGTAAATTTAGCGTTTCTGAAGCATAAAGAGCTTCCGGTTTAATCACTGTTAAATAATGACGAATTTTACTATTCCATGACAGGCATTGCTTGTTATAAACATTTTTTGTGTATTGAAATGCTACCTCCATTTTCGGGATTCTTGATGTTACAGATTTATTTTCATTGCCATTTTCTGTAACCCATTCGTCTAAGTATTTATATTCCTTTACTCTAGCAATTTTGTTAACGTTAATATAAATTTCATTTGGCGCATTTTTTATGTTAGTCATACATTTAGTTTTTTCATAAGAGATATGAAGCCCCTTTTTAAATTTATTTTAAAACAGTGGTTTATTTACTAATGAAATACAAATTTTATTTCGCTAGTAAAATAAAAGTATCCATAGCAACGCATCAAAACAATTCACTTGTGGGCTACGTAAACACAACCCTAAATGTTATTAGTGAATAAACCACTGTTTTATTGATCCGCATCCAAGGAATTGAGGTCTCTTTGTCACTTGTTTTTATTACATATACTAAAATAGTTTGGTACGCCTTTCCGGGAGGGGGCGGGATAAATGCGTCAAATCGGGTTTGTAGAATGAAAACGTACGTTTTTGAGTGATTTTCGAAAGAAATTTTGCCGGGACAAAGTGGTAAAATGTTTAGAAAACTCCAGACAATTGACTAATCTTTGAGAAATTGTGATGCCGCCGAAGGCGGCGGGGGTGCGGCGCGAAAACAAAATTTCCGTTTCTCGGCCGCCAAACGGCCGAATTTGAACCGATCGCGACGCGAATGGTGCTAACTGGAGCGCCAATTTTTTCCGCACAAAACTGTCATCTCAAATTTTCGAGTCTTTACTGAAAATTTGGAGGAAAGTGCGAAAAACCGAATCCGCAAAAAACGATCTTCTTTGACGTTCTATTACGAGTCGACCGCTGAACAGAACACCTTTCCGTTTGCAAGTTCGGTTTCGTAGGTTCTTTCTCTCTAGGTCTTCGAAGAGACCGTGCGATTTTTTGCAAAAATGGCCGTGCGGTACATGTTTTTGCAAAACCGGACGTTATCGGCTGCCGAACCGGAAGTGGGTGGAATTTTGCAATTTCTTCTAAACCGTTCGATGGAGGTCGACTGTATCTTGCGTACGATGTGCCAATTTGCCGATTCGCAGAAACCACGAGGTCGCCACGGCTGATAGTAGCAAACCGGTAGGATGTCAATCCGCAATCGAGATCTACAAAAGTACAAATGGCACAACTGCCTGCCCTACAGTGGCAGATCGAGAATGGACTGGACCGTGCCATAGGCTATTAAAAGTTGCAAAAAGCAAAACTGGCAAAGTTATTGCAAAAAAACGAAATTCGCATTTTGAGTCCTAGCTAGCGCCTCTTAGCTAGGACTCAAAATGCGAATTTCGTTTTTTTTTATAATACGAATTTTTTTGAAATTTTTGAGCGGTGTCCTTCCGCCGGAAATTGCGGACATTCTGCAACTAACTTTGCACGTTTCACTTGCACGATGCGACCCCCAGAGCCCTGGGAATCGTCGCCCATTTTTCGCACGTTATATTTCATCCGTCTTTCAACTTTAGCAACTTTTTCCGCGACAATTCGCAAATTTCAACTCTTTTCTGCAAGGGTTGTAAATTTCGCTTCTTCGCCGCCTGCGGTTCGGCGTGGGCGAATTTTCCAAAATTCCTCAAATTTCGGGTACGTCAAAATCGGAATTTTCTTGCTGCAACGAAGAACACCAATCGGTAGTAACACATTTCCGCACTTTCACCTGCAAGTCCCGTCGCAAGATGATTCGAATTTTCAATTCTTTTTCTGCATTTTCTGAACCAAGAATTCACCAAGAAAACACATCGGCACTGCTGGCGGGACGCAAACACAAACGTCAACCCAAACGTCAGTCAGTTGAAATCTACTGCGACCGCTGAAAAATTTGTTTCGGACAAAACTCGACTTTTCGAACAATTCTGACCGAGAAGAGACCCCCAAGCAAGTGTCGCACAGAAAAGTTGGTTCTTGAAATCAGTGAAAATAATTTTGGAACATGTGATATTAGTGCAATTATGTGCCAAAATATATGTGGTTATTTAATAGTATATTACGTAATGAGAGTTGTAAGAAGCATATTACGTACGAGCGGAACAATTACGCGCGACCCGCGTAGCGGGGAGCGCGTAATTCCGCGAGTACGTAATTGCCTTACAACTCGAATTATGTACTATACTTTATCTACGACCACACTATTTTTTTTCTATTTAATAAGAAAATGTAACTGATATAGTGATTCATCGATATAGGCAACACAATGTACGCAGTGCCAGTGTCAAATGAAATAATTTATATTTACTTCATAATTTATAATCTTTGTTTAATTTCATTAATACCTATTAATGTGTTGTAGCAGAATCGTTTTGATTTTTCATGGAGCAGTCTATATAGCCTTCTGCTACTGCAGACGAACGCCAGCCACCATGCCTTTTTAGTGACAATAAATCACCACCGGGATCCACAAGAATGGTGGCTGACGAACATCTGTAACAATGTCCTGGTATAAAGAAAGATTTTCTTCCGGCAAATGAAGATAATTGGCAATTTGTTTAGGAATAGAGCCAATTTTATTTATTCCATTGCTTAGTGCATTTCTCATTTTGATAATTTAGAAAAAAACCGGCCAAGTGCGAGTTGTGACTCGCGCACCGAGGGTTCCTTACAAACTTGTATAGTATAGTATTATTATGTAGATTATCAACATATTATGTAGATTATAAAGAAAAATTAGACGAAATATAATATATACAGGATGTTACGGGACTTGAGTATGTCGCATGTCGGTTATAAACAAGCAAAATTTAGACATAATATATACCCTGTATATATTATGTATATAAAGCGTACGTGATGAAATGCATAACGAATATAAACAAAGAAAATTTAGAATAAACAGCTTAGTGCCGACACATACTTTTTACACAAATATATAATGAAAAGTTTTTACCGTTATGAATAAAATATCGGGAAGAGTAACTCTTATCACAAATTGAATACATTCTTAAAAACACTGATTTTAAAAATTCGGTATGTTTTTACCACAAATAATAATAAGTGTGATATATAAGTAAAATAAAGTTTTATCATAATTAGGGTTTATACAAAAACCGACTTTTTGAAATTTCGATTTTCGAATTTTGATTTTCCGAAAAAACGGTTTTAGCCGGTTTTCGAATTTTTGTCAAAAAAAAATAGAATAGGGAAAAATATTTTATATAATTTATATAAAATAACAAAGAACTAAATCAATATCAAAGCCATAATATAAAAAAGAAAATAACGAAAGCTTAAACAAAAATTCAAATGGTATTTATATTTATTTCACTAAATTTAATTTCTCCTAAGAAAATAGGATTTTAAAAAACAGAAAATATCCACTGAACGGTCGCAAAGTCTTGTTCTTATTTTGGACACAATATTGCCTGAAATTGAGAATACTCGTTCACTAGCTACTGAGCTTGGTTTTATAGTTTTCAGAGCATCAAATGCCAAATCTAAGTTATTGGTTCTTTTATTCGTTGACAAACTAATAGACACATCAAGACACACTAATACTGAGTTTTAGAAGAACCCTCATCATAGCACTGAAAATATTTACCCAAATGCAAATAAACAATCGGCCGTAAATTTCGAATTTACATTTATTATCGTGTTGCTAGCAAATACCATAAAAGTGTCGGCTGCGGTGGGAGGAAAGAGGAGAGAGAAGAATCATAACATCGTACGGAACATAAACGGACTGCGAAGTAAATTCGCATTTTTCTTGTAATTAAACTACATATTTACGGTTTTCAGATTTTTCCCTTTACATGTGCTGTAAGACACTGCTTCTTGCCAAATTTCATGATTCTAGGTCAACGGGAAGTACCCTATAGGTTTTGATTCCCTTGTGAAATCGCAAAATATGCGACATAAACGGTCATATCTTTTGATCGCGTTGACTTACAAGTTTGTTTTTTTCACAGCTGAAAGAGACCGCAGACCCGAGTATTTGGTACAAATTTCAACTTGTTACCTCTACGCGTTCCTGAGAAAATGGTCTTGACAGACAGACAGACGGACAGACAGACAGACAGACAGACAGACAGACAGACAGACAGACAGACGGACAACAAAGTGATCCTATAAGGGTTCCGTTTTCGGTACGGAACCCTAAAAAAGACTGACTTTTGTCCATATTTCGTGGGCGTAGGTTAATATATTTTTTCCAGGTTTGGTAAAATTCTTTCGGTTGCACAAAAGATCTTTAAGTTTTTGTTTTGGAATCAGGAATTTTAATGATCAGAGATGTTCCGGTGTCTTCTATATGGCAGGGTTTGACATTTTGTAGTTCTTGTTTTCTGCATGCACCACTAATGCCAATGATAAGAATAACCTAACATTATATTAAAAATATGTCGTTATGCCCATTAGAGAGCATTATAAGATAAAAAAGTAATGAATACCTTCATCAATAAATATTTGTTATCCGGCGAATTATTGAGGAAACTTTTGAATTTCTTGAATGGTTAAAATTTTTGATTTGTTGCTTTTAAATCCATCACATTTTCTCTTTAGTAAAGCTATTAACTTTGAATGTTTTGAAATGTCGATGTTGTGCTTTATATTAATTGATGTCCGAACCATTCAATAAATTGCCCAAAGTGAAGTTCACTGTTTGAGATAACTCATCAAAGTATAATAAAACATTTTCTGAAAAGGATTTAACTTTATGCTTTATTCTCCGGTCCATAAATTTTCTATATGCATCCTCCTATCAATCCGGAGATTTAATCCGTAGCAAATTATGGGCAGCTTGTTTCGCTTTTTCAACAATTTCGGGCAGAGTAGCATTTTCTATTTCGCTATCACTGGACATCACTGGACTTTAATTTTTATAATTGAAAAAAAAATAGTGTTTATGTATTAGTTTGACGTTTAATTTTTTTTTGACAAAAAACGGTATGTATTGGGTTGCCTATATTAATGATATTAGCAGCTCTCAACCAATCAACGAATTGTAAACCAAACGCACTAGTGTGTTATTGAATCATTAAATAACATTAATCGCGGACTGTTACATACGTGTGTTGTAAGATGTATTTACATAATCCACGAACTGTACAATATTGGGCAATTATAATAATGGTCGTACATAAACTGTTTTTCTATTCCGAGTTTTAAATTTTTTTTTTGTAACAAACAAATTAACAAGTATTTTATTTATCCCGGGTGAAAAATCTAAATCTTTGACTATGTTTCTCATTTAAATTGATGGCTGGTTTCATTAAAAAAATGTTGTAATAGGTTTAACACCATGTGGAACAATAAAATTGTACAAGTTTCTATAGAAAAAATGGATCTGTTTAACACCTCAATATCTAACACATCATTTTCAAAAATATTTTGTCTGGCGGCGGCTATCGTAACATATTCCAATTCTTTATTGACGCCTGGATTAATTTAAAAAATTATTTTAGTAAGTTTCACACCACGTGAAGCAATAATATTGCACACATTTGCAGAGAATTAGTAATTCTATTATATCCCTCAGTTATTTTTACAAAATATTTTATCCGGCGGGTGCCGCCGCCACTCAAACTCAACTCAGCACAGAAGGCAGCACATTCAAATAACTATATTTTGAAAACTGCAACAGATTTATTAAAAAATATTTCAATTCTACATGGCGTATATCTATCGAAATTGTCATTGGAAAATCTTCTTGGCCGATAGCCTTGACACAGGAACTTGACTTTTTTTTTAATTCAGAGACTTGTGTTGGAATTCTTCAAGTATTTTTTCTGTCAAACTTTCTGAACTCTGCCGAACATCTATTTTACACTGTTTGATAAAGCAGATTTTCTTTTACATAGTCTGCCATTTTCATCTTTCCAAAGCGAACCGTTTTGCGTAGGAATTTTTTTTGTTTAATAACCACGTTCTCCATTATACCCACGTAAATTGAAAATCGAAATTCAGAGAAGGGCTTCCCGCTTCGCGGCGGATAACCTAATCTAACCAAAGTGAAACCAACGGTCCTTGCCACTTTGTCCTACAATGGACCGAGAGTTCGCGCTGCCGCGCGTATGTTGGTACCCCTTAAATTTTTTTTGCAATTTATATTTTTTACTTTTGTGACTAAACCGAAGGTTTTTACAAAATTTGCAAAGAATACTTTTTTGTAGACACCTACATCCTACATACGCGTATCCCGGTTACTCTTTTATATTTTGAGGCGTTGACGAGATATTTTCAAAAAAGCTATGAAGACAAAATAATTTTCCACGTCGTCCCTATTAGACGGGGAGCGTTCAAACTCTGTCAGCTGATACTTCTGGTGGATACTCACATTCGGTAAAAGTTTCATTGAAATCCTTAAAGCTTAATACATTTTTTCGCAATTTTCGAATATTTTAAAATTTTCGTCTTCGGTTTTGACCGGTATTCGTAATTGACATGTCTGAATTTGTTAAATGAATTATTTTAGTAAATTTCACACAACGTGAAACAATAGAATTTGACACGCTTTTAGAGAATTAGTCATTCTATAATAGCCATCAGTTAGTTTTGCAAAATATTGTATCTGGCGGCGGTCGGCGCCCCTCAAACTCGGACATAACAGAAATTAATAAATTCAAATAACTATCAATTGAAAACTGCAATAGATATATTGAAATTTCTTTCAGATCTATATAGATTATACTTTTTTCTATTGATATTGACGTTTTGGTATCTTCGTGGCCGATAGCCTTGACAGAGGATTTTTCTTTAATTAAGAAATAGAAAAACTTGCAAATATATATTTTTGTCTGACTCTCCGAAGTCTACCAAACATGCATTTATCACTATTTTATAAAGCAGATTTTCATCTGAAAATTGTGTCATTTCCATCTTTCCATAGCAAACCGTTTTAACGGTTTTTTTTTTTTTTCAAACTTCCAATCGCGTTCTCCATTAAAAATATTGCATTTTATATTATTTACTTCTGTGACTAAACCGGAAGGTTTTACAAAATTTGCAAAGAATACCTTTTGTAGACACCAATGACCTACATACGGAGATCACGTATATCAAATTTTTCTATTTTCATGCGTTGACAAGATATTTGCAAAAAAATCCTCTTAAGCAAAAATAATTCCCCACACCGCCTCCAGTCGAGGCGGAGTGTTAAAATTTGGCCAGCGGGTACTTCATGTGGCCACCTACATTTTGTAAATGTTTCATTGAAAGCCTTCAAGGGTTACTACATTTTGTCAATTTTTGAATATATTCAAATGTTCGTATTCGCTTTTGGTTGCAATTCATGATTGACGTGTCTGGATCTGTTAAAAAAAAATATTTTAATAAGTTTCACACTATGTGGAAGAATAAAATTTTACAAATATGTAGAGAAAGGATCATTCTATCAAGTCCTCTTATGAATTTTGCAAAATATATTATCTTCCGGCGACCGCCGCCCCTCAAACTAAAAGCGGCACCACAAGGTAAGACATTCAAATTACTATAGCTTCGAAACTTAGACATGTATTCAAAATTGTTTCAGTTCTGAGCAGCTTATACTCTGAGAAATAAAATAATGTGGCAAGGATTGTTCAACACCAACATACAACTTTGACGAAAAAAAAAAAGTCTGTCGCAAAGCTGATTTTTTTTTAACTTGGTTATGTAACTTGTCTCATTTGACACAACAACACCAACTTGAATAAACCATATATGTTGGTTATGTTGATCGTCAAAGTAAACAATACCGGTGTCAGCTAATTAATTTATTGGTTATAAAGTTTAGAGTTACATTTTAGTAACTTTTACACCACAGCTGTTTTTTTTGTGTGTAAGACTTAGTAACTAGAAGAGGTAAAAAACAACCACAATGGTGGAACAAGGATCTCGAAAAGACCAGGCGAGAAGTCAGAAGCCTTTTCAACAGATCTAGAAGAACCAAAGTCTGGGACAGCTATCATAGAGCCCTCACAGACTATAGTAACAAAATCAAGACTGCCAAAACAGAAGCTTGGAAAAAATATTGACAAGAGATAGAGACGACGCATTCCACAGCGAGGCTCCATAAAATTCTCTCAAAGCAAGCTTCGAATCCCGTCGGCACCCTCAAAAAAGCAGACGGGAACTTCACAGCAAATGAACGTGAAACACTGCTACATCTTGTAGGCACGCATTTTCCAGGGGCTGCTGAAAACCACACTCCTTTCCACTCAAGCCATACGGCAACCAGAGATGACTGGAATGTGGCAAAAAGAATTATCACAACAGAGAGAATTAAATGGGCAATCAAACTCTTCAGCCCCTACAAATCTCCTGGAACAGATAGCATATATCCAATAATGCTTCAGAAAGGCATGAATATCATACTCCACCCTCTTAAGGCAAGTCTAGCACTAGGACACGTTCCATTAACCTGGAGAGAGACAAGAGTGGTATTTATCCCAAAACCAGGCAAATCTAGCTATGCCGAAGCTAAATCCTATAGACCAATCAGCCTGACATCATTCTTTCTAAAAACCTTAGAAAGACTGATAGACAGACATTGGAGAGAAGAAGCGCTGATTAGATCTCCGCTTCATACATACCAACAAGCTTAACAAACAGGAAAGTCATGCGAAACAGCGTTACACCAGTTAGTAAGTAAAATTGAGAAAACTTTGGAGAACAAAGAAGTTGCCCTAGGTGCTTTCTTAGATATAGAAGGAGCCTTCGATAACACATCTTACATCTCAATGGAAAACGCAATGGTCAATCACCACGTAGATAACACTACGACCAGATGGACCATGTCGATGCTTAACAGCAGAACTGTAAAAGTTAAACTACTGGAAGAAGAGATAACCATGTCAACAACAAGAGGTTGCCCCCAAGGCGGCGTACTGTCACCACTTTTGTGGTGCCTAACAGTCGACGAGCTACTAATCACCCTTAACAAAAGAGGGTTCTTCACTCAAGGATATGCCGATTGAATATTACAGAGACCTGGTGTTCGACAGGAGACCTAAGAATCAACCCTGCGAAAGCCACCCTGATCCCTTTCACAAATAGGAAGAAAATCACAAACCAAACCAATATCTCAATATTTGGGAAACCTGTTCAATGGAGCAACGAAGTCAAATACCTAGGACTTACACTAGATTCCAAACTAACATGGAATCCCCACATGAACAAGACAATCTCCAGATGCAAACAAACGCTGATGATAAGTAAACGAGCCATAGGTAGCACATGGGGTCTCAAACCGGAACTGACTCACTGGCTATACAAAACTATAGTTCGACCAATACTAACCTACAGCATAGTAACCTGGTGGCCTAAACTACAACAATCAACTGCTGTTGCAAAATTAAGCAGGATACAACATCTAGCGAATCTATGCACCACAGGAGCCTTTAGAACTACCTCTGGATTAGCATTAGACGTGATACTAGATAAACCGCCATTAGACATCTTTCTAAAAGGAGAAGCAAGAATGGCGGCATACCGACTACAATGCGCGGGTCAATGGATCGCAGCCAGTAGGATCGGGCATACGAAAATCATGACGGCAGTCAGAATACCGTTGATGGAAATGAGAACCGACAGTACCAACAAGTCATTCCATTTCGAAAAATCATTCACCGTACACATAGATCCAAGCTGGAAACCGGACCAGCTTCCCACCCCTACGAACAAGAACATAATCTTTTACACGGATGGTTCAATGTTTGAAGGAAGGGCCGGATCGGGCCTGTACAGCAAAAATCCCAAAATTAGGGAATCAGCCAGCCTAGGCGAACACTGCACGATATTCCAAGCAGAAGTACACGCATTACTATTGGGTGCTACTGAATGCCACAGACAAACATATCGGAACAGAAACATTTATTTTATATCTGATAGTCAAGCAGCGCTAAAAGCACTAGAGGCCTGCAGTACAAAATCAAGAATCATAAAAGAATGCAAAGAAATACTACATACACTAGGCCAACAGAACACAGTAAAAATCATCTGGGTTCGCGGGCATAGTGGTATAGAGGGAAACGAACATGCAGACGACCTAGCAAAACAAGGTGCCCGCAAGAAACTAGTTGGTCCCGAACCGAGCATAGGTATAGAAAAAGCCTGCGCCAGAGCATCCATCAATGATTGGATGAAAAATAAACACAAACTCAGATGGAACTCCTATGATAAAGCAACCCATTGCAGGAAGCTAATAGACTCACCTAATCCCAATATAGCAAAGGACCTGTTAAAACTAAACAAAGCTCACACGAAGCAGATAGTTAGTTTACTAACAGGCACTGGCGGATTTAGAGAATTCATGCATAAAGTAAAAATCTACCGAGACGAACCTTTATGTAGACTCTGCGGAGAGGAAGATGAAACAGCAAACCACGTACTCTTCGAATGCCCTGCCCTAGAACGAATGCGACACCAGCTCGACTGGAACCAACAAACCACATGGGAACCCAAACTTGTAGGAAAACTAAGGAAACTAGTCAGTGACACAGACGTCGGACTGCAAGTTTGATATCAACCGACAGCACTATAAGCCTTAAGGTTGACGTGCGCCAAACCCTTAGAGGAAGTCGGGAATCTAATCTAATCTAATCTAATCTAATCTAGTAACTAATATCACATCGCTATTTAAAGTCACTTTCTCTTATCAATGCTGGCAGCTTTTCATTTCAAATATCACTTCTTTATATATAGTAACTTTGATTCCAGACAGTTAGTAACATTGTATGAATAAATTGATTCAAAAACTGATTTTGTTGTTTTAAAACACCTGACACCGTTAAAATTATTTGAACTTTATGGATGTTTAGAAATATATTTGTGTACATCAGGAGTCGTCCAATTTGCAATTTCCCTTAATTTCACACCGACACAACCCAGGTAGCACTAAAAGCGCCACAAGAGTCGCACATCCTTCAAATCTGCTTGAACTGCTTGAACTCATGAAAAATCATGTGACAGGCTCTTCAAGATTCTACATACTATTCCACTATTACAACGATTCCATCTACAACAATCATTACACCCTCATTAACTTTTCCACCCTATTCAACTATTCCATCCAGCACAACTCTTCCGTCAAAAGGAATACGATGCGCATGTACTAGTATACGTAAAAACAATCTGCAATCATTTTATCGTGTGCAGTTAGTAAAATAATATATTGGTTGTATTGTATTAATTAATTATCAAAGATGATGAAGCTGAATTATTTTTAGATTTCAAACACTTTATAACGTTATGTTTGTTTATAACGTTAAGTAATGTTTGGATGCACTATTTTTTATAATTCTATTTTTGTAATTTCAATATCGTTATTTTTATTACTCATGCGGGATAAGTACTATTTTGGCGCCTGTTTTTGGGTGCGACAAATGACCGTTTGTCAATTCAAATTCAAATTATGCTTCGCGCACGCTAATATTCAATAAAAATCGATAAGTTACATAAAAACAATTGAATAAATACAATAAACACAATCAAAACCTTAATATTGTTCCAATTTTTTTTTATTACAAAATGAAAATTAAAGAAAACGTTTTAAAATGAGTATAAATTCTATGGCGATACCGGAGACTGAGGAGAGTTCTTATGACGAATTCACACCACCGGAGTCAATTAAAAAATCAAATTCTTCATTTTTACTTCGTTTTGTTTTTGGATGGCTCTTGGACCCCAATCTTGTAAGATACGTCCCCTCGCATTAGTAATATAAAATATTATCTGCAACTCGTGCGGTATTGTCAATTGCGAAAAACGAGAGCTCTCACTTCGCTCATGAGCCCAATTTTGCTCTCGTGGGCAATTGACAACTTACCGCCCTAGTTGCACAATATACTATTTTCATCTTATGTACACTTTGGCACACATAAAAAAACGAATATTTTGGAACATCGTTTCGTACACCTTTCAAACCATTCGCGTACCCCCTTGGGGTACGCGTACTACACTTTGAACAAGACAAATTTAATGTTAACTACCAATATTTCACTTGACTAGATCAAATCCAATTATTGTCTAGTAATATTTAATTATTTAATCTGGTAGTAATTAGTAAACTAACTGTTTATGAATCTTGAAATATTTGCATCTCTCATTTTTTTTTTTTGTTTTGTCGTAGACTCCTGAAGATTCGATTTGCATATCTCAGAAGAGTTTCGCGATAGGAATTTGCATAGCCGGTCTCATTCTGATGTTGTGTGTGATCGCCGCAATTCTGTGCCTGTTGGCGCGGAGGAGACACAAGAAGACGACTTCGCATCCGAGCAGTTCCATCTACAGCGGGCCCTACACCAACACTGCCTACAGTCACACCAGTTAGATTGAAACTGGCTACAAGATTTTTTTTTTTTAATTTCAGCTCGAAAACGAATTTTTGTGCCATTTACTCTAAAAAGATTTTTGCCTTGGCACACGGAAAATTTTTATTTTTTTGTTAATTAATTTGATCACCTCACGTTTTTCTTTTTTTGCTCCTAATTTATATTATCGTGATAATATTTTTATTTAATGATTTGTTTTAATGCGGGTTTTTTTATTATTATTTTGTGGTGTCGGTCGCGTCTAAATACTCAATTCCCATCCCTTGTTTTTAAGTTAACAAACCGTTTCTTCGGCGAGTTGCGTCCATGCGATGTTTAAACAACCTTTCGACGCGGTGTCGTCTCGAAATCTTCTTTAACTCGCCTCAACTCCCCGGAGGAAGAACAACCCTCATTCATCTGTCCAAACTTTTCACAAACCGTTCAGGCATTGATCAATCACTATCGTATTGCATTCAACGGTCTGAGCTTGTCGTGAGCCGTTTGGACATGCAGATTTTGAATCACAGAAACGTTTCGCGTTCCTCTTGAGCTGCTCCCAGATACTTGTAAATATTGTGTTACTATTGAAACGTTTCTCTGGTTCTTTGTCTAACGATTTTTTTTAGTATAAAAAATATTTAGTAAACGAAAATTATGGTGCTTAATGATTAATATCTAACAATTATTGTTTTTTTTTTTAAATAGTAGCGAAAAAATATAAAGAAATTGAATAAATAAAAAGCATTTTTTATTTAACTAACATTGTTTTTTGCTCAAAACTTTGTATTTTCACACATTTAGGTAAGGGGGCTGGAATATGTGTAATGGTAATAGACCTATTTCTTCATTTTTCATGAAGAAATATATGTAATGGTAATACACCTATTTCTTCATTTTTAATGAAGAATTTAAATACTGAATTTTACATCTCTAACATCACGAGTTTTTGTAATATAAGTATTAAGTATTACTTATTTTACAAAAACTGGTGACGTTAGAGATGTGAAATTCGGTATTTAAATTCTTCATTAAAAATTAAGAAATGGGTGTATTACCATTTTTCAAAAATCCAATTAAAAGAAGTACAAAAGAATTATGTTCATTTGCAGATGTTTTTCAGTTTACTGGTGACATTTGAGTAATAGTTTTTATAGACAAATTGAAAATGTAAATGGTTTGATGACTATTGATACAGGCGTACTATTGCAGGTGATGGAACGTGCCTCATGCTATCTTATGTAATGTGTAGAAGTCAAAATTCAGATTTGGAGGTAGAGATGAGCATGGGATTCCATCGACCCCTCCCATCCAATCCCATCGTACCATGGGATGGGATGAGTGGTATGAAAGTCGCGTGGGATGGGATGGAACGACAATTTTATATGGGACGGAGTGGGACAAGTTTTGATAATCTAGTATATCTAGTTCGTGCATAATTAATTGCTTATCCTGCTAATACGCACATTTTCCAAAATATGTTCAGTCCAGAAAATTTCTGTGATAACAATGTACTTCCTGAAAAGTCTTACGATCCGTTTGCGATGAAAAAGGATTACTCACTGTCAGATAAATAAATTATTGAATCCCCAAACACCCCCCTGGTTGCGCGCATGTCTTAGACAATTTTTGAGAAACAGTTCCATTTTCGCCAGTGGCGTAACTATAGGGCGGCAGGACTAGCAAAATACAACGGGCTCGCGACCTGACGGGGCCCCCAAGGCCGCGCGCTCAGAAGTAACCTAACATTTTTAACAAAATTTACTCATTTTCTTAAATCTAGTACTTAACGATGCAGTAAAAGAGGTTATTGATATGCAACAATTTTTTGACACAGTTCAACAAAGTTTTAATTATTTTGGCCATAGTATGAAAAGATGAGGCGCAGGTATGTATTCGTTCACGTTCGGAGGTATTTCCTTATTGATACTTCTTCTTCTTTTTTCTAGCCTATTTTCATCCACTCCTGAGCATAGGCTTCTTCCAAACTTTTCCATATCGATCTTTCCTGGGCTACTATCATCCAATTTCTTCCAATTTCCTCCGGATGTCGTTCTGCCATCTTGCGAGAGGCCTGCCAACACTTCTCTTAGATCTTGGCGGCCTCCATTGTAATAGGATTTTTCTCCACTTGATGTCGTCTCTCGCTATGTAACCAGCCTATTGCCACTTAAGGCGCACAACTCGCTCCATCACATCCAAGACCCCTGTTCTCCTCCCGATTTCTTTCGAATTTCAAATTTTGTCCCTGAACTTGATTTGCACTCGAGCCCATACGTTGCGACAGACAAGATGGATGAGCCATAAACCTCCCCGCCTGAGGGTTATAGGGATGCGTGGTTCCTCGAGAATGTAGCTGAGCGTGTCAAACGCCGCCCAGGTCAAGCCGATACGTTTGGTGATTTCGGCTCTCTAATTGTCCTTTCCTAACTTGATGTTATGATATACATATTCATCGACTTTCTCAAGGGAATGATTACCGATGGCGACCATTATAATGCTCGGACTCATTTTCATTTTTAGCGATTTCTTCTTCGAGTAGTAATGCTTCACGTCTGAGTCCCCCTTGATGAGATACTAGGTAGTGACTCTGCGTGTCGAGATAGGCGACTAAATGAGAAAAAAATGAGAATAGGGATGGACACCCTGACAGAAAACCTGCCGGCCTGGAGGCATAGATGGCAGCCCCGCCACTAGGATAGGATACTGTGGGCTAATCACCTGCATATCTGACTTAACTGATTAATGAAACTTACACGAAACATACCGGACGGAAATATACGATGACGACATTTGGCATGAAATCAAGGACTAGAATTGGATACTGGAATGTTAGGACGCTACTGGAACCCTCAAAACTAGCGCAGGCACACAAGGAGATGCACACTTATAATATTAGCATTAGCATTCTGGGTTTAAGCGAGGTACGCTGGTCGGACAGTGGGGAGCATACTTTACCGGACGGCTGTACTTTTTTTTATATACTCTGGCAAGCCGGCGGGTGAGGCTCGCTCTAGTGGGGTTGGAATACTACTAGATAAACAAACAAGAAGAAGCTTACTCACCTGGAACCCTATCTCAGATAGGCTAATCTCTATTCGTCTGAAAACCCAGGTCAGAAACGTCTCCCTGATACAATGCTACGCTCCAACTGAAGCAGCGGATGAGGCAGATAAAGACGCATTCTATGGACAACTACATACGACCATACGGGGCATTCCAAAAGGCGATGTGACTATAATCACTGGCGATCTCAATGCCAAGATCGGATCTGACAACACGGGATACGAAGACATCAAGGGTAAGCATGCCCTGGGAGTGATTAATGACAATGGTGAACGATTTATGGACACGATTTATGGATTGTGGGCAGGTCACTGTTCCCTCATAAGGACTGCCATAAAGCAACCTGGGTTTCCCCCGATGGGCTTACTCAAAATCAAATTGATCACATTGCCTTCAGTAAAACCTGGCGAGGATCCCTGCTGGATGTTGTTGTGATCTCGCGATTTTGGTTTCAAAGAATTTCAGTTTCTCACGAGTCGACAAAGATCCCTAAGTTCGAGCGTCTGCCCGCATGATTTAGATAAAGCAGACTAATGGTCCTAAATAAACAAAAACTAATCGGGTGTCCACTTAGTTTTCTTTGCCGACTCGTGAGAAACTGAAATTCTTTGAAACCAAAATCGCGAGATCACAACAATGTTAGAACCCGACGAGGAGCAGACATTTATAGTGACCATCACCTGGTAATTGCGAAAGTGCGCATAAAAGTTGCCTCAACTCATAGCAAACTCCAAAATGGCCCCGAAAAGTTCAATTTAGGCAATCTGGCCAATGTTTCTGCTAAATCACGTTTTAAAGAGTCCCTGAGAAGTGGCTACCTAAACTCGTTGCATCATGAGGAAGACAACTTAGATATGAAATGGAACAGAGTCAAAGAATTATATATATAAAGGCTGTTGAAGACTCCCTGGGATATATGTCCAAAAACCAACGAAAGTCCTGGCTATCTGCAACTACGTGGGACGCCATTAAAGCTAGGAAAGAAACCAAAGCCAGGTTAAATAAAGCAAAAACAACCGAGGAAGAACAACAATTAGGTCAGCTAATGTACACACACGGCAGGATGGTAAAGAACAGTGCCAGAAAAGACAAGAGGGCATGGGCTCAAGGCTTTGCCGAACAAACCCAAACAGCCAGTGAATGTCACAATATGCGTGCTCTATACCAGATCACCAGGCGCCTAGCCAATAAATCAATTTTGGGTGACACGCCCATCAAAAGCAAAAGCGGAGAATTACTAGTTACGGACGAAGCACAACTAATACGGTGGAAGGAGCACTTCCAAGAAGTCCTAAATAACCCAGCGCCTGACAACTCCATCACTGATGAAAACTCCGTCCCTCCCATTCTAAGAATGAATACCAATCCTCCAAACAACAAGGATATTAAAAATGCAATTTTGAAGCTAAAGGACGGAAAGGCAACGGGTTCAGATGGTCTACCCGCAGAAATATTAAAAGCCGATGCTGAAACATCAGCAAAATTATTATACCCAATTATGGGAAACGGAATACGTTCCGAAAGAGTGGAGGAAAGGGGTAATTGTCAAACTCCATAAAAAGGGAGACAAAAAGATCTGCAACAACTATAGGGGTCTTACTCTACTCAACACAGCCAGTAAGGTGCTCACATTAACAATCCTCCATCGACTGACAGAATCACTCGAACCTACAATTAGGAGCGAACAAGCCGGTTTTAGGCCTAAAAAATCATGTATCGACCAGATCAACTCGCTCCGAATTATTATTGAGCAGTTCATGGAATGGCGCTCTCCACTTTACATGCTTTTTGTGGATTTCGAGAAAGCTTTCGACTCTGTTAGCCGCAACGCCATCTGTAAAGTCCTATCACAGAACGGCGTCCCTCAAAAGATTGTAAACATCATCCGGGCATTGTACGCGAACAGCTCTAGCCGTATCAAACACAGAGGCAAACTAAGTGACGAATTTGCTGTCTCCTCGGGGGTCAAACAAGGTTGTGCATTATCGCCTCTCCTATTTATAATCGTCATGGAGAACATAATGACTGCAGTTAACGAGCGTCCCCGCGGCATCAGATGGCGTCTGAACTCCCGGTTGGAAGACCTGGATTACGCTGATGATTTGTGTCTCCTCACGCACACCTACCAAGATATGCAGGAAAAACTAAACCTACTGGACTATAACGCGGCGTTCACTGGCCTCAAAATAAACATCTCTAAGACCAAGGAAATGCGTATCAATGCTCCGCTCTCTTTAAATAACATCCCAATCGATAATACTGTCAACTTTTGCTACCTGGGCAGCCAGATTACTCCGGACGGAGGAGCTTCAGAGGATGTCAAAATACGAATTCGTAAAGCAGGATACGCATTTGCTCTATTGAATAATTTCTGGAATAACCCATGCATCAAAAGAAGTACCAAAATCAAGGTCTTTAACAGCAACGTCAAATCAGTTCTTTTGTATGCCTGCGAAACCTGGAAAGACACTTTAGCGGTTACTCCCAAGTTTCAGACCTTTGTCAACAAGTGCCTGCGGCGCATTCTTGGCATACGCTGGCCGGAGGTTGTCTCAAATGTTACTCTATGGAGGTTAACAGGTCAACAATCAATTGCCAAGAAGATCAAAAGGCGCAAATGGAGTTGGATAGGCCACACGCTAAGGAAACCCAGGTCAGATATCTCCAGGGAAGCATTAGAGTGGAACCCTCAAGGTAAGTAGACCTCGCTCTACCTGGAAACGCACAGTGGATAGCGAAACCAGGAGAAATGGAACGTCCTGGAATAAGGTCAAGTGCCTGGCGTCGAACAAGACAAGATGGAGATGTTTCGTGGAGTATATATATATATATATATATATATATATATATATATTGGATATAGAGGGAGCTTTTGACAACACCTCACACGAGGCTGTCAAGGCGGCCCTCGAGAGAAGGAGTATCGACAGCACTATCTCAAAGTGGATGGGAGAAATGCTGAGAACTAGAGTGGCGGAGACACAAGTGGGAAGAGATACCATTAAGATCTCAACAACTCGAGGGTGCTCACAGGGAGGTGTACTATCACCGTTAATGTGGACCCTGGTAGTTGATGAACTACTGGTTAGGCTAAACAACCTTGACATCAAATGTCAAGGTTACGCCGATGATATAGTCATAATGGCCAGAGGAAAATTTGAGGGAACGCTCTGTGAAATTGTTCAGAGAAGCCTCAAAGTAACTAGTAGATGGTGTCAAACAGTGGGATTGAGACTCAACCCGAGCAAAACCACGGTGATACCATTTACTAGAAGGAGAAAACTAAACTGCCTGCATCCCATACTCATAGATAGGAAGTGGTAGGTAAAGCCAAACGCACCCTAATGGTGTGCAGAAATCTGGCAGGAAAAACGTGGGGTTGTAACCCCACTATCCTGCGATGGATGTACACCATGATAGTGAGAATTGCAATCACTTATGGGGCAGTTGCGTGGGGAAGTAGAATCAAGATGGCCTCTATGAGGAAACAGCTTGAGAAGATTCAAAGACTGGCGTGTGTCTGCATCACGGGAGCGATGGGGTCGTGTCCGACAGCAGCATTGGAGCTGCTGCTGGATCTGACTCCGCTGCACCTTGTGGTGGAGAGCGCCGCCAGATCGGCGATCGTAAGGTTCAGCAAGGAAGGAATGGGCAGAGGTAAAATAATCGGGAGCAGAGACCGAAACAGCCTCGCTGCCAAGATCCTCTGGCTGGAAATACCAAAAGACGAAATGGTATGCAAATACCACTTCGAGAAAAACTACACAGCAATGTGGCGATAAGTAAAGTCGTAGTATTAAAGCCGATTGGAGCGACGAATCCTCAGCATACCACATAGAGCAAAATGCCATCAAGTGGTATACAGATGGTTCGCAGTACAAGTCGTCACCACCATATCTACAATCTATATATATATATATATATATATATATATATATATATATATATATATATATATATATATATATATATAAACAATAAAAGCTATATGGATGTGTTGTTTATTTCATGAAATGTTTTCATAATTTGTTGGTGTTATTTTTAGGCGTTGGTGCTTGTGGCGCCGTTGGAAAAGTCTCAAGGAGATTTAACCTCGACTTCGTCTTCGAAGACCACCGAGATCGCTTAATATTTAATTTGTCTACTTTATAAATTAGGTTTATTTTTTCATTTTTTTATATATAAGATATTAAAATATTCAGAAGTTGTTTGTTCTAAATTATATTTCACGAAATGTAAAATTTGAAGATTGTTAGATCAGGTGATCGTGATGACGTAACAGCGAAGATTTTTGAATTTCCTTTTTGTGCTTTCAGCTATGAATACATTTGCTACGAACGCGAAAATTTGGCGAAATGTTAACTCAAAGGTCTACTTACGTTTGCGCGACAGGTTTTCCTCCGAATTTTCGGATTTGCAACATTTTTCGCCAAAATTTTCAGACACAAAAATGTCTAGCACACACTTGTCTAAATCGCGTCACTTGTCTACCAACTTTGACCCAAAAAAAATCTCCAACCTATATTATATTTTTGGCTATGATATTTCGGTTTCAAATCAAATTTTCTTAATCACAACAAAATTTAAAACGCGATTTTACTTTCTCTGCCAAACATTTAAAGAAAACAACGCTCATCTACGTTCAAGATTGGTATGTTTATCTGGTTGCATAGTTACAATTTTAAATTATTTAGTTTATTTAGTTATAAATAAATAACCCAATATTAAACCTGAATTACTAATGAAAACTTTGAGACATTGTTTCAAAATTTCAAGCAATAGACCTCTTTAAAAACATAAGTTTTGGGTAGAAAATAAATATTTAAAATTTATGTATTTACAGTTGCCTATATACACATAATATTTGTATCCATTTAAAAACATTTTATTACAATTTCCAACGCGGATACAAATATTTATTAGACAAGAAACTTTACATAAATTTTCTAAAACATTTCCCCACAGTATATTTGAAATTCTTACTCCGCCTGCAGCCCATTGGGTGGATTGAGTAGCCCAGTGGTGCTGTTGCCGGTCCCAAGCCCGGATAAAGGAGGAGGGTTGAAACGATGGGTTAGCAACCCATTTTTCGTAAAAGATAAGATATGCTAAAAATTTCGATAAACAGCCTCGGAAATACGACGGAACAAAACGACGACGACTGCTTCGAAAAAGGACTATGAGACTGGCCACATGGAATATTCAAGGTATAAGAACCAAGCAAACTGAGGTCTTCCGAGAACTAAAACAACACAAAATAGATATATGCATCCTCACTGAAACCAAAAAAAAGGGAAAAGGGAGTGAAGAAATAGAGGATTACATTCATTTATATTGTTGCGAACTGGTAATTTGGTATGGTGCTGCTCCAGGATCAGGACAATGGATGAATTAATTACACGCAAATATGTCCTTTATATATACTACTTGTCTACTAATACCTTACAATATGTACAACTAATCGCTAACTTATTACAATAATTACTAACTAACAATAATACACTTAATTCTACGATACTTGTGGTCGAAACTTGGAATTTACTTCGACGAAAATACGGAGGTTCGTTTTCAAAACTCAAATTACTCTCTTGCTAACGCAATTCTGACTGCCCTTTTTTAACTTCCCCTCTACCTCATCACCTCGGTCTTGGTGTGAGTCCTCCCCTAATCTTTATGGAAAATTTCCAGAACTCGTAAAACAAAATCCTCTCGGCGTCTCGGCACGATCCCTAAGTTCGAGCGTCTGCCCGCATGATTTAGATAAACCAGACCAATGGTCTATAAATAAACAAAAACTAATCGGGTGTCCACTTAGTTTTCTTTGCCGACTCGTGAGAAACTCAAATTCTTTGAAACCAAAATCGCGAGATCACAACATAACACACAATATAGTACGCAAACTGAAATTTATCGTATCCAACCGCGCTGACCACCAATTTGTAACCCTCGACTTTTACTAAATGTTGTAAATATAATACCTAACCGTAGACGAGCGACTATGGGTAGCGTGGTGACTCAACAACGATTTCAGATAAAACACCGTAGTAAGAGTAATATAAATATCAATACATTTGTTTCAAATCTACTTTAACAACGACTAACAATAATTATAAAGTTACTTACACAAAATACTTACATCTGTCGATTTACTTATCATATAGCTATAAATGTATATACATATATTTAAATTTACCAAAACACAACTGGTCGCACGGGAAGCTAATCAGCGTTTACCTTCAGATTTCAGTCTAGAAATTTCATGCACTGTAGACTGTTTAATAATATTACTATATTCAAGTACCATATTTCTAATACTGGCTGCAGATTTTGGTATGTCTTTGAATCCTCTTGCCTTTAAGCCTTCTCTTATCTCGTACGATTTTATAAAAATATTAAAAGACCAACCATCACGAGCTGTCATTCGGACAAGCACTTCTGAAACTTTTTCGTTTTTATTATTTTTAAAATAATTTGTTATTAACAATTTAGGCTGTTTAGAAACACTTGATTCGACATCATGGGGGGATTCACATTTCTTTTTAAGATTTAGTCCACGTGTCGTTTTTAAATGAGTATGAAGGCTACTTGTGGATCCTCCTGTACAGTTTATTTCTTTCGCGCACTTTTTACATTTAGCAACCTGTCCGTTTTTTTCAATCAAAAAAATGATTCAACACTGCAGAAGAGGCAATCTGCTGGCTTATCTGACATCTTATTTTATTTATTTTGTAAATACAATGCTCTCCGCTTTCGCACTGAGCCGGTTATCTTAATCTAATTTTACTAATGGCTAACATGCTACTAACATAAGTTTATCTAAACTAACCTAAGGGGCCTAAACTAAATTAAGCCTAAACTAACCTAAGCTATGCTACGGTGAATCGTGAGGGGGAGGATGGGATGGGGTACGATGGGTATGATAGGGAGGTAGGTGGGGAAGGTGTGCAGAAAGGTGACAGATTATATACATTTATATCGCCGTTTGGTGTGGCCTAGAGAGAACCTAAAAGAAATCGGGTAGGTAAAATAAATTGACGCCAGTATATTTATTTAATATGCAATCTGGGAAGAGCTTGGGGGAGGCTGGTGGGGTCCGTGATGGTTTGCTTCTTCTGTGGGGCGGGGGTATCAGGGCAGGTCGTGGTCCAGTCGTGTGAGGCGTCGGGCGCAGCTGTCGAAGGTCTTCCACCAGGTCTTGTGTAGCTCTGTGTCCTTGATTTCTTCTTCTGTTCTGGGCCAAGTGCATCCGGCGTTGAACATGGCGATCTCTGTCTGGTCTCTCCATTCTCTGGTCATCGGGCAGCTGAATAATACATGGGCAACGGAGTCCACCTCACCACAGCCGCAGGCCGGCGACTCCCTCCTTCCTGATCTGACAGCAACACTAAACATGGTAACTGCTGTATAAATGATGGAATCAAACCCCACAATTGTTCGTGCAAACAGCCAATCTATAATAGATGTCACCTTTTGTTCAAGCACACTAGGAACACGCATTGATAGATGGAGAGTCTTGGCCTCTGAATGTAGCAGCGACCATCTACCGATAGCCTTCATGAAAAAATCTGGGCACCAGCCAGAGCCCACTCGAGTAAATGTAGGATGGAAGTGGGACGAACGCAAGAATGAAAAATTGGCTGCGAACATCTACAGAAAGCTGGCTTGGTGCACTCGTTGCACGGCAGACAAACTTATGGAGGCGATAACGCAATCATACGTTGGCTCCAAAAGACCTGTGTACTGGTGGACGCCCGAAGTTGTCGCTTGTAGAGCTATCTGCAAGGAGGCAAGGAAGAAGCTGGCGAGAGCAAACCGCAGCAGAACCCAAAGGCAACAATACCAGGTAATTCAAGAGCTCAGGGAAGAATACCAATCCGCTAGGAGACTATTGAAGCGACAGGTGAAGCAGGCAAAGGGCAAAAATTAGTCGACGAAGTGAACCCCTGGGGGAAAGCATATAAAATAGTTATGAGAAAGTTAAGGACACGCTCTGTATGGACGAAAAAAGATACTCTCCAGGCGGTAGCAAAGTTGACCGGAGGCTCGCTGAGTACCCGCGCAGGTAGGAAGTCGAAATCCTTTTACTCTGGAGGAAATGAACGCGGCTGCAACAAAATTGCGGATGGGAAAGGCAGCTGGCCCAGATGGCCCGAAGTGATCCGTCTGGTGGTAGCAGTGGTTCCTGAAACGGTGCTCTCGCTGGTAAACTACGTCTTTGCAGTCAGTGTATTTCCGGAAAAATGGAAGGTGGCCGGATTAGTATTGATACCGAGGCAAGGCACGAACGAAGACGGAACACCCAAAGTAAGGCCAATATGCCAAAAGTTATACAGCCTATTTTGTTGTTTTTTCATATGCAAGCATATGAAAGCCAGCATTCCGTCAAATACGACACTATGCTGGCTGTAACGATTTCTACTATTTACAGAAGCGTCTCTTGACCCAAACTGACTGTCATGGTCCAATCTGGACAATTTCTTGGCGTGTTTATCGAACATGTACCAATTTTTGGGTTTATCTACTCTACTTAAATCATTCTCATTATCGGGCCACGTCAGTCCATGCTGTTGCATTTCTGTCACTAAGGATCGTCTCCATAGTTCTGTATCGGGACAGGAAAATATCACGTATGCAGCATCGTCGTTTTCCCCACACTCGCAGAGAGGAGAATCTCTTTTCCCAAATCTGTGGAGATATGTCTTGAAGTTGCCATGCCCTGTTATAATTTGAATTGCATGGTGGGATAGTCTGACGTTTAAACTGCACCAAACCTTTATTGATGGTATAAACAGCTTAGTCCACAAGCCTGTTGTAGCTGCATTCCATCTGTCCTGCCAGAGTTTCTCGAAAATGTCCCTTGGAACCAGATTTCAGCGCCTTTTTAGGCAATTTGTCGTATGCAATTGGCAGATTACCATTGCTTGCTGCGAGTTTTGCGAGACAATCCGCTCGCTCATTGCCTT
Organism: Phosphuga atrata; assembly: GCA_944588485.1. Lineage (NCBI taxonomy): Eukaryota > Metazoa > Arthropoda > Insecta > Coleoptera > Silphidae > Phosphuga > Phosphuga atrata. Next base: position 111,091,644 of record OX155892.1, on the reverse strand, counting down.
CGACTCCACTATGGGCTTTAATCCAATGCCATCGGATCATATTTTTCCTGGAGACCCTTGCAGCTGTCGTCCATGTCTCCATCAACAGTTCAGTGGCTCCTTTCAAACTTTTCAGTGCATCGAGGACATATCGGCTGTCACATATAATCGAGCAAGGACTATTGCTGTGATTTTCAACATATTGCAAGGCGATGAGCTCTGCTTGGAATATTGAGCAGTAGTGTTCCAACCTTATGAGCTTGTGGTGAACCTCTTCGCCGTTGTAATAGGCAAAGAATGCAGCTCCTGTGCCTTCGCTCGATTTCGAACCGTCCGTGTATACCCGAAGATGGAAAAGATTTGACAAATGGTACCTAATCAATGATAACTTTGAAGGGTGAATGTGTTCTTGTATGTTAACGTCCAGTTCGATATTATTCAAAGTATTTGGTAGGCCTATGACATCTTTAATTAACGTATCGTCTGCAAATTGGTGTGAGCTGTAGAGAGCTAGTTGCTTGAGGCGGATGTCTACTGGAAGGAGACCTGTAATCACACAAGCTGCCTCTGTGAATACTGTGCGATAGGCTTTCGCAGCGCGGATGGTGCAGAGGCGCTGTATGCCCAAGAGCTTGAGGCTTCTTGAAGGGTGAATATGTTCTTGTATGTTAACGTCCAGTTCGTTATTAATCAAAGTATTTGGTAGGCCTATGACATCTTTAATTAACGTATCGTCTGCAAATTGGTGTGAGCTGTAGAGAGCTAGTTGCTTGAGGCGGATGTCTACTGGAAGGAGACCTGTAATCACACAAGCTGCCACTGTGGATACTGTGCGATAGGCTCTCGCAGCGCGGATGGTGCTGAGGCGCTGTATGCCCAAGAGCTTGAGGCATCCTTTCACGCCACATGACTTCTGCCAGATAGGACCTCCATATAATAATGCGGGTTCTATCGCGCCGCGATAGATTTCAAAGAGCTCAGTTCTTCCTAGACCGCAGCGATACCTAATTTTATACTCAGTTGTTTAACTTTACTACATGCCTGCTTTATGTGTTCCTTAAAATTCAAGAGTCTGTCTATAGTGACACCTAGATACCGAAGATGCTGTTGGCATTTAATTTTTTCGTTTCCTAGTGTGAAAACGGGACTCCTTTGACTTGAGGATCTGCTGAAGAAGAGGGCTTCAGTCTTTTGGGCATTGAAACTGAGCCTAGTTTCAGTTGCCCACTGGCGAAGATTTTCTAAAGCACGGTCAGTGGTCTCTTTCCGACCAACAATAGTTCTGCTTTTACAAAGCAGAAGAGTATCATCGGCATAAGCTACGATCTTACACTCTTCAGGCAGATTACTTTCAAAGATAGTTCCATACAAAATATTCCAAAAACCTGGACCTGATTTAGAACCCTGTGGGGACATCCTTTGCTAATTCTTTTCTCAACGTACAAACCTGGTTCGCTGATAATGGCCTTGCGTTCTGAAAAGTAGCTCCTGGCTAATTTGATGAGATTGTCAGATCATCTGTAGATAATACGCGGCGCCACCAGGCGTTATCGAATGCCCCACTAATGTCTAAGGCTATTGCAGAACAATAATACTTAGATCTTACCGACTCACGTATGAACCTGACCGCTTCAGAAATAGCCTGAACTGTTCCAGCCCCTTTTCTAAAGCCAAATTGGTTTTGGTTAATCAGCTTGTGCCGGTAGAAGTGATGTTCGATTCTCGAGATGAGTAAAGAATCTAGCACCTTTCAGGCAGCAGGAAGTAAACTTATGGGTCTGAAGTCCTTCGTGGATAGTGCCGGTTTGTTGGGTTTGGGGATGATTTTGATGAGTTGCTCTTTCCAACAAGATGGACTTTTTTAGACACTCGCTGTACAAAGTAATGAATGTGTTTGGTGTCGAATAAAATGCAGCCAACACTATGTCTGATGATATGCCGTCCAGACTAGGCGCCTTGTTCGGGCTCATCCCGCGTATGATGCGTTCTATTTCAGTAAAGGTGAACTGCGTGTCATCAGGTCCACCTCTATCGACTTCCGCCCGTGCTCTGACTCGAGTGTGCAATTCAGAGTCGTCTTCATCGTCCTCTGGAAAAAATGTATCTAGGAGTCGATATCCAACGATCTACCCCCAACCTTAAGGCTACTCAGGTAGCTTGTGGATGTTTTTCTCCCCCTTAGTATTTTAAAAACGGGACCCCATGGATTTCCAATTGAAGACTGTGTACAGAAATCTCTCCACTTTTGTTTCTTCGATTCCAAAATTGCGTCCTTATACTCTCTTGCCTTGGTGTTGTAGATTAATTTGTTAGATAATCTAAGTTCACCTCGTATTTCCGACGTAGCCTGTTAGTCTCTTTGCGCAGAGCAGTAAGCTCTGGTGTGCACCAGGGAACGGAATTTCTGAAACATTTCCTTGCTGGAAAAGTGTTGAACGCGCAGCACACATCATAGCCTGATTCAATCTAGTTGCAAATAATGAAATATGCTCGATGGTGAAACAATCGTGTAGCTGCGGAGTAATGTCTTGTAGATAGAGCAGGAATTTATTCCTAAATTCTGCCCAATCCCCCTTTCTGGTACAGAAACCACGTTGGACTTCCGGAAGCTCAGTTTCATTTCCAATAGACCAACTGATATAGCGATGATCTGACAAACTACTCTCATCCGGAAGGTGCCAATCAAAAATCATCCTGCTCAAGGTGGAGGTGGCAAGGGTAAGATCGATGACGCTCTGTCCATTGTGTCCGATAAAGGTAGGTTCCAATCCAATGTTCAGTATGGTCAGGGTATTGTCCAAAAATAACTTTTCAAGAGATCTGCCACTTTTGTCCGCCAAGGCGCTAAAGGATTTTGCATTGAAGTCACCGGCGAGTAATACCTCAGACTTGGAACTAACCTCAATAATTATTTTATTGAGGGCGTCTAGATTATCTTCGAATCTATCCTATTCCACCGGCCTCATTTGTGCAGGTAAATAGACAGAGATAACGTGTAGATTCAACATGCCGCAGAGAACTTGGGCAACTGACATCAAGCAGTTGAAGAAATCCGGATTAAGCATAGCGGTCATCCGTGAGTCGGTTATCACTAAAGCGGCTTTAATGGTTGATTAATGGTTGCAAAATTTTATAGTGGGCCGGAAAGCCTAGGAGTTGTCCACGAAAGACGTGTGGCTCTTGAAGAAAAGCGATTTGAATTCCGTCCCTTTCGATCTTCTCCACAAGGGCCGCTGTTGCTGCCTTACATTTACCTAGATTGACCTGTAGGCATCTGATGTTGTGATCATTTGTAATGCCTGCCATGGCTTAAAAATATCGCAGAAGATATCGAAAACGATACATTAAACAATTATATAGACTACAATCCATATCCTTACAGGGATAAGACGTAACTTTAAAACGATATAAATATGCAGTTCGTTGAGACAGAGTGGCAAATCGTAGATAAGCTGCGAAATAAATCGCAATCACATAAAATAATGATTCGACACATGACAATAACGTAAACAAATCGATAAACATATTGGGTACAATTGAATTGCAAAGTATACCCTCAGAGAGATAAGGTACACTAATACACCATACACCATAAAATGTCATAGAATGGGTATTGAATGACCATTTAATGCTGCTTGTCAGATGGAGGTGGTTTATTACGAAGTCTTCCTCTTTCTCTTTCCCATCCTGTGCCCTTTTTCTTAGCCCCTGGGTTCTTAGTTCCGGGTTCCGTCTCAGAGCTCTCTTCCGAGATTGTAGGGGAACGATCTGGGAGCGCGCCTCGTTTTCTTTTTTCTGTCTCAGCTAACTTAGGGGTTGGCGGAACTGCCAGTCGCTTCGATGTATCCGGTTCCGTCAATTTCTGCACCTGCGTCCTGACGGCTTCGGAGTCTGCAGTTGTTTGAGCTGTTGTCTGTCTGAGTTGAGCGGCCACCAGTTACTTTAAGGAGCTCATGATCGCTGGAATTAGTGCAGCAGCAAGTTCTTTAACATCAGGTAGTTGAGGTTTGGTTACAGCTGTCGCTTTCGCGTATGTGACTTTCCCTACCGGGGCAGTGACGGCCACCTTTCTTCTCGTTTCGTAGTAAGACAACTTCTTGTGAGTTATTAGTTTCTCCTTCTATTAGTTACATCCTTGAGTTTGCAGGATGCCCTCCTTCGCAATTGACACACTTGGGAGTTTCACAGGGAGATCCATCGTGTGGTAGCTTTCCGCAGAAACAAACAGCTTCGCTTGAACATCGAGCGGGGCTATGACCATACTTTTGACAACGATAGCATCTTATAGGGTTTGGGATAAACTCTCGGACTTCAAGATTATAAAACGCCAGCTTTATCTTTTTAGGAAGAATCGGGGTATTGAATGTTAAAACCAATGAGGGGGTACACTTTAGTTCGCCATCCCTCTTACTCTTAATTCTTTTGACTTCACAAACATTCTTCTCTTTCAACTCTAGTAGGATTTCTTCCTCAGAAAGGTCGAGGAGGTCCCAACAAAAGATTATGCCTTTGCAATAGTTTAATGTGGAACTATTTCAACTTCAAATTCGCAAAATTCTTTTATAGACATGAGTCTCTGTGATTGCTTGGAAGATTTGGTTTCTACTAGCAGTCCTTCTTTAATTTTCTTAATGTTGTTGCATTCTCCAATTATGCTATATAAACTCTTACTTATTTTGAAAGGATTAACTTTATCGAAGCTCGTTCCATCTTTTTTTTTGATAATCAGGAACCGGGGCGGAGCTAACGTCACCTGATTATCAAGATTTCCCGTATTTGGAGAGTTCACGTTCTGGGCCCGCCTCCGCCTCCCGACCAGTGCGCATGCGCGAACAGAGGATTTAAACCTGTTTATTAGCTGATTAAACCTGTATATTAGCTGAATAAACCTGATTATCAGCTGATTAAACCTGATTATTAGCTGATTAAATCCTCTGTTCGCGCATGCGCACTGGTCGGGAGGCGGAGGCGGGCCCAGAACGTGACATCTTTCCCTACTAGTTCGGATTATCATTATTCTGCAGTTCCATTTCGGATGCAGAGTTCGCACGGATTTGAACGGCCACCGCAGCCGTGCGCGCCGCGGTGGGGCTACTCGCTACAAGAGGGCGCCAAGCGTCCGAAGGTCATGAAGGCCAACCTTTCTCTCAACAATATGTTTCCGCCACGTGGCGAGAAACCAAAGTGTCTTTTCACCGAGAATTCTTTTTATAAGACTAATAACACTTCACATATAATAGAGTCTTTTTCCTCACTATTGTTTATGAACACAAAATGTATTTTTGAACTTATAAAACTTCTCACTTCTTGGATTAACCAAAGCACACGTCCGTCTCTGTCGAGCGACTCTGACGAACTACTACTCTACGAACCAAAACTACTCTACTACTACTCTACGAACCAAAAGTTATACAAACACCTCGTCAGAGCAAGGCTCCATGAGGAAATTGAGGGAAGAGGCGGACTTTCAGAACGGCAGTACGCTTTCAGGCAGGGACGCTCAACCATCGGTGCTATAGAGGAGGTAATTAATTTAACGGAGTTAGCAAATAGCGGTTCAAGGAGAAGCAGAGATCTTTGTGCTCTCACGAATATTGACGTGGAGAATGCTTTTAACACGGCTTTGTGGAGCAAAATAGTGGACGCCCTTAAGAAGAAAGAGATCTCACCATAAATTGTTGCCATAACTATGAGCTTTCTAAGCGACAGGTGGTTAATAGTCGAAGACGATAGAGCAGGCAAGGTTAGCTGTGGGGTCCCGCAGGGCTCGGTTTTGGGGCCCGCTTTATGGAACGCACCTTATGGGACTGGAGTTGCCTGTCGGCGCTCGGACAGTAGCCTTTGCTGACGACTTAGCTCTTCTGACAATGGGTCACAAGCAGAACGACTTAATAAGTCTAACTAACCAGTCTCTAAGATAATGCAATGGATGAAACTAACCATAGCAATGCACAAGACGGAATCTGTACTCCTGGTAGGCTGGCAGGAGGTCGGAATCAGTGCAGTTTCAGCTAGGTGGGTCAAAAATTAAACCAGAGAAGAGTATTAAATACTTGAGGGTAGTTATGGATCATATCTGTCCATAACTATCATATGAAAACTGTCATACTTTGGCCATATCATGAGAAACAGCAACAGATATAGGCTACTTCAACTCATCATGCAGGGAAAAATCGAGGGGAAGAGGTCACAGGGAAGACGACGGATCTCCTGGTTGAAGAATCTGCGACAATGAACCGGAAGAACATCGGTTGACTTGTTCAGATCGGCTGTGGATCGAATCCGATGGGCCATATTGATCGCCAACGTCCACTGAGGATAAGGCACAATAAGAAGAAGAAGAAGAAGTTATGGACCAACGGGTGAGTTTCACGCCTCACAATCATAATGTGTCGGCCAAAGCGGAAAGGACGGTGGAGAGACTCATGCCGAACGTTGGGGAGACTCTCAGCCTGACCAGGCGTTTGTTGTCCTCGGTGGCCACTTCAATCATGCTATACGGAGCGGAGATCTGGGGAACTGGCCTGCAACTGGGAATAAACAGAACAGTTATGATAAGAGCACAGAGGAGGGCCTTGGTTAGAGTAGTCTCTGCATACCGGATCTTCTCTGAATAACGGACAGGGTAGAGACTGTACAAGTGGTGGCTCGATACCCAGCAATAACACTCCTTGTAGACGAAAGGATGACTCTCAGAAAATGCCAAGGCCTATCCAAAGCGCGGCAACGTACCATACCGAGTTGGTAAAATGCCTGTCAAGGGGCAAAAAACGGCGCATGGACGCGAAAATTCATTCCGGATGTGCGAATCTGGGCTGAACGTAAACAAGAAAACGTCGATTACCATGTGACCCAGACGCTAACGGGATATGGGTGCTTTAATGCCTTTCTACACAGAATAGGCAATACGCGAAGTGATCAGTGTTGGTACGCGTGTTATACGATATTCTTTTGCGAAAGATGGGACAAGCTGAGATTAGGAATGGCAAGGACTGGTGTATAACCGGACTAAACCGGATTAAACTGGTGTATAACCGGACAAGGAGAATATGACCGAAACCATGCTAGAAAGTAAAGATAATTTGGAACGCAACCGCGGAGATGATAAGGCGCATAATGAAGGCCAAGGAAGTAGATGAGAGGAGACTGGAAGCAGGCCAACAAATTAAAAAGTAACCAAAGAGCGTGAACCCAAAGTTGCTGAGTGATAATACCCCGAGAGGGTGCAAAGCACGGCAGCGCTAAGGACAAGATGAGAAAAATGGGGGAGGTGGTTTTAGTGGGTATACTATCTCTGGAAGAGAAGGAGTCTCACACTACCAAGCACGAGGGTGAAAAAAAAAAAAAAAAAAAAAAAAAAAGCCTATAAAAGGTTTCCTCTTCCTCCTAAAAAAAATCGGCGGCTAGAGGGTGAAAAAAAAACAAAAAAAAAGGTGCTTATAAAAGGTTTCCTCTTCCTCCTAAAAAAAATCGGCGGCTAGAGGGTGAAAAAAAAAGAAAAAAAAAAAAAAAAAAAAAAAACGCACCACAACTAAATGTCAAAGTTGATGCGTGACAGTTGAAAGACCCTATATAATGCGATCCTCAACTTGTATTGTTAAATAAATGCTCATACAGTTAATAATATAGATATATTTAGTATAGTATAAATAGTTAGACTAGGTTTAAGTTTGTTATGACTATATTTTTAGTCTGCAAATTCACAGATTAATGTATGATAACTAGGGGGAGAGGAGAGTGTGAAATAAATAAAAGAATTAGTTTTCAAATAGGAAGGCTACAATTTATTTAAAAAATAAATAAATTTATATAAAACGAAAGGAAAACAAAAATATTACAAAGAAAAAAAAATTAGTAATACTTGCAGGGTATAGTGTGGCACAATAAGTAAGTACTTACAATAATCATTATCCCAACCGAATAACAACAAAGTACATTTACAACTAGCAAAAACTCCCTAAAACTTACTTATATATTACTTGTAGTTTCAATATATAGGTGTAGGTGTATACAATATAGTTTATTTATTAAAGTTTAGTTTCGTAGGCCTTATCGTCGTATTTGGAATTATCCGCAGACCTCGCCAAAGTAAAGTGGTCGTTACAAATGCACATCGAGTTTCAGGTGTTGTTACACTTGGATTAAGGCGACAAATTTGCGGGGAAAATCTTTGGCTTACAACAGAAAATTGGTAAGAAAAAAATTAAAACAGGATAAAATTATCACTTTCTTTTTTTGGTTGCATAAGGTAGTTGTAGTTACTTGCAGACTAAGATTTTCTTTAAATCATTAAAAAAAAAAATTGATTCGTCTTAAAATATAAGACTAATCCATTCAAAATTTGTTTTCTCTTTTTGTTTCTTTAGTGTATAAATCACGATTTATTTGTTGTTTTTAATTTAAAATTATGAACACCATCAATTGAAATCTTGGTCGCAAACGAAACGAAACAAATCTCACCGGAAATTATCTCTCGAGTGTTTGAAATTCGCGCAGAAAACAAACGAAACCGTTTCAATTGCAAGATTCAGAACACAAAATCCTCAACTTAACGCCTTCGTTTCCTTACAGATGCGTCTAGAAACAGAAATAAACAGTGAAAGTCATTTTAAAACAAAGTTTTGACTACTTCCCAAGTTTTTTTTTTTGTTGTTTTGCGCATGCAGTTAAAGAACAATTCCAGAAGAACTAAGTTAGTGAAGATTAAGCAGGACAAAAAACTAAGTTTAGCGTTAAAAGTAGGATTTAAAAGCGCACCCAGTCTATTATACACGACATGCACAAGAAGTTGGGGTCTATAAACTACAGAAATAAAGTTCAAACTATTTTTATTTCATTTTTTATTGTTTTTGTTTAAGCATTTTTTTCTCCTTCGGAAAGCATTTTTTAAACATTTCTTTTCTTTGTTTTATGCTAAGTTTAACATTTGTTTTCTTTTTGGATATAAAAAACGTTTTTTCTTCGTTATGCAAAACAGAAGCGAAATTTCGTGTTTTTTTTTTTTGGTTGCAAAATTTACACAAATCGAATTCGACCCAGATTCGCAAAACACAGTCCCCTCGATTTTATTGTCCCAAGTTTCAGACTTTTCAAACTTTGTTTTTGGTCTCGGCAAATATGATCTAGATCAAATCACAAAACACTAATAGAAACTAGAGTTCTAGTCTACGCGACTACATCTACAGTGTTTCTAAGTCATCAATAGCTTGGTCTTTTCTGTCTAACCTAGTATATTGTGTTACAATATTTGTATACAATAATGTATTAATTGTATACAATAATTCATTAATTGTATATAATTTATTAATTGTGTACAAAAATTCATTAATTGTATACAATAGTTCATTAATTGTATACAATAACTTATTAATTGTATACAATAATTCATTAATTGCATACAATAATTCATTAATTGTATACAATAATACATTAATTGTATATAAATTCATTAATTGAATACAAAAATTCATTAATTGTACACAATAATTCATTAATTGTATACAATAATTTATTAATTGTGTACAAAAATTCATTAATTGTATACAATAATTCATTAATTGTATACAATAATTCATTAATTGTATACAATAATTAATTAATTGCAAACAATAATTCATTAATTGTATACAATAATTCATTAATTGTATACAATAATTAATTAATTGTATACAATAATTAATTAATTGCATACAATAATTCATTAATTGTATACAATAATTCATTAATTGTATAAAATAATTCATTAATTGTATATAATAATATATTGTGTACAAAATTTCATTAATTGTATACAATACTTCATTAATTGTATACAATAATTTATTAATTGTATACAATAATTCATTAATTGTATATAATAATTTATTGTGTACAAAAATTCATTAATTGTATACAATAGTTCATTAATTTATCAAAAAAAAAGTGGAAAGTGGAAACTTTATTTGTTTAAAGTGGAATTGTATCGTAGTTTTAGTATGTAGATTTACATGAACTAGGATACAAAACTATTTTTTTTTTAAGGAAATTCTTGTTTTTCTAATTAGTCTTGTCTATCTAGTCCAGCGATTCCCAACCTTTTTTGTCTTACGATACACAACATCAAAATTTGTCGGCACACTAACAATAAAATGAGTTTAATGGTTGTTTATTATGCAAGGGCATAAAATTAAGGTTTAGCGAGCGGATTGATAAATTCAATTTAAATTCGCGAGTTAAATCTTAATTCCAAGAAAAAAGGGTATGCAAGTCGCAAGGTAAATTATTTTTTCTTATTTTGGATCGAGAGGTTGTGCCACCGCGTGATATATTGTCTGGATCTATCTGTTCTAATATTACCCAATTTAACCTTTGATCTAACCTAGGTTAAAACCAGTGAAATCAGTATTTTATGTCAGTTCCAATTTCTGCCACGGCTTACATGCATCTACGTTTTACCCGAAAACTCTGCTAGTAAAAAGTTTTATCTGGGTTTAATCCAGATTTGGGGCATGATAAAGAATACGGGTTTTTTTGAAACTTTGTGTTTTTTACCTGGATTTTTACCTGGTGTAACTATTGTTAATCGTCTTTGGCAGTCTTTAACTAAGATCGGAAAGTAAATTTAAGATTTTAAAAAAAGATGTTAAAAATTTTGAAAAAAACGAAAAAGTTTAGGTCAGATAAGATTTTTTTAATCAAAATTTTTCACAAAATACCAAAAAACTTACAAATTTTGAAAAAAATTCGAAAAATGTTAGGTTAGATAGTACTTTTTTAATCAAAATTTTGATCATTTTTTTGGCTCGCGTCTTGATGTTCTCTAACCAGAGATGCGTCAAATTCGACATTTAACAGGTGTCAACTGTCAGTCAACCAAGAAAATCTTGGAAAGTTGAGCACGCATGTTCGAGGACAGCGCTCGAATGGGTGACCGCTCCGGATCACGACGTGACGTTTTCTAAGCAGACATACGTCAAATTTGACATTTGACAGGTATTAACTGTCAGTCAACCAAGAAAATCTTGGAAAGTTGAGCACGCATGTTCGAGGACAGCGCTCGAATGGGTGACCGCTCCGGATCACGACGTAACGTTTTCTAAGCAGACATACGTCAAATTTGACATTTGACAGGTGTCAACTGTCAGTCAACCAAAAAAATGTTGGAAAGTTGAGCACGCATGTTCGAGGACAGCGCTCGAATGGGTGACCGCTCCGGATAACGACGTGACGTTTTCTAAGCAGACATACGTCAAATTTGACATTTGACAGGTGTCAACTGTCAGTTCAGCGAGCAAGCGAAATTAAATGCAGTTTGTGCAATGCTTTACTGCTCGGGCTCGCGGCATGGTGTTCTACAACCAGACATGCGTCAAATTTGACATTTGACAGGTGTCATCGGTTAATCAACCGAGAAAATCTTGGAAAGTTCAGCACGCATGATCATAAAAAATTTTTAATAAACCGAAAAATTTTAGGTTAGATAATACTTTTTTAATCAAAATTTTGCACCAATTTCAAAAAACAGTAAAAAAAATTTGAAAAAAAAAATCGAAAAATGTTATGTTAGGTTAGGATTTTGATTGTACGTCTATTTAAAATTTTGAACGAAATTCGAAAAAAGTTGACAATTTTAAAAAAAAAAATTTGAGTTTAGAGATAGTACTTTTTCAAAACTCGGAAAAAGATTTAAAATTTTGAAAAAAAAAATTTACCAAATTTTGAAAAAACCGAAAAATTTTAGGTTAGATAGTACTTTTTTAATCAAATTTTTGCACAAAATTCGAAAAAAGTAAAGAAGTTTTGAAAAAAAAATGGAAAAATTTTAGGTTAGATTGTCCGTTTATTCAAAATTTTGAACGAAATTCGAAAAAAGTTGACAATTTTGAAAAAAAATGGAAAAATTTTAGGTTAGATTAATTTTTACAAACATTTTCAAAAGCCAGACAAGACAAATTTGCATGGAACTTCCTAAATTTTTAAATCGTTAATATTTCGAAAAGCGTCGCGAATTTTGAAAATTACCCTGAAATAAATTTTGCAACAAATTTAATTTCCTATAAGAAACTTGCAAGTTTTCTTAAAAATTCGCGCGTTTCAATTGTTTTTACAAGCATTTTCCAAAGACAATTTGCATGGAATTTCCAAAATTTTTAAATCGTTAATATTTCAAAAACCATCGCGAATTTTGAAAATTACCCTGAAACAAATTTTGCAACAAATTTAATTCCCTATAAGAAACTTGCAAGTTTTCTTAAAAATTCGCGAGTTTCAATTGTTTTTACAAGCATTTTCCAAAGACAAACAAGACAATTTGCATGGAATTTCCAAAATTTTTAAATCGTTAATATTTCGAAAAGCATCGCGAATTTTGAAAATTACCCTGAAACAAATTTTGCAACAAATTTAGACGTACAATAGTCTATTTAAAATTTTGAACGAAATTCGAAAAAAGTTGACAATTTTTCAAAAAAAATTTTGGAGTTAGATAGTACTTTTTCAAAACTCGAAAAAGATTTAAAATTTTGAAAAAAAAAATTTTACTAAATTTTGAAAAAATCGAAAAATTTTAGGTTAGATAGTACTTTTTTAATAAAAATTTTGCAGAAATCTCGAAAAAGGTTAAAAATTTTGAAAAAACCGGAAAATTTTAGGTTAGATAGTACTTTTATAATCAAATTTTTGCACAAAATTCGAAAAAAGTAAAGTTTTGAAAAAAAAATCGAAAAATTTTAGGTTAGATTGTACGTTTATTCAAAATTTTGAACGAAATTCGAAAAAAGTTGACAATTTTGAAAAAAAATGGAAAAATTTTAGGTTAGATTAATTTTTACAAACATTTTCAAAAGCCAGACAAGACAAATTTGCATGGAATTTCCAAAATTTTTAAATCGTTAATATTTCGAAAACCGTCGCGAATTTTGAAAATTACCCTGAAATAAATTTTGCAGAAAATTTAATTTTCGATAAGAAACTTGCAAGTTTTCTACAAAATTCGCGAGTTTCAATTGTTTTTTCAAGCATGTTCCAAAGGCAGAGAAGACAATTTGCATGTAATTTCCAAAATTTTTAAATTGTTAATATTTCGAAAACCGGTGCGAATTTTGAAAATTACCCTGAAATAAATTTTGCAACAAATTTAATTTCCTATAAGAAACTTGCACGTTTTCTTCAAAATTCGCGAGTTTCAATTGTTTTTGCAAGAATTTTCCAAAGGCAGACAAGACAATTTGCATTGAATTTCCAAAATTTTTAAATCATTAATATTTCGAAAACCGTCGCGAATTTTGAAAATTACCCTGAAATAAATTTTGCAGAAAATTTAATTTTCGATAAGAAACTTGCAAGTTTTCTACAAAATTCGCGAGTTTCAATTGTTTTTTCAAGCATTTTCCAAAGGCAGAGAAGACAATTTGCATGGAATTTCCAAAATTTTTAAATCGTTAATATTTCGAAAACCGTCGCGAATTTTGAAAATTACCCTGAAATAAATTTTGCAGAAAATTTAATTTTCGATAAGAAACTTGCAAGTTTTCTACAAAATTCGTGAGTTTCAATTGTTTTTTCAAGCATTTTCCAAAGACAGACAAGACAATTTGCATGGAATTTCGAAAATTTTTAAATCGTTAATATTTCGAAAAGCGTCGCGAATTTTGAAAATTACCCTGAAATAAATTTTGTAGAAAATTTAATTTTCGATAAGAAACTTGCAAGTTTTCTACAAAATTCGCGAGTTTCAATTGTTTTTTCCAGCATTTTCCAAAGACAAACAAGACAATTTGCATGGAATTTCGAAATTTTTTAAATCGTTAATATTTCGAAAACCGTCGCGAATTTTGAAAATTACCCTGAAATAAAACTTGCAGAAAATTTTAGTTTCTATGAGAAACTTGCAAGTTTTGTTGCCTGGTTCAAGGAATATTCGGGTTTTCGTTGTTAAAAATTTACATTTTCAAAGTAAGAAATGTTGGATGCGCACGCAACTAGGCTGACATTGCCTCGTTTATCAATTTTTGAAAGAAAAAAAGTGTTTTTAAAGAGTTCCAAAGACGTTTAACAACAGTTAGACCAGGTAAAAAGTCCGCAACACTAAGTTTCCAAAAAACCCGTATTCTTTACCAAGCCCTAGATTTGTAGTAAAACCTTTAATCTAAACCTAAAATTTGTAGTAAAATCTGTATCAAAGTACATACCAAATATTTTTTGTTTGCACTTGTAAAATTTGACGGCACACATCAAGAATTTGGCGGCACATAAAAATACCGCGCCACAGTCGTTGAGAATCACTGATCTAGTCTAATCTATTATATGTAGATTAAGTAAAAAATTCTCATCAAATTATTGCTATTTAGTATTTAGATTGAATTAACGTAGTTTGGTCTAAATTTAGGTGTTGCGAATCTAAGCCGAACCAAATTTGAGTTAAACATTTTTTGACACATTTAATGCAGATTAAATAGAATTTCGCTTTTATCATGAGCCATAACAATGAGACTATATAGTCTAAGTACACAGATAACAAGTTACAGATTACAAAAAAAAAACTTTTTTTTTTAGTTTTTTCTTTCTTTCGTTAAATAACAATATTTTACAAGGATTATATAATAAAGAGAAGTCAGTCGAAAACATTTGTTCTTGGTATATTATATTAAAAGGGAAAAAAAGTTAACCGTATTGATTAAAACTTTCTACAAATTTGATATTGTCACATAAAATATCTAAATAAATGTCACATTTTAGAGCGGAAAAACACATTTGAATCCGCAAAAGTATGCTTTTAAACGTAAAATTTAAATTAGAAAACATAGTCATTAAATTGATGTAATTTCTTTGGCCCAGCGCACATTGGGACGGATTACGAATTTTCGGCGACTAAAATAAAATCCAGTTCAATTCAATTTTTTGTCTCACATATTACCTTATGATGACTAATAATGCATTTTTAATTAATTTTAATTAATCGTTTACATCTAATATAGACTAATTTTATATTAGAAAATTAGTCTATATTAGATGTAAACGATTAATTAGAAATGCAAATTTAAGTTTAAAAAATATATTTTTTTTATATGACAAAAGTGCAACATTTTTTTACAAATTCACAACCGTCGTCTTACCCAACACGTATTGCACGAACGATTGTAAAAAACTGTGAACTTTTTATATATGGAGAATATAGCTTCAAGTATGTATTTACATGTAATAATATCAAATTTGTAGAAAGTTTTAATCAATACGGTTAAAAAAAAAGTTTTGTTAACGACTATCGTAAATTAAAAAAAAAATTGTAATAAACTGCAATAAATTGATTTTTAAAAAAAGTTCCGCCTAGTTCCGTTAAATTAAATAGTTTGTAAAACAAAACAAACATTAGCAATTCTAGAAAAGCAAAAATCCCGTCCACATCGTTCCACCTTACTAAGAATTACACATTTAAAGAGAAGAGAATTACACATTTTTTTACATTTAAATCATTAATATTTCGAAAACCGTCGCGAATTTTGAAAATTACCCTGAAATAAATTTTGCAACAAATTTAATTTCCTATAAGAAACTTGCACGTTTTCTTCAAAATTCGCGAGTTTCAATTGTTTTACAAGCATTTTCCAAAGATAGACAAGACAAGACACATAAGACAGATTTGCATGGAATTTCCAAAATTTTTAAATCGTTAATATTTCGAAAAGCAAAAATCCCGTCCACATCGTTCCACCTTACTGAGAATTACACCTTTTTCTCTAGGTATTCGCGATGACCACCATTTGCAAAAGAGAACGTTGAATAGAAATGAACTATTTTATAACTATATAACAGACAAGACTTTTTTCACGTTGGGGACGTAGTAAGCACCTCATGGTTAACTTAACAAGAGGACCCTCTGAATATCGCAAGCAACTTGAGACCGCTTTTCGCATAACTTTCCATTGCACTTGCAATGATTCGAGGTTCAGTTACTAACATTTTTCATCTTCTCGGCTTCTTTCCCTTCCCGCTCGTCTAGCATTTTTATCGACATGTCTTGGATCATCCTTGATGCATCTGCCAATAAGTCCTCCGACGAAATCATTTCTTCAACCATAGTTGATCCTACGAATCGCCAAATCGCATCGCCTATGGGTGTCCCCCAAGGAAGCGTTCTAGGGCCGACTCTATTTATTCCATATTTGGCTGCCATTGTACTACGGGTGCCCCCAAGGAAGCGTTCTAGGCCCAACTCTATTTATTCCATATTTGGCTGCCATTGTACTTCCATTGGACGTGTTTGTCCGGTCTTATTTTTTCAATTATCCCTTTCGGTTATCCACCTATCACACTCAAAAACTGTATGCGCTGTGCTGTGTGTGAGTACAGTAAATACAAAGGCAATCAGTGACCCTATCGACGCTATAGAGAAACTTCCTGAAACAGCCATGCTCGCTTAAAACTTGGGTGATATAAAAAATTGTTTGCCAATTGCCAATGCCAATGTTTCTTTTGTATTAAGAGATGAAAGTTTTTAAAAGTTTTCTTCGTTAAAGTGTATGAAAGATTAATTCGCAAATACGTTTATTTAAATTAAATTATTCGCAATACGTTTTCATAATCGTTCATACACTTTAACGAAGAAAACTTTTAAAAACTTTCATCTCTTAATACAAAAGAAACATTGACATTGGCAATTGGCAAACAATTTTTTATATCACCCAAGTTTTAAGCGAGCATGGCTGTTTCAGGAAGTTTCTCTATAGCGTCGATAGGGTCACTGATTGCCTTTGTATTTACTGTACTCACACACAGCACGGCGCATACAGTTTTTGAGTGTGATAGGTGGATAACCGAAAGGGATAATTGAAAAAATAAGACCGGACAAACACTAGTCCAATGGAAGTACAAAAGTACAATGGGAGCCAAATATGGAATAAATAGAGTTGGGCTTAGAACGCTTCTTTGGCGGCACCCGTAGTACAATGGCAGCCAAATATGGAATAAATAGAGTCGGCCCTAGAACGCTTCCTTGGGGGACACCCATAGGCGATGCGATTTGGCGATTCGTAGGATCAACTATGGTTGAAGAAATGATTTCGTCGGAGGACTTATTGGCAGATGCATCAAGGATGATCCAAGACATGTCGATAAAAATGCTAGACGAGCGGGAAGGGAAAGAAGCCGAGAAGATGAAAAATGGTAGTAACTGAACCTCTAATGCAAGTGCAATGGAAAGTTATGCGAAAAGCGGTCTCAAGTTGCTTGCGATATTCAGAGGGTCCTCTTGTTAAGTTAACCATGAGGTGCTTATTACGTCCCCAACGTGAAAGAAGTCTTGTCTGTTATATAGTTATAAAATAGTTCATTTCCATTCAACGTTCTCTTTTGCAAATGGTGGTCATCACGACTACCTGGAGAAAAAGGTGTAATTCTCAGTAAGGTGGAACGATGTGGACGGGATTTTTGCTTTTCTAGAATTGCCAATGTTTCTTTTGTTTTACAAACTATTTAACTTAACGGAACTATGCGGAACTTTTTTAAAAAATCAATTTATTGCAGTTTATTACAAATTTTTTTTAATTTACGATAGTTGTTAACAAAACTTTTTTTTAACCGTATTGATTAACAAAACTTTCCACAAATTTGATATTATTACATGAAAATACATACTTCAAGCTATATTCTCCATATATAAAAAGTTCACAATTTTTTAACACAAAACAGACGTAGTTTCTTTGTTAAAAATCCAGCGCAACTAATTTCTTTTTGGTACCTAAGGCACAAGAGCGATGTTTAACACGTTCCCACAACCAATGGAATTGAAATTTTTCGCATTTATTTGTTTATAATATTATGGATGGGTAATAAAAAAACCTAACCTAACCTAACAATACATTTTAAGTGGTTTTGCATAATTGTGAGAAACTTAATTGTGAGAAGCTTAATTGCAAAATTCAATTTTTGTCGCCGTAAATTCGTAATCGTCCCAGTGTGCAGCGGCAGGAAAAGTAGTTTTCTAAGCGTTCACAGCGTCAGAAAGTCTTTTACAACCGCAAAAGCATAAAATATGGTATTTTTTTTCTTCAAACGTTAAATTTAAATTACAAAATACGAATAGTCATTGAATTGCAGAAATTTCTTTGGCCCAACGGCAGAAAAAGGAGTTTTCCAACCGCTTACAGCGTCAGCAAAAGTCATTTACAGCCGCAAAAAAGCACATTTTGACTCCGCATAAATTATACCATTTTTTCTTCAAACGTACAATTTAAATTACAAAATACGAATAGTCATTGAATTTCTTTGCTCCAGAGGCAGGAAAAGTAAATTTCCAACAGCTCACAGCGTCTGTAAAAGTCTTTTACTACCGCTCGAGATCATTCATCAGCAAACAACTTGTCAATGAGTACCTAAAATTATTTTTATTTGATGTTTGAAGCAAAAAAAAAATGTTTTTTTATTACCCATGCGCGAAAAGTACTTCTTGACATCGTTTGTTTTATTGGGAATGGGAAATTTTATTCCCAACAAAACAAACGATGAATAATAGGGATGATAATAACCAACATTTAGGACTTCTTGACGCAGATTATTTAATACGAGAAATGTGACATCTCGTTGTATTTCCACATAACCTGGGTAACGCACGCAAATATTCAATATCGCTAGGTTACATTCAAATAAACGAATAAATAAAAATAAAATGAACACAATCAAGACCGCGATATTAAAAAAGTGACGTGCAATGTCAGATTTTTTTTAAATTACAAAATAATACAAAAAATTAAAGAAAACGTTTAATTTAAATTTATTTTCACTCATTTTAATACCTAACCACCTGACATACGTCTCTCAGACCCAAAGTAACAGTAATTTTCTCACCTGAGACGTACGGCAGGTGGTTAAGGGTTCAAATTTATTTTAAACTGAGTGTAAATTCTATGGTGATACTGTTAGACCACCAGACACAACTGAAAAAGCAAATTCTTCTTTTTTTTTTGTTGATGGCCGCTGGATCCCAAACTTGAAAGATACATCCCCTCCTCGCATGAGTAATAAAAAATATTGTTTGTAACTACGGCGGAAAGTTGTCAATTTCACGCGAGAACGAATGTACCAAATTGACCACTTTTCGCCCTAGTTACAAAATATACTATTTGTTGCAGAACACAATAAAAATTGCAAAATTAGTGTAGTACACAGAGAGGATAGTTTTGCGCATTCTTTTGTTTATTGACTATACACACTAAATACTAATACTGTTTTGTTTTCTTTTGCTGAAGCGAAACTATACAAAAATTAGAAAATCGCTTTGTTTTTATACACTGAGATATTATTTCCGTCACACAAATATTTGCAAAACCTAACTCTACATCTCGCGAAAAAAAATTGAAACATTTTTTTTTACATGTATTTGACAAGGCTACAATATACAATATTTAACAATTTAAAGATTTGCCTGTTTGAACAGAAAAACAAACTGACAAAACAATTTGTCACAAAACAATTTGTCAGACAAAACGATTCGCCCCTGTTTGAACAGAAAAACAAATCCTTCCAAAAATTAATGCACAAATTAAGTTACAAAAAGTAAGCAACTACTCGCTTTAAATTGGAATGATTTTTGTTCCTCGCAGATTCATTTGCGATCGCAATTCTCACCAATCCACGTAATAAAATCTTTCCACCCTCTACAAACAAAGAAAAATCTGATTACTAATTCCAACATAGACAACATACTAAGTCTTATTGTCAAAATTACTTGCTTTTATTATACAGCATTCATAATGTACGTGGTGTGTTAGAAAAGTATCCGACCTTATTTTATATTATATAGTATTCATAATGTACGTGGTCTGTTAGAAAAGTATCCGACCTTATTTTTTATAAATGAAATGTCATGGTTTGAACCAAATTATTAATAGAATTGAAAGTAGGAGATTATCACTACGATATCTTCAAATCTGTCAGTAGCTAGAATTACACGGATATCTTCTGTTATTCTTTGGGACACCCCGCTCAAGTTGCGTGGTGTGAGCCGTTCGCTGCGTCAAAGCAAGTAACGGGAACGGCTTTGCCTTTGCTTTGACGCAGCGAACGGCTCACACGACGCATCTTGAGCGGGGTGTCCCAAAGAATAACAGAAGATATCCGTGTAATTCTAGCTATTCTAGATATTCCAGTTACTGACAGATTTGAAGATATCTTAGTGATAATCTCCTACTTACAATTCTTATTTTTTATTTTGAAAACCTGGTGGATTTTTTTAAACTCGATTCCGAAAGAGGCTTTTTCGGAATGCTTCCAACAATGGCGGCACCGTTGCGAGATAGAGATAGAGTCCCAAGGAGACTACTTTGAGGGTGATTAGGTTTCCAAGTTATTCCAGTTTTTTTTTACCGGCTAAAGGTCGGATACTTTTCTAACAGACTACGTACACTTACATTAAGTTTAGCATCTAACAATAAGACAAACATAGATTTACGCCATAGGATGTAGTTTGTGCTGTAAGATAGACTTACGAATTAGTAAGTTGTTTCTATGATAGCTTTAGACTTTGCAAAATTAATTTGTAAAAAAAAAATTATTTGTTGGTTAACCCCTTGACATACAATGGCGTCTCTAAGACGTCATGTATATGTCATAAGATCACATGTATATGGACACGTCAACGTGCTGTCATTCGTATGTCAAGGGGTTAAGTTAATGAAAAGCAAATTTCACTCTTTTTCGCAATTAGTTTATTTTCTTTTGGCAAAATTGCAATCACAAACAAATCTGTTAGGTAAAAACGAATTAGTCGGTTAATAAATATCTGCGGATCATTTGATTCATTGCAGCTAGTATTACCAGTTTTGTGTGGATATTTAGATATTGTGTAAGATTTTTTTGTCGCAACAAACCACAAAATGTTTACTAATTAGTGTACACACTCGGTAAATACTCAAGTATTAATCAAACTCAAACCGAGTTTTATATCAATTTGTGTCTAACTGGTATATATGTTACAGATAAAGTATAAAATTCAGTTAGTGTATATGTTACGGTAAAAATACGTAGTTTAGTAAATGTACACATTTACCGGTATATGTAAACATTTACCTTCTTATTGGACAGCCCACGCGGTCTGTATGTTAATGTAAACCTCTAGCAATTGCCAACAACATTATGCGTATGTACACATTTGCCGGAAATAGTTGGTAAATGTAAGTTGAACTCACATTTACCAACTATTTCCGGCAAATGTGTACATATGTACGTATGTACACATAATGTTGTTGGCAATTGTTAGAGGTTAACATTAACATACAGACCGCGTGGGCTGTCCAATAAGACACACGTGATATTTTAACACACAAAAAGTATACATTTTCCGGTAAAAGTAGATATATAAAGTTGATCTCAGCTTTAAACTCGCATTTACCTATCAAATTGGTAGATGTATACATATACCGGTAAATGTGTACATTTGCCGATTTTGTACTTTTACCGTAACGTATACATCCACCAGTCATTGTATACTTCTACATTTCCGGTAAAAGTAGATATATAAAGTTGATCTCAGATTTAAACTCACATTTACCAATAAAATTGGTGGATGTATACATATACCGGTAAATGTGTACATTTGCTGATTTTGTACTTTTACCGTAACGTATACATCCACCAGTCATTGTATACTTCTACGTATATTTTTTGGCATCGTTTTGAGGCGTTCGCGAGATATTTGCGAAAAACCAGTTGAACAGAAATAATTCTCCACGTCGCCCCCATTGGAGACGGAGCGTTCAAATTTTGCAAGCGGATATTTCTGGTGGATACCCGCATAAAAGCCCCAGAGAAGGATACACCAATCGCGAATACACAAATTAATGGTAATAAACGATATAACATATTTTTAATTCAAATTCTGTCCATCATTGTTACAATTATTTTATAGTGACATTGGATGTTTCTTGAGCATTTCCGATTCGCGATTTCCACACATCGCATAACCTCAAAACTATCTATCACGCCTTTGACACTGACAGCTCTGAATTTCAATGCCAACCTTGAAAAAAATTAGTTCATAACAGCACTCGGCGAGCTTAAACCGCACGCATGTGAGTGCTGTTATGAGTCCATTACAGGCAAAATAAAAAATAGCGTATTAAAGGACGAGTTCAGTAAGCGCGATTTTTCAGCACGCGTCCAAGTTTAGAAAACGACGAGCGTAGCGAGGAACTAAACTTGGACGCGTGCTGAAAAATCGCGCTTACTGAACTCGTCCTTTAACATGCTATTATTGCAGAGAATGAAGGTTTGCAAAACAAAATGTTGTTCCAAAATGGCATATTCAAATTGTATTTAGAACTACAAAGTAGGTTGCTTTTTCCACAGGAACATTGTACTTGTATTTGCAAATACTTGTACTTTGTACTACATTGTACTTGTATTTTGCAAATACTTGTACTTTGTACTACATTGTACTTGTATTTTGCAAATACTTGTACTTTGCACTACATTGTACTTGTATTTTGCAAATACTTGTACTTTGTACTACATTGTACTTGTATTTTGCAAATACTTGTACTTTGTACTACATTGTACTTGTATTTTGCAAATACTTGTACTTTGTACTACATTGTACTTGTATTTTGCAAATACTTGAACTAATTTTAAATAGCGAGAGTATGCAGTTTCTAGTGAAACTTTCTGTCTGATGATTCACAAGGGGGCCCTGTCAACTCGTCATCACCGATTTGGCCCAAATTTACAGTATATGTAGGGCTTGACTATAAATGAAAGTGACGCAAGCGGGAGGGCCAGATGGCCATTTTTACGCCGACCGGTAAGTTACCGACAACTCATAAGCCCGCTGTTAGCATAAATTTCAATGGCCGGTCAGCGCAGCGATAAGAGCTCGGGTTCATAGTACAAGGATCGCTGGTTCGATTCCTCGTGGGGACGCTTTTTTTTTATTTACAATTTTTAAAATGACTTTCTTTTATTATTGTTTAACTTTTTAATTGTAATTATTAATTTGTCAATTTAATTATTTTATTAGTAACAAAAAAAAGCGTCCCAACGGGGAATCGAACCAGCGATCCTCGTATTATGAACCCGAGCTTTTACCGGCCATTGAAATTTACGCTAACATAGCGAGCTTATGAGTTGTTGGTAACTTACCGGTCGGCGTAAAAATGGCCATCTGGCCCTCCCGCTTGCATCACTTGAATATATAGTCAAGCTTTACATATACTGTAACTTTGGGCCAAATCGGTGATGACGAGTTGACGGAGCCTTATATGCTTTTACCAGTGACCGTATGAGCACACCGACTAAATTAACGCTTTGACTGTAACATATACAAACGATGTCAAAATTTGGCATTCCCATTTATTTTTGTTATCGTAGAATATTGTAGCAGTTTTGTCTCTTAATGTCAAAGCAATTGCGAATTTCAGCAAGGATGCATGCTAAAATGTTTTGGCAAAATAGCTTAATTAATAGACCTTTTTACGGTTAGTTATGCGCATGCGCGTCCGCCATGTTTAAAAGGCGGGAATTTGAATGTTTCGGGCACATTTTGTTATTTTCCCTAGTTATACGTCAAAAAATGCCCGAAAAACATGACGGAAATTGACAAAAAAAATTTCAAGTATGAAATGGTCTATTGAATTGGTAATTTAAAAAGAGTTAGATCAATCTAAATATTGAAAACATTTTGTGGTTTGTTGGAAAAATTAATAAAAACGAGAAACAAACAAAAAAAAAGGGCAAGAGATAAAAATCACATGGTAAAGAAAAGGATGGAATGAAGAAATCACAAGAAAAACAAAATCATGATGTAAATAAAAGCCAAGTTAATATATTAAAAACAAATCACATATAGTCTCTACTTAAAACAAGTTTACTTTAAGTAATTTAGACGTTAAGCGTCCTAAACCCAAGATTCAGACAAACCTATATTCTTCAAATAAAAACATTCCTATACACACATTCAATTATCGAATTACATTTAGTTTTCGCGAAGATGCTATTACACATTCGTTTCGCAACTCATTTCGCATTTTGCGTTTATAGCCAATTAGTGTTCAATAGTAGTCTTTCTCGACTTGATTCTTCAGTTGTTCCTATTGAGTCCAGCCGGAAAGCAAGCGTGAAGCAGACGGAGAGAGAAACACGGTCAGTCAGTGTACACAAGTTTATACGACATTTATTCGCACAAGACCATGAGTAATACAATATTAGAACAGAATTGCGTTCATATACAGCTAGCAGCTAAATATTCTAACAAAGCCACAGATGAATGTCTTGTAAAATTTAAACTTAGTTTAGTAACATCGAGACTAGAGTCTTTGTAATAAGTCTTCTAATTAAATATCTATTAGTCTACTATTTAGTCTTGTCTGCCTACGGCACGCATCGTAAAAGTTGCCCGTCGCAGCATCGGCTTCGGCATTGCCGACGGGTAGATTCGTGCGGTCCGTACGATGCGGAACAGTGGACGCACCTGTATTAAGGTGCTTACAGACCGGCGCGAAAGTTTCGTTGCTGCGACCGCTGCGATATCGCGGCGGACCGATTGATACGGCGGCTTATGTACATGTTCCGACCAACAAGCACCGAAAATCGCGCTTGTTGGTCTGAACATATAGATAAGCCGCCGTATCAAACGGTCCGCCGCGATATCGCGGCAGCGAAACTTCCGTTCCGGTCTGTGAGCACCTTTACTGTCTATAGAAAGGATACTGCGATCCGATAGTTTCGTTTCTCAAGCTTTGCCTGTCTAGTCTTGTCTCCTCTTAATCGGTCTGTCTGTCTTAATGGGTAGGTGACAAACATACCCGCCTGACAAGCTACAGACCCGGGTTTGATTAGTTTAATAAAACTTGATGAATTGCTTTAGGAAAACTTGTCCAGCTAGCTTAGTAAAACTTGATGAATTCATTGTGTTTGTCTGGTCTTACCTGTGTTATCACATAGCCTTCACTATCTAGTTATATTATTAGTTTTAGAATAACAAATGTTTCATACGTGGTCTGTTAGAAAAGTATCCGACTTTATTTTTTATTTTGAAAACCTGATTTGTTCCAAAATGGCATATTAAAATTGTATTTAGAACTACAAAGTAGGTTACTTTTTCCACAGGAACATTGTACTTGTATTTGCAAATACTTGTACTTTGTACTACATTGTACTTGTATTTTGCAAATACTTGAACTAATTTTAAATAGCGAGTGTATACAGTTTCTAGTGAAACTATTAATAAATTAGTTTCTGTTAGAAAAGTATCCGACTTTATTTTTTATTTTGAAAACCTGATGGATTTGAATCAAGCGCGCTTGCATGAGGCTTGACTTCTTCATGTACTCCTTCTGTTTGCTGGAGAGAAAGGGGAAGACCAGGGTGAGAGGCAGGGCTGGGAGCTGCTAGATCAGTTGCCCGATGCCCAAAGTGCGTATAAGGAAATGGACGTAGGTTCTGCGGCCTACCAATTAAACCGGGGTGTGCTGTATGGGTTCGGTAAAGAGGCGCAAGTCCCGCGCCAGAGGACGTCATACCACTTGTTTGCCCGTCTGGAAGATGCTAGGGCCGAGAATGCCGAACAGAAGGCGTTCGAGACCTTGCAGATAGATAGCGTCAGGCAAGTGCCTGTAGCTAGCGTCAGTTGCTTTCAAGCAGTGTGTGCTCTCGTCAGTTTTTCAATGCTAGTAAAATGACGGAACGACTGGAGCAGCGCTACTGCAACAAATTTTGCCAGAAACTGGGCGACAACCAGGTGGAAACCATTCGGAAGATTCATTCGGTGACGATGCTATGGGCATCATACAGATTAAGGAGTGGTACAATCGGTTTAAAGACGGTCGCACATCGGTGGAAAGCGAGCCACGCTCTGGTCGGCCATCAACATGCCGAAATGACAATGTCATTGCCAAAGTGAACGCTGTGGTGATGCGGGACCGTCGAGTGACTCCGAGAAATTGCGACTGGAGTTGTTGTCATCAGGAAATTGGCGACTCCATCACGACAATGCTCCAGCACATTCTTCGCACTTGGTTCACAATTTTTTGGCGAAAAAACAGACTCCTCTGGTTCGATAGGCCCCTTACTCTGCGACTTTTGGCTATTCCCCAAAGTCAAGAGGCCATTCAAAGAAACGCGATTTCAGACAAGAGAGGACATTACGGCTGC
This sequence comes from Phosphuga atrata, assembly GCA_944588485.1. Lineage (NCBI taxonomy): Eukaryota > Metazoa > Arthropoda > Insecta > Coleoptera > Silphidae > Phosphuga > Phosphuga atrata. The sequence continues at coordinate 111,065,550 of OX155892.1, read as the reverse complement.
AACGACAGCCAAGCTAAATTCGAATCTGAAAGAGGCCTTTTCGGAATGCTTCCAACAATGACGGCACCGCTGGGACAAGTGTGTGTAGTCCAAACGAGACTACTTTGAGGGTGATTAGGTTTCCAACGCTCCAGGTATGCCAGTTTTTTTTTACCGGCCAAAGGTCGGATACTTTTCTAACAGACCACGTATAGAAAACTCATTGTCAGTCCGTAATATACTTGCCGCAGCGACCCCGTGGAGTGATCACGCGGCGTTCACGTGATAGTTCGTTGTGACGTTGTAAAAAGCCTGATTTACACTGCTTTGCCAAATTTTACTTTTAAAAATTTTTATATTAAGTAAGTCTTGAACAAGACTGATTTATGGATAAAATCTAATCAGTAATTTGAACTAATTGTAAGACAGAAACACTGAAAACTCGAGAGCACGTGGCACACAACCGGACCGCACGACTGGTTTAAAGTTTCGGCTGCGTGATCTACGCTTCAAAAACGTTTGCAATGACCAATAGGGAATCATCCCGCGAAAATCACGTGAAGATCACGTAAGTTTATTACTCCATCGGGTGGCTGCGGCAACTATAAATAAATTGACTAATAATCAATTACTAGATCGAATAAACGAAGTATTGAACTACACATTCATTATCAATTTGATATAAGTAAAACTAGATGGTCAGATTTGAATTAGTATGTAATATAGATGATCAAATTTGAATTAGTATGTAGTACAGATAGTCAAATTTGAATTAGTATATAGTATAGATGGTCAAATTTGAATTAGTATGTAGTGTAGATGGTCAAATTTGAATTAGTATGTAGTATAGATGGTCAAATTTGAATTAGTATGTAGTGTAGATGGTCAAATTTGAATTAGTATGTAGTATAGATGGTCAAATTTGAATTAGTATGTAGTGTAGATGGCCAAATTTGAATTAGTATGTAGTATAGATGGTCAAATTTGAATTAGTATGTAGTGTAGATGGCCAAATTTGAATTAGTATGTAGTGTAGATGGCCAAATTTGAATTAGTATGTAGTATAGATGGTCAAATTTGAATTAGTATGTAGTGTAGATGGCCAAATTTGAATTAGTATGTAGTATAGATGGTCAAATTTGAATTAGTATATAGTATAGATGGTCAAATTTGAATTAGTATGTAGTGTAGATGGTCAAATTTGAATTAGTATGTAGTATAGATGGTCAAATTTGAATTAGTATGTAGTACAGATAGTCAAATTTGAATTAGTATATAGTATAGATGGTCAAATTTGAATTAGTATGTAGTGTAGATGGTCAAATTTGAATTAGTATGTAGTATAGATGGTCAAATTTGAATTAGTATGTAGTGTAGATGGTCAAATTTGAATTAGTATGTAGTATAGATGGTCAAATTTGAATTAGTATGTAGTGTAGATGGCCAAATTTGAATTAGTATGTAGTATAGATGGTCAAATTTGAATTAGTATGTAGTGTAGATGGTCAAATTTGAATTAGTATGTAGTGTAGATGGCCAAATTTGAATTAGTATGTAGTGTAGATGGCCAAATTTGAATTAGTATGTAGTATAGATGGTCAAATTTGAATTAGTATGTAGTGTAGATGGCCAAATTTGAATTAGTATGTAGTATAGATGGTCAAATTTGAATTAGTATGTAGTGTAGATGGTCAAATTTGAATTAGTATGTAGTATAGATGGTCAAATTTGAATTAGTATGTAGTGTAGATGGCCAAATTTGAATTAGAATGTAGTATAGATGGTCAAATCTGAATTAGTATGTAGTGTAGATGGCCAAATTTGAATTAGTATGTAGTATAGATGGTCAAATTTGAATTAGTATGTAGTGTAGATGGTCAAATTTGAATTAGTATGTAGTGTAGATGGCCAAATTTGAATTAGTATGTAGTATAGATGGTCAAATTTGAATTAGTATGTAGTGTAGATGGTCAAATATGAATTAGTATGTAGTGTAGATGGCCAAATTTGAATTAGTATGTAGTATAGATGGTCAAATTTGAATTAGTATGTAGTATAGATGGTCAAATTTGAATTAGTATGTAGTGTAGATGGTCAAATATGAATTAGTATGTAGTGTAGATGGCCAAATTTGAATTAGTATGTAGTATAGATGGTCAAATTTGAATTAGTATGTAGTGTAGATGGTCAAATATGAATTAGTATGTAGTGTAGATGGCCAAATTTGAATAAGTATGTAGTATAGATGGTCAAATTTGAATTAGTATGTAGTGTAGATGGCCAAATTTGAATTAGAATGTAGTATAGATGGTCAAATCTGAATTAGTATGTAGTACAGATAGTCAAATTTGAATTAGTATGTAGTATAGATGGTCAAATTTGAATTAGTATGTAGTATAGATGGTCAAATTTGAATTAGTATGTAGTGTAGATGGCCAAATTTGAATTAGTATGTAGTATAGATGGTCAAATTTGAATTAGTATGTAGTGTAGATGGTCAAATTTGAATTAGTATGTAGTATAGATGGCCAAATTTGAATTAGTATGTAGTATAGATGGTCAAATTTGAATTAGTATGTAGTGTAGATGGTCAAATATGAATTAGTATGTAGTGTAGATGGCCAAATTTGAATTAGTATGTAGTATAGATGGTCAAATTTGAATTAGTATGTAGTGTAGATGGCCAAATTTGAATTAGAATGTAGTATAGATGGTCAAATCTGAAGTAGTATGTAGTACAGATAGTCAAATTTGAATTAGTATGTAGTATAGATGGTCAAATTTGAATTAGTATGTAGTATAGATGGTCAAATTTGAATTAGTATGTAGTGTAGATGGTCAAATATGAATTAGTATGTAGTGTAGATGGCCAAATTTGAATTAGTATGTAGTATAGATGGTCAAATTTGAATTAGTATGTAGTGTAGATGGTCAAATATGAATTAGTATGTAGTGTAGATGGCCAAATTTGAATTAGTATGTAGTATAGATGGTCAAATTTGAATTAGTATGTAGTGTAGATGGCCAAATTTGAATTAGAATGTAGTATAGATGGTCAAATCTGAATTAGTATGTAGTACAGATAGTCAAATTTGAATTAGTATGTAGTATAGATGGTCAAATTTGAATTAGTATGTAGTATAGATGGTCAAATTTGAATTAGTATGTAGTGTAGATGGTCAAATATGAATTAGTATGTAGTGTAGATAGCCAAATTTGAATTAGTATATAGTATAGATGGTCAAATTTGAATAAGTATGTAGTGTAGATGGCCAAATTTGAATTAGAATGTAGTATAGATGGTCAAATCTGAATTAGTATGTAGTACAGATAGTCAAATTTGAATTAGTATGTAGTATAGATGGTCAAATTTGAATTAGTATGTAGTATAGATGGTCAAATTTGAATTAGTATGTAGTGTAGATGGTCAAATATGAATTAGTATGTAGTGTAGATAGCCAAATTTGAATTAGTATATAGTATAGATGGTCAAATTTGAATTAGTATGTAGTGTAGATGGCCAAATTTGAATTAGAATGTAGTATAGATGGTCAAATCTGAATTAGTATGTAGTACAGATAGTCAAATTTGAATTAGTATGTAGTATAGATGGTCAAATTTGAATTAGTATGTAGTATAGATGGTCAAATTTGAATTAGTATGTAGTGTAGATGGTCAAATTTGAATTAGAATGTAGTATAGATGGTCAAATCTGAATTAGTATGTAGTACAGATAGTCAAATTTGAATTAATATGTAGTATAGATGGTCAAATTTGAATTAGTATGTAGTATAGATGGTCAAATTTGAATTAGTATGTAGTGTAGATGGTCAAATATGAATTAGTATGTAGTGTAGATGGCCAAATTTGATTTAGGATGTAGTATAGATGGTCAAATCTGAATTAGTATGTAGTACAGATAGTCAAATTTGAATTAGTATGTAGTATAGATGGTCAAATTTGAATTAGTATGTAGTATAGATGGTCAAATTTGAATTAGTATGTAGTGTAGATGGCCAAATTTGAATTAGAATGTAGTATAGATGGTCAAATCTGAATTAGTATGTAGTACAGATAGTCAAATTTGAATTAGTATGTAGTATAGATGGTCAAATTTGAATTAGTATGTAGTATAGATAGTCAAATTTGAATTAGTATGTAGTGTAGATGGTCAAATATGAATTAGTATGTAGTGTAGATGGCCAAATTTGAATTAGTATGTAGTATAGATGTTCAAATTTGAATTAGTATGTAGTGTAGATGGTCAAATTTGAATTAGTATGTAGTACAGATAGTCAAATTTGAATTAGTATGTAGTACAGATAGTCAAATTTGAATTAGTATATAGTATAGATGGTCAAATTTGAATTAGTATGTAGTGTAGATGGTCAAATTTGAATTAGTATGTAGTACAGATAGTCAAATTTGAATTAGTATGTAGTACAGATAGTCAAATTTGAATTAGTATATAGTATAGATGGTCAAATTTGAATTAGTATGTAGTGTAGATGGTCAAATTTGAATTAGTATGTAGTATAGATGGTCAAATTTGAATTAGTATGTAGTATAGATGGTCAAATTTGTATTAGTATGTAGTACATATAGTCAAATTTGAATTAGTATGTAGTATAGATGGTCAAATTTAAATAAGTATGTAGTATAGATGGTCAGATTTGAATTAGTATGTAATATAGATGGTCAAAATTGAATTGATATGTAGTCTCCGTTACTTTTGTAAATGTATTACTCATGGTTTGGAATGTAGTTCGAATAAGTAGTTAACTAAGGACGACACACCGACATAGATATAGTTTTCGACACAAAAAAAGACAAAAAGGCAAAGAAAATAAGAAGCTAAACTAATTTAAAAAAAAAAATTTGTTGAGATTTAGACTAGACTGTGTACACAGACAACAACTAGAAAACAAGAGACGAAATAGAATAAATAAATGAATAAAAGCGGGTATTTAGTTGCTACTTAAAGTGAAGATATTTTAATTTTGGGAAAATATTCCTTTTTTTTATGTTTAAAACCCCTTAACCCCTTGACATAGAAATAAAATGACGTTGACGTGTTATACATGTGATCTTATCACATATACATGACGTCTTAGAAACGTCTTAGAAACGTCATTGTATGGGGTAAACATGCAATGACGTCTCTAAGACGTCATGTATATGTGATAAGATCACATGTAAATGGACACGTCAACGTCATTTTATTTCTATGTCAAGGGGAATTTTCCTAAAACTAAAATATCTTCACTTCACTTGGTAATTTCTTCCACTTCCACTTCACTCGTAATGGGTTAAATATTTTTTGGTGTAATAACAACTTATACACACTGACACTAAAAACTAAGTGGTGAGCGAGTGATGAATATTAAAAAAAAATGTGAGTGAATGTATTTCTTTTATGGAAACGAAAATTTCTCTTCGATAGTAAAAAAAGTTTTATTAATAAATTTATACAAAAAAAAATTTCAATTGAATAAATAAATTAAACAAAATATAATAGTGTTAGTAATAGTACAAATAAGTATATAAATATTTTATAAATATATAAAAAAAGTTTCATAAAAATGTTCTTTGCGTTAAAATATAAGTCTACAGTCCATTCAAATGTAAGCGTCACTGGATGTAAACAAGTGGATTCACACCAGGGGTGTCCAACCCGCATACGAAATTTTCGAGCGTAATTAATGAGTCAAAATAGTGTTTGAATTTTTCTATATTTAATAATTTTTTATAATAGTTGTACTAATAAATGTACTATAAATACTAATCGTTGTTAAATTCATTTTTTTTATTTTCTTTCTTCTTTATTTTCATTTTATGTTTTTATTTATAATTACACAATAAATTTAAAAATTGTTAAGATTATTTATTTAATAAAACAAAGTTATTAAAATGACTTCCTAATTTTTACTTATACCGTGTAATAAAATGATCTGGCAACAGCGCTTCAGTATGTCTTCAAAATTAATAGTACAGAGAGAGAGAAACGGATAGTAATTGAAAGAAGTCGAGTGTGTGAGTGTGTCAAGTTAACCCGCCATTTGTGACGTGTATGTCTGTAAGACCGGGTGGTTCGAAAAAGTCGAATAACTTTTTTATCCGCCATCGAATTGCTTGGTGATTTCGTGTACTTTTCTCATTGCGCGTTGCTCGCCGTTAGTCCATCGGTGAAGCTAACGCACGTCTTGGAATTTTGGCGCCAACCCGGTGCGTGAGACCGGGGTTACAGACTACGTAAGTCAAATAGACATAGTTTCATTTGAATTTTTTGATAAGCGGATGAATTTATTCGCTATTATTAAGAATGTGGGAATTGTGGAGTTACCTTCACTAACTGTTGCTAATCGTCTTCCAAAGTGTATTTCTAAACGTGGAAAGTAAAAATGAATCTTCTACGTCGGCTGGTTCAAGAAATATCCGGGCTTTTGTAATCCAAAAAACTGACTTTTTTTAATACAACAACAAATATATAACTGCAACTTCTGTCCAGTTAATTGACAGAAAATGTGTTTATGCAGCAGATCCGCTGTTGCCAAGTTCAATTCTTTTGCAGGGATTATACTTTTTTTTCTGCGTCGCTACAATTTAAGTATTATATGTATTAAATATATTTAATTTTATTTTAATTCTTGCGCAGAGGTCATGTTAATCTTCTATGTATTCTTCTTCTTCTTATGCATATGCACTAATGAATGTTTGCGACCACGATAATGACTTGAATGTCGTCATCATGTGGTTCTCTTGGGAAGTATAATGGAGGTGATTTCCCGTTATCTTCCTCCATGGGTATGAAATTACATTTCATTAATTTCAGTTCTAACGGTTATACCTATTGTACTCTAAAGTACTGGAGGACAGAAGGAATGCCTTCGGGTCTTCTGTCCGATGAAGGGAAAACCCCTATCTACAACCTCCACGTGGTAGAGTATGGTAACATCATGATGATGGCAAATGCAGAGGGGGACCGAACCGTTGCCGGGATAAGCAGCAAACTTATTCTTAGGAAAAAGCTGGGCTCTCTTTGGTCCAGGGGGTTAGAAATAACCCCCGAAGGCGGATGAACCGAACAATACGGTCAACGGCATAGGATGTAGAAGGCAACGGGAAACCACTACATTAAAGATCGTCACAGATATCCCTAGTACAATCAATGGCCATGTTCAAAACAAAATATTGTACCGGAGCATCAAGTCTCCCAATCGGATCTCCGGGGGGGACTGTTTTGAATATTGCTACAAACAAAAAAACTCTATTGCGAATCCCAAAGACCTCAACCAAAGATAAAAACTATAGAATAGGAACATGGAACCTGCGAAGTATGTTCCAGGCAGGAAAAACGGAAAACGTCATAAAAGAACTAGAACGAATGAAGATCGACATACTCGGATGCAGTGAAACGAGGTGGCCGGGTACTGGAAGATCTGACGTAGATAACTATCACATCTACTACTCAGGCGACGATAAAACACAGAATAAGAAAGGCGTTGCAATTATAGTCACGGAGGAGGTACATAAAGCAGTTCTAGGATTTGTACCAATATCAAACAGAGTGGCAATAATGAAACTAAATTCCAGCCCTTGCATAATTAATATAATACAGGTTTATGCACCCACAAGCGAAGGAAGCGACGAGGACATCGAACAATTCTACGAAGATATAAGAACAGCACGAAAACAGACCAAAAGAACGGAAATCACAATACTAATGGGTGACTTCAATGCGAAAGTGGGTAAAGGAGAACAAGAAGATATGGTTTGGGAACTAAAAACGAGAGAGGAGACCTGCTGATCCAGTTTTGCAAAGAAATTGAGCACTCAATAATGAACACCTTCTTTAAGTTACCTCCAAGAAGGTTATATACGTGGAAATCGCCGGCCGACCGCGAACAGTGTGTAACTAGAAACTAAATAGACTTTATTACAATAAATAAAAGGTTTAGAAACTCCATCACATCCACTAAAACTTACCCTGGAGCAGACGTATATACCGACCATAACCTACTGCTGTCAACACTTAAAGTACGCTTTAAGAGAACAGAGAAGAAGCCCCAATTGAAGAGACATGACATACAGAGACTGAAAGACCCCAACGTGATGCAACAAGTTAAAGACCAGATTAAAGAAGGTATGAACAAGATCAGAAGCCTTGCCAGCCGCAACATAGAACAACAAGTCGAAGCCATCACCAATGTAATGAAAACTGTTGCAGATAAAAACCTTTACACAAATCATAGAACAAAGAAAAGCAAGTGGATTACAGATGAGATCTTAGGTTTGATGGAAGAACGAAGAAAACCAAAGAGCAAAGACTTAAAGTCATATAAGCAAATCCACAACAACATTAAAAAAAAGATCAAAGAAGCCAAAGAAAACTGGTGGAAAGAACAATGCTCTGAAATAGAAGAACTAGACAGAAAACATGACGTTTTAAATACACATAAAAAAATAAAGGATGCAGCTGGAATAAACAAACCACGACAGAATAACATAATTACCGACAAAAACGGGACTGCACTACTGAACGTGAATGACAAAGTAGCAAGATGGCAACAATACATATAGACTATTTATGCTGACGATAGCCGAACAGTTTCTAACACAAATAGCCCAGCACAAACAGGACCTTCTATAACTCATCAAGAAGTTCTTAAGGCAATTGGAAGACTCAAAAACAACAAGTCCCCGGGCCCAGATGAAGTTCTTGGCGATATGTTAAAGCTCATTGAGCAAGAATACCTAGACCTAATCACGGACTTATTTAACAACATATATGAATCGGGAGATATACCCGAGAAATGGCTAGTCTCTACGTTTATACCGATTCCTAAAAAAACCACAGCTAAACAATGCGAAGACTATAGAACTATCTGTCTCACAAGTCACTTCATGAAGGTCTTTCTTAAGATTATTTACGAACGAATATACCAAAAACTAGAAGAAGACATTAGCGAGACGCAATTTGGGTTTAGGAGTGGATTGGGGACTAGAGATGCCCTTTTTGGTCTGAGTGTTCTGATTCAGAGAGCAAGAGACGTGAATTGCGATGTTTTCACGTGTTTTATCGACTTCGAAGAGGCATTCGATAGGGTTAACCATGATTTGCTAACAGAAACCATAAAGCAATCAGGAATAGATGACAGAGATGCACGAATAATCAACAATCTGTACAGACAACAAACAGCATGTGTTCGTGTGGAAAATATAATGTCAAAGGAATTTCCAGTAGAACAAGGTGTCAGACAGGGCTGCGTACTATCCACGCTACTGTTTAACCGATACGCAGAAAACCTTTTTAAGAATGCACTCGAAGAAGAACAGATTGGGATAAAGATAAACGGGGAAATAATTAATAACTTAAGGTATGCAGACGACTCTGTACTAATTGCCGACAGTGCCGAAGGACTACAGAGACTGATTGATAAAGTAGTAGAGGCATGCGAACCACTTAATATGCGATTGAATGTGGCAAAGACAAAAATTCTAATCGTCAGCAAAAAATGCGTCTAATGCCCAATTCCTGGTAAATGGGGCCCAACTACAGAGAGTACCATCAATATCGTACTTGGGTGTAAACCTCAATGACCAATGGGATCATAGTCGTGAAGTAAAGACCAACATAGAGAAGGCACGTTCTACATTTAACCAAATGAAGAATGTTTTGTGTAACATGCGCTTGAACATCCATCTTCGAACACGCATACTTAGATGCTACGTCTTCTCTAAGCTTTTGTATGGAGTGGAGGCATGGACACTCTCCGAGGCAACTAGTAAGCGACTGGAGGCCTTCGAAGCATGGTGCTATCGTCGAATGCTTCGCGTTTCCTGGACCCACCATGTTAGCAACGAAACCATTCTCCTACGCATGCAGAAGGACAGAGAACTGCTCACAACAGTCAAACACAGAAAACTGTCATACTTTGGCCATATCATGAGAAACAGCAACAGATATAGGCTACTTCAACTCATCATGCAGGGAAAAATCGAGGGGAAGAGGTCACAGGGAAGACGACGGATCTCCTGGTTGAAGAATCTGCGACAATGGACCGGAAGAACATCGGTTGACTTGTTCAGATCGGCTGTGGATCGAATCCGATGGGCCATAGTGATCGCCAACGTCCACTGAGGATATGGCACAATAAGAAGAAGAAGAAGTCGGATGGTCTCTACTAGGCCATCATGCCGTACGCATGTGGTTTAATTGAGAGTTGGTTAGGTTAGGTTGTTAAACCAATTAGAATGAAATTAGAATTAAAAATTAAATTTTTATTTCAATGTTGTTGTAAGTGCATGTGCAGAAATTGTATATTGAAGTGTTTACCAGAACAAGGTAAAATAAAAAGATAAAATTGGCAACGTCGGTTGGGCTTCTCCTGCACTTTTTGTTTGACAAGTAATTAGAGAGAAGTTAGGCAGTGAAGGAAAATATTAATCTGTTGCGTCAAAAAAATGTCATTTTTTTTATAAAAACCCGTATCTTTTTTGAATAAATCGACGTAGAAGCTTCGTTTTGGCTCTCTAAGTTTGCAAATACACTACGGAGGACGATTAGTAACAGTTATTCAAGGTAAAAATCCGCCAACCCCCAAAAAAAAATGGAAATTCCCATATTCTTTACAAATTTCGAATTTATTTTTAGTTTTTAATTTGACAATAAAATTTTTGTGATTATTATTATTCTCTAATCAGTAAACTTGTTGCATAATTTTATCTATATTTCACTAAAATAGTTAGGTATTTCTTTTCTAATTTATAAACCTAGTTTTAGCAAGTCTTACGATCGTGAAACTCGTCGTCTCAAAGCTCTTCTACTAGAAGAACTGATATGTGATGACGACGTAACACAAACATCATCGGACAGTGAAGCTGGTAGTGATAGCGAACCGGAAAATCCACCTGCAGATCAAATACAAAATTTGGACAGCGAAGAGTATTTGAGCGTTCGTGAACCCTCTGGTAACAATAACTGCTGGTTTTATTCCGGAAAGGATAAATCTACAAAATGGAGTAAAGAACCTCATCGTCAATCTGGCCGCTTTAGAAGTTGCAATATTATAACTCAGTTACCAGGACCTAAACTAGCTATCTTAGGTGAAAGGGATCCTCTTGGAATTTGGAGGCATTTCGTTGACGACACCATAATAGATGTTATTGTCACGTATAACAACCAATGCATTGACACCGTCAAACATAATTATAACAGAGAAACCTATGCCCGACAGACTAATGTCAATGAGATACAATGCTTTATAGGTTTGATTCTATTAGCCGGAGTTAAAAAATCGAATCATCTAAATGTTGACGAGTTGTTTCGAACGGATGGTAGTTCGATAGAAATTTTTCGACTTTTTATGTCTGCCCAAAGGTTTAACTTTCTGCTACGTTTTTAAGATTCGATGATGCCACGACGAGGCAACAAAGGAAAGCATAAGATTTGCCATGTCAGAAAAATATTTGAGAGATTTGTCCAAAATTGCAAGGATAATTACACCTTATCTGCTTTTGTGACTATTGATGAAAAATTGGAAGCCTTTCGTGGAAGATGTGTATTTAAACAATACATTCCGAATAAACCAAATCCTTATGGTATCAAAATTCAAGCTCTCTGAGATGTTAAAATGTTTTACACATTTTATATGGAAATTTAACAGCCAAATGAAGGACCATATAATCTTGACAATTCTAGCCTAGCTGTTGTTCACAGATTATGCGAACCTATTTACCATACTGGTCGCAACGTCACCACTGATAATTGGTAAACCAGTGTACGCCTGTGTCCCAGGAGAGGACCAGATAACAAGCGGGAGGCGGAACACTACTGGAAGCTCTGCGGATACTAACAAACAAATGTTTGATCGAGGGGAAAATACCAAAAAAATGGAAGAACGCAGAGGTCATCATCCTGCACAAAAAAGGTGACACCACAAACATAGAAAACTACCGTCCAATAAGCATGTTATCACACCTATATAAGCTTATGATGCGGATTATCACAAACCGACTCACAAAGAAACTAGATTTCTACCAACCAGTGGAACAGGCGGGCTTTCGGAAAGGTTTCGGCACAGCAGACCACCTACAAACAATCCGAACACTTATCGAAAAGACAACAGAATACAATATCCCAATAAATATAACGTTCATAGACTACCACAAAGCGTTCGACAGAGTTGAGACTTGGGCTTTCCTGTCGGCAATGAACGACGCAAGAATAGACTCGAGATATACCGCTGTAATGGAGGACATTTACAAAGAGGCCACCTTTCACGTAAAAATAAACGACGACCTACACACGGGGAAAATAAATCTCAGCAAAGGGGTACGGCAATCTCCCCCAAATTAGTCACCGCAGCTATAGAAAAGGTTTTCAAACAACTAAACTGGGACGAGAAAGGCATGAAGATCGACGGGACATATTTAAGTCACTTAAGATTCGCGGACGACATAATTCTAATAAGCACTAATATCGAAGAATTAAAAATAATGGTAGAAGAACTAAACAACCTGTCCAAGCAAATAGGTTTAAAAATGAATCTAAACAAAACAAAAATTATAACTAGTAGAACTCAGGAAATGTCGATTGATAACACCATAATAGAAAAAGTAGAGCAATATACATATCTGGGGCATACAATTAAAATTGGCAAAGAAAATCAAATTGCCGAAATCAAACGCAGAATCCAACTGACATGGGCCGCCTTTGGAAAGCTCAGCCAAATACTAAAAAGCCAAGACGTCTCAATTTACCTAAAACGTAAGGTTTACAACAGCTGCATCCTCCCCGTCGTACCTGGAAACGATATGGCTATTACTAAAAAATCAGCAACAAAACTTAGAGTGACTCAAAAAGCAATGGAACTTGCGATGCTGGGAATCACTCTAAAAATGCGCAACACAGATATCAGGACAAAAACAAAAATAATAGATGTCAGCGGATCTCAAATGGCAATGGGCAGGACACGTGGCCAGAAAGAATACAGAAGAATGGAGCCACAAGATTACCTTCTGGAGACCCCGGGAAACAAAAAGGAGCACGGGAAGACCCCAAACAAGATGGATAGATGACATAAAGACGATAGCAGGAAAACAGTGGATGAGAACATTTTGCCTGTGCTTTGTCCACAGAATACATGTATTTCTACTGACAATAAAGCAATATATTATTATTATTAACAGCAAATGACAAAGAAACATGAAAAAAATTGAAAGAGGCCTATATCCAACAATGGAAGTATGAAGGCTAATAAGAAGAAGAAGAAGAAGTGTACCCTTGGCTGAAGCATTGCTACAGAAAGGTCTAACAATAATTGGAACAATCAGGAAGAACAAGAAAGAAATACCTCCTGACTTCAATGTATTGCGTGGACGACATGTGAAGTCAAGTAAGTTTGGTTTTCGCGACAACAGAGAATGTTCCACTGATAAGCACAATGCATAATAATGGTACAATCGATGCCTGAACTCAAAAACCCGATAAAATTTTGAGCTACAATAATACCAAGGGCGGGGTCGATGTCGTCGATCGTTTATGCGCGAATTACAATTGTGCCCGAGCAACAAGGCGCTGGCCTATGGTTACCTTTACACTACGATAAACAGTCAGGTGATACATACGTCTAATAATTCAAACTCAAAACTTGAACGCCGTCAATTTATTGAGAATTTGGCTATGAAATTAATAGAACCTCATATAAGAGAACGACAGGTTCAATTGAACTTGCCTCGAATGATAAGACAAAGGCTTGCAAATTTTGAAGATTGATGGGGTACCTGGGATAACCGGTCCTTCTAGAAATGGTCGGTGTTATGAGTGTGGATGGCAGAAATATCGGAAAACAAGGTATACTTGCTATCATTGCAATAAATCTTTATGTCTAGAGCATGTAGTACCAGCATGCAATAGCTGCTTGGCCCTTGAAAACGACTAATTTTTTAGGGGATTTCGTTTGTATTTATTTGTTAGAAGGAGTTCTTTTTTTGTTTGATTTTTATAGATTTCGCTGTAATATGATTTAGCTATAAAAAAATATGATTGTTACAAGTTTTATATTTTAACGTAAGCATTACAAAATACTCGATAATTTATAGTGTTCTAAGTGCATACGTGTAAATGTTAATAAAAAGTGTTTTTTAATGAAATAGCTTTGTTTTATTTTTGAATAATCATGTCTTTTTGATATTTGACCGAGTAAAAGTAGATGATTGTTTATTAGGAAAATTTTAGGTTGAGAAACCCGGTGCGTAGGACCGGCGTCAGCAAGGATGTTAGTCAAATTCACGTCACAAGTGGCGGGTTAAAAAAGATGCATTGTAGATAAGAATTGTAGAACATTTTTTTTTGAAACATTGTAGATTTTGCAAAAAAACGTTTACGTAGGCAGGTCGGAGAAAAACTGAGCGTCTGTGGCTCCTATAGATCAAGGGACTTAATCGCGAAATTTAAATAAAAATTGCAACTTTGTTAAGGAGGTTCGAGCGAATCCCATGTTAAATATTTTTTCCAGGTTAAAGCTTTGAAACTTTTTATACATGCAGATCAATACTTTATTTATGTTCTCTCAAAATTTGAAAGCGATCCACCATTTGGTTTCACCGAAAAAAAAAAAAAAAAAATTTGTTTTTTCGAATCTTATACACAGGCTCTTATGGCCGACTAGCTTCAGTCTCGTCTTTATTTATTTTTTTCGATATTAATATTCCAATTTTAAGGAATAAAACACTATATACAATAAACTTAGATAATATTAAAACACGATAACATTAAAACAATGTAATATACCCGATGTAATTATTTAAATAATGAAAGTTAAATTTTGTATTTTGAATCTGTCACTCTGCGAAAGAAACAGAGAGAGCACGCATTATAGAAATATACACTGAGAGAAAGTGATAGGCGTATAAAGTAACGTAACGTTTTCTGCCGAATCACTTTGACCGAGACCTCCATAAAGGAACTTCCAATAATTTTCAGTTCAGTGTGGCTCCTGCATTCATAGTCTAACCGACCTTCGCAAGAAGAACGTCATACTATACCACTCTTGGCAAAACCAAGAAAACAACCCAAGCTGAAAAATGAATTCATTCATTGCAACAACCTTCAACGGAGCCGCCGCAGCCTTGCAAGTCGACACCGCCGTCCTGGACACCATCGACGACAGCGTCATCGAGTACCTGCTGAAGTACATAATGAGCAGGAGAAAGAAAACCCAAGCCTACAACGATCGACCCCAGGAAACAGCCACGACCAGAAGGACCACCGCCGAGAGAACAGCCGAAGCCGCCCCCAAAAAAAAAGAACCGAAGCCGCCCCCAGAAAAACAACCAAAGCAGCCCTCAAGAGTGGTGTAGGCCGGCGCGAGTGGTGTAAGCCGGCGCGAGTGGTATAGTGGTGACGCTCGTGGCCTCATGTCAGAGCGCTAACTGACGAGTATAGAGGTCCGAGATCTATTCCCAGCGCCGGCCGCATTTGTTCCAGAAAGACAAATGTGAAAAATGGCAATTAGCGCAATTTACTATAACAACAGGTTTCCTTGGCCTAAGTGAATGTGATAGAATACAATAGGATACCAATAGGCCGCAGTGTTCGAAGGGTCGGCAAACCCGGTAATCACATCGAATCAAACTTCAAACAAAAAAAGCCCTCAAGAGAGCAACCGAAGTCGCCCCACGGAGAAGAGCCACGCCGATGGACACGGACAGCCCCACCGAAGCCGCCCCCAAGCGCAAACCCGAACAGGAGGACGAGGAAACATTCAAGTTTCCCAAAAAAAAAACTGCCAAACTGGAGAGACGGAGCACGTCAGGATCGCAGGTAAGTATAAACATGTATGCATGCTTAGACACAGAGGACAGTGACGACGAAGACGATATAGAAACTGAAACCGAAAACCCCACCGAAGAAAAGAACAACATCCCCATCATTCTACGGAACAAAGAAAAATGGACCAGACTCAGCAAGAAACTGGACAACAAACACATCAAATTCACAAGGGCCACGTCGACAAGAGACGGACTAAGAATCCAACCACAAACGATAACGGATTAACGGATGAAAGAGGAAAACTACGAGTTCCACACTCACCAACTCACGTGGTGAGATGCACACAAAAAACAGACCATTATACTAATTGAGTAACGAGCCGTCACTGAACTAAAAAAGGGTACAAAAAACAATGTTTTTTTTGAAAATTTATTAGAAATATAAAAAAAATGTATAAAATGTCGAAATTTTACATAAATTATTTGAAAAAGATTAAATTTTACTATAAAAATAATTTTGACAATCTACCGTCTCCGGGGGCGGCTGTATCGGTTTTTGAATTTTTTTTACAAATTCGTCGAAAACTCGGACATTTTTCGTCGCACGGATCTGACACCGGCACCGGCGTGTCCGGGACGTTGCGACACGTCCGACTGTCACCTCACTTTTCGACATTTTTGCTTAATTTTGACGCAACAGCCAAAAAACTAACATTTTTTTGCAGAAATTTCGTCCATCTTTGGACGCCCAAGTGACGCGATCCGGAAGTCGTATCGAAAATTGCCGTACGTGAGATTGCAATGTGTGGTGGTGATCAAGGGAATCGCCACCGAAGTCGAGGAAGAAGGAATACTGAATGACTTGGTTACCCCAAAAATGGTTACCCGGCAATCAAGGTGACAAGAATGAACCCCTATCCAAACCGTATTAGTGGAAATATCAAAACTGTACAAATCCATCTATCAAATGGAAAGAATACGCAGGAACTCTGGAATCCCTGGAACTCTGCGTAAGAATAGAGCTGCTCAAGCCCAGAAGAGACACAGTTCAATTCCACAGATGTCAGCTTTATGGACACGTACAGAGAAACTGCAACGCGGAATATAGGTGCCTGAAATGTGCAGAGAAACACAGCACGCAACAATGCGAGAAACCAGCAACACTGCCACCAAAATGCGCAAACTGCTGAGGCGACGTATAGGCGACACGTATCAATATGGAGGAACTGCCCCGCCAAACCGACAAATAGAACAGAGACGATAAAACAACAACAACGACCAACTCCCAGGACAAACCCCAACAGTTACAGACAAACTACAGTTAGGGAAGACACGACATACACGACATTCAACGAAAATAGACAAAACACCGATGACAAAGACAAAAATAGAAAAAGTAACGAACGAATTAACGAAACTGCTACAGAATTTGTACAAACCGACGAGGACGAACTGACAAATTACGCAAAAACCATCACAAACATCATAAAAAATGACTAGAAAACGGAACGTGGACGAACTAAAGATTGTTTTCTGGAACGCAAACGGGGTCGAAACTGTAAGAAACTCGAACTGGTAGCACACATGACGGAATACAACATAGATGTGGCGCTAATCAACGAAACGCACCTGCGACGCTGCAATCGCCTGAACATACCAAACCTACAGGAAAGACAGGGGCCAACAAGCCGGAGGCGGAGTTGCCATAATAATCAAGAGGAATCTGAAACACCACGAATTGCCCGAAGTAGACACGACGGATAACACAGAAACGATAGGAATCGAAATAATGACCGCAGACGGTCCACTGGCCTTATATTCACTATATTCGCCACCAGGGAAAGAAATGAACACGGCAGACCTGGATAAAATATTTAGAAATAACACGGCAACAATAGCCGCAGGAGACTTTAGCGCAAAACACACACAATGGAACTGCGGAAAACAAATAAAAAACGGCCAAGTGCGAGTTGTGACTCGCGCACCGAGGGTTCCGTACAAACTTGTAAGTAAGGTATCTTTTTTTGTGGAGGACGTAGCAAGCACATTCAGTTAACTTAGCAAGTGGCCCTCCTGAAATCACGACCATCTTAGTACCGCTGCAAGCATAACCTCAAGATGTCGCTGTCGTACGATGGAATTCTACCCTATATTTTATTACCATACATATTTTCCTGTATACCTATATACCCTGTATACAGGTATACAGGGTATTTTTTTTTTAAATAACGCGAATATTTTTAAACTTATAAAAAGAGAACTTTATTTTAGTATTATACTTATTCACTTACTTATATTAAGATCTAACTATTTCCAGATCTAATATAAACTAATATACAAGAACGCTACAAGAACAACACAACACAGACTGGGAAAACGACAGCTGAGACGAATCGTGGTATTTAGCCAAGACCCTAAAACTATTTCTAGATCTATTTCGATACTCTTAACATTCAGTTGTTCACTTAACTGCTTTTGGGCAATTGACTACCAAAAAATATAGGGCGTACGTGATTTAAGTATATGTAGATTATAAACAAAAATTAAACGAAATATAATATATACAGGATGTTACGGGACTTGAGTATGTCGCATGTCGGTTATAAACAAGCAAAATTTAGACGTATCATATATATTATGTATATAGAGCGTACGTGATGAAATACATAACGAATATAAACAAAGAAAATTCAGAATAAACAGCTTGGTGCTGACACATACTTTTTAACCTTCGGACTTAACCGAGGAGGACCTAACTGTATGCAACCCATATGCTTCTGCAGCCTGACAATACCACGCATATAATAATACAATAACACATTAGTGTATTTTCATAAATTTGTAATAGTAAATTCGCATTTTTCTTGTAATTAAACTACATATTTACGGTTTTCAGATTTTTCCCTTTACATGTGCTGTAAGACACCGCTTCTTGCCAAATTTCATGATTCTAGGTCAACGGGAAATACCCTATAGGTTTTGATTCCCTTGTGAAATTGCAAAATATGCGACATAAATTTGTATTTTTGTTTATCGACAGTAATTCACATGACAGATGGTTTGGCAACGTCGCGATAACAGCTGATTGTGAGAGAAAAGAAAAAGATGAAAACATTTTGAACTTTTGAACGTCTTTTTGAATCTTTTGAACGTGAAATCTCATTATCGTCAGTTTTAAAATCGATGTTTTAAAAATTTTAACAATTTAAATTCTTGTAACATACGAAAAAAAAGTTGTAATCCTTACTTAGTAACAATTAAAGTATTCCATGCAAAGTTTTGTTTTATAAATTTTTGTGTAAACAGAGAAATAAAAAATTAACTATTTGATAGAATACAGCTTTTTACATAGATTATCTATAATTTCTTGTCTTTTGATAATTCGAGGTTTTCGGCCAATATCTTGGGCTAATAAAATTCTGATCCCTTTACAACCAGTCGACTCATAACATTGATGTTGCCAGATCGTTTTATGTCACCTTATAAGACAAAAATAACGAAGTCATTTAATAAATGTATTTTATTAAATAAATAATAATTACCAATTTTTAAATTTGTTATGTTATTATAAATAAAAATAATGAATTTTAACAACTATTAGGATAATTGAAAATATAGAAAAATTCAAACACTATTTTGACTCATTAGTTACGCTCGAACCTCTTTAAAGAAAACTTGCAAGTCTCTTATAGAAACTTAAATTTCCTCCAAGATTTATTTCAGGGTGATTTTCACGGTTTCTGAAATATTAACGATTTAAAAATGTTTATATTTCAAAAACCGTCGCGAATTTTGAAATCACCCTGAAATAAATCTTGGAGGAAATTTAATTTTCTATAAGAAACTTGCAAGTTTTCTTTAAGGAAGTTCGAGCGTAACTAATGAGTCAAAATAGTGTTTTAATTTTATTTAATAATATAATAATTTTTCTATATTTTCAATTATCCTAATAGTTGTTAAAATTCATTAATTTTATTTATAATAATATAACAAATTTTAAAATTGGTAATTATTAGTAATTTAATAATATAAAGTTATTAAATGATTCGTTATTTTTGACTTATAAGGTGTTATAAAACGATCTGGCAACATCAGTGTTATGAGTCGACTGGTTGTAAAGGGATCAGAATTTTATTAGCCCAAGATATTGGCCGAAAACCTCGAATTATCAAAAGACAAAAAAATATAGATAATCTATGTAAATGTAAAAATTTGCTTAAATTTCGCGAGTTTTAGTTGTTTTTACAAGCATTTTCCAAAGACAGACAAGACAATTTGCATGGAATTTCCAAAAATTTGAAATCGTTAATATTTCGAAAACCGTCGCAAATTTTGAAAACTACCCCGTAATAAATTTTCCAGGAAATTTTATTTTCTAATAAAGTTCGCGAGGTTCAATTGTTTTTATAAGCATTTTCCAAGGACAGTCGAGACAATTTGCATATAATTTCCAAACGATTTTAAATCGTTACCGTATAATCAGTATAATAATCCGGCGTTTGGTTAATCCACCATATTACACGCAACCAAATTGACCACATCATTGTAGATGCCCGTCATGGCAACAATATTATAGACGTAAGAAGCCTGAGAGGAATAGACGGAGACACAGATCATTACTTAGTCAGAGCAAAAGTCAAGTCCAGAATATCTAGCCACAAATACAATAAAACAACCATAAACCCACAATGGAACATGGACGAAATACACAATGCAGAGAAACAACAAAACTATAGAGAACAACTTGAACAAACCTTGAACTCTGAAAGAGAAGACAATGATATAGAACAGCTATGGGAAGCGACTGCCGAAATAATAACCAAGACAGCTGACAAGATCTTTGGAAGGAGTAAGCAGAAGAGGGCAAAAACATGGTATGACGAGGAATGTCGGAAACAACTGGAAAAAAGACAAACAGTAAGAAAGACTTGGATACAACTGCAAACAGACCAAAGTAAAAAGGAATATGACGACTGTCGAAAAGAAACAAGAAAAATAATACGCACAAAGAAAAGAAACTACGAACAACAAAAATATAAAACTATGGAGAGAGACCGGCCCAAACCAGGCTCCAGAGAATTCTACAAAGCAATTTCCTCCGAGAAAAGAGGGCATAGAGCCAATTCCAACCACACACTGAGAGACAACCAAGGCCGTATGATAATCGACGGTAAAGAAATAACTGAAGAATGGAAAAAGTATTTTAGAGACCTTCTAAACATCATACAGGAAGAACAGCACAAAGAAGAGATCTACATCACAGCGGACATGCCCGTCAAAAATCCTTCCTTTGAAGAAACCCAAAAGGCCTTAAATAAGCTGAAAAATCACAAAGCGCCGGGTACGGACGAGATACCAGCAGAACTTCTGAAATATGGGGGAGACGCACTACATCGCCAAATCCATCAGCTAATAACGCACATATGGTTAGAAGAAAGGATACCAGCACGATGGAAGGAAAACATAATAGTGCCCATCCACAAAAAAGGGGACAAAACAAAATGCGCGAATTATAGAGGAATCTCACTCCTAAACACGGCATATAAAACCCTCTCAAACATCATTCTTAGTAGACTAATCCCTTATGCTGAAAATGTCCTAGGCGAATATCAAGCCGGGTTTAGGGCAAACAGATCAACAATAGTTGAACTATTCGCGCTGAGACAACTTCTAGAAAAGGGATGGGAGTATAACAAACCCATACACAATCTTTTCATAGACTTTCGACAGGCATATGATAGCGTAGAAAGAAGCCAAGTATGGAATGCCATGGCGGAGTTCTCAATACCAAAGAAACTCATTCGGATGACCAAAGTCTGTATGGAGGGTGGAATATCTAAAGTACGTGTAAATAATAAACTGTCTGGCAGCTTTGAAATCAACAGTGGACTTAAACAGGGTGATGCGTTATCTCCACTACTATTCAACCTTGTATTAGAGAAAGCCATGAGGTCGGCCGAAATAAAAACAGAATTGCTATCGGGTCAAGGTCCCAAAGTGTTACTCGCATATGCAGATGACATAGATCTCGTTGGAGACTCCATTCTATCCACGAAAGACATTTTCAACAAGGAGCAACAAGTGAAGTAGGGCTGAAGATTAATGAAGAGAAAACGAAATATATGTGTATAAATAGAACGACACGAAGAGACAGAATAGGACAAAATATGACGATCAACACCTTTAATTTCGAAAGAGTACAACGTTTTAAATATCTGGGGGCCGTAATCACAGCGGACAACGATGTTACCGAAGAAATAAAAGACAGAATCCAATCTGCAAACCGCTGTCTATTTGCACTGAATAAGCTCATAAAATAAAAAAATCTCACAAGAAGTTCAAAGATCAAAATCTATAAATCCATCGTCAGACCTGTAATAACATACGGATGCGAAACGTGGACCATGACCAAAGCAAACGAAGAAAAGCTCAGACGCTTTGAACGAAAAATACTTCGGACCTCACCATGACATCACCACAGACCAGTATAAGATCAGAACCAATATCGAATTAAAAGCACTCTACAACGACACCGATATTGTCCAAGAAATTAAATCACAGCGACTAAGATGGGCAGGCCACGTGCACAGACTGCATAACGAAAGACTTGTAAAACTGGTATTGGAGGAGATTCCCACAGGCAAGAGACCGCTCGGACGTCCCAGAATGCGATGGAGAGATAACATCCAAGCAGATCTCCGGAAAATGAACATTCCATTTGACCCTAGGTTGATGGAAGACCGAACAAATTGGAAAAAAGTTGTACAGTCAGCCAAGACCCACCCAGGGTTGTAGCGCTACGTGATGATGATGATGTTTGGTTAATCCGGCATGTTCAATAGTCCGGCGCTTTGGGGAAACACGTGTTTACGCTGCCCTGCGTCGGATATAAACCTCACGCACAGAAGAAATATAGTCAAAAACAATGAAACTCCATCCAGTGTTCTTGGAAAATGGTCTTGCCAACACACCCTGCTTTTAACTCTGACACTAGATTGACGATTCTGAACAAGCTAACTCCACTCTATATTAGGAAATATGCATGAAATTTAAATTTGGTTCAAATATCTTTTTTCCGAACCTCAATTGACCGGACAATTGTACTAAACAATTATTTTTGTAATTAATATGCAAATTAAGCGAGGGAAATTTAAATTAACGCAACACCATTGGTTAAAACGAAAGTGACGTAACATCTCATATAAACAAGTCCGTATTTTTTACATTTGTATGTCATTCCAGTCTTTTGGTTAGAAAATAAACGTCAAAAACGTCAAATTAAAATTGAAAACAGCTGTAGTACACAATGGATCTGTTGATGACGTCAAAGATCACTGATCTTTGAATTTTGTCAAAGATCAGTGATCTTTGACGTCATCAACAAATCCATTGTTTACTACAGCTGTTTTCATTTTTAATTTGACGTTTTTGACGTTTATTTTCTAACCAAAAGACTAAAATTAAGCGAGGGAAATTTAAATTAACGCAACACCATTGGTTAAAATGAAAGTGACGTAACATCTCATATAAACAAGTCCATATTTTTTTACATTTGTATGTCATTGCAGTCTTTAGCTTAGAAAATAAACGTCAAAAACGTCAAATTAAAATTGAAAACAGCTGTAGTACACAATGGATTTGTTGAAGACGTCAAAGATCACTGATCTTTGAATTTTGTCAAAGATCAGTGATCTTTGACGTCATCAACAAATCCATTGTTTACTACAGCTGTTTTCATTTTTAATTTGACGTTTTTGACGTTTATTTTCTAACCAAAAGACTAAAATTAAGCGAGGGAAATTTAAATTAACGCAACACCATTGGTTAAAACGAAAGTGACGTAACATCTCATATAAACAAGTCCATATTTTTTTACATTTGTATGTCATTGCAGTCTTTTGGTTAGAAAATAAACGTCAAAAACGTCAAATTAAAATTGAAAACAGCTGTAGTAAACAATGGATTTGTTGATGACGTCAAAGATCACTGATCTTTGACGTCATCAACGGACGGCGTTTTTAAACAGCTCAAAATTTTTCTCAATTTTAAATATTTTTTTAATTCGAGCATTTTTAAGCAAAATTTATATTTTTTACCATGTTATAACGGTGTAAACAGTGAATTAAAAAAACATGGATATTCCCTATTGTCTTGATTGGCAAATCTTTTGGTTGTCGGGCCACATTGCGTAAGAAAATTTGAACTTTATTTCTATAACACGACGTTGTTTACAGCGTAGACAGAACAATATTGTTAGGTTTTCTCATAGTGAACAATATATTCTTCTTGGAAACGAAATATTTTGAGAACACCCGAAAATGTGCAGTGTCTATAAATTAGTAGCAGATGATAGTAAAGTAAACAAGAGGCCTGGCAAACATAATAAATATCTCAATCCCAATTAAAGTAGTTTATAAATTGATTCGCGGCCCGCGTATAAGGTCGACGTGGGCTGCATGTGGCCCGCGGGTCGCTATTTGCCCAGGCCTACTATAGATGATTTCATATTTTCTCTTTCTATAACTATGTTTCCGTCTTTATCTTTTCTCTCAGCTGTCCTCGCGACGTTGCCAAACCATCACTGTCGACCGTGATGTGAATCACTGTCGATAAACAAGATCAAAATAAAAAGTTTAACTTTAATTATTTCAATAATTACATCGGTAACGTCACTTTTCTTTAACGTTACCGTGTTTTGCAATTATCTAAGTTTATTGTATACATTCTTTTATTTCTTAAAGTTGGGAAATTCATATCGAAAAAAAAAAAAAGACGCGACGGAAGCTTGGCAGCCATAAGAGCCTGTGTATAAGAATTGAAAAAACATCATTCTTAATTTTTTATTTTGTGGATAAACTAAAAGGTTGGAGGATGGATCATTTTTTAATTTTGAGTGGAGATAAATAAACTATTGCACTGAATTATTGCACTTGTATTGATTAATTAATCTGCACGTATAAAAAGATTGAAACTTTAAACTTGCAAAAAATATTTTGTTGGCCTCCTGAATTGCAAAGCTAGATTTGACATCGTGTATACGTCCAGCGTAACTAGATTTTTACACAAAATGTTGCAAAGTACGGCAACGATGCGGTAAAATGGCCAGTAAATTTTAAACTTTTAGAGACGCTTACAAAAAAAAATTAAGTATAAGACAATAAAATCTAATTTAGAAAACGCCAATTTACACCATAATTGTTACACGATAATGTAAATAATAAGGGTGATTTTTGAAATTTTACTTTGCGTCTGACATGTGAAAAAATGACATATGACAAAAAATGACATATAAATCACAAAAAATGACATATAAAAATGTTGTATGTACCTAATAAATTTGAATTAGTAAAATGTCAAAGTTTGCGAGTACCAACATTAAAAAATTAAATAATTTCCAATATTGTAAATAATCTAAATCTATTTATTTCTTAAATAATAATTGTCGGCCAAAAAAATCTTATACAAATTTCGTGCGGAAATGATTTTACAATGCTCCAGGAAATGGGGAACGAGCCCGAAGAAAACGAGCTGTTGCATTGTAAAATCAAGGTTTCCGCACTCTAATGTAAAGAACTATTATATTTTATGTGGAATACGCTCGAACCTCCTTAAATACATTTATTTCCATGGCATAAACCAATAAAAATGATTTTTTAACACTTTAAAACACTTTTATAAATATCTAATTTTTAAACGCAAAGAAAATATTTCCAAATACTTGGAAATGTGTGTATGCGAGAAGAACACTAAATAAAGCTTGTTTTTCTTCTTAAGCAATGGTTGCAAAACTTGTCGCCTAAAACTAGATGACTTTCTAATGCGGCCTAGAGAAACAAAAAGGATGGACACCCCTGATGTACACGTTATCAGGATTGCGATACATTTTTTTTAATTTCGATCGACTTTTAACCCCTTGACAGACAATGACGTCTCTAAGACCTTATGGATATGTGATAAGATCACATGTATATAGATACGTCAACGCGCATTTTATTCGTATGCCAAGGGGTTAAGGCCTTATGGCAACACTACAAACACATAGTATAACTCGTTGCCGATAGAAAAACATCAATGTTACTTTCTTTCAACAGTGTTTAATGTATAAATGTTAAATGTTTATGTTAAATCTAATGTCAGTGTCTAATGTCAAATAATATGTAATAGACTTCGCCTCAATCATGTATGTTTACTAAAATTATAAAAGTTGAAATTATTATTAATCTCGAGAAAATCTCTGACAGTATTTGAAAAGTATTTGACAGGTTAATTGATTAGTATAAATCAATAGACCTTTTTACGGTTAGTTAAGCGCATGTGCATCCGCCAAGTTTGATATGCGGGAATATGAAAGTTTCTGGCACATATTTTGTTATACGTCAAAAAGTTTGGGCACTTTTTGACGTATAACATGACGGAAATTGACACATGCGCACAAAAAAAAATGAACTATAAAGATCACGTTCTATTGGAAATGTCATTCTTAATGTTTATTTGTCTATGTTCACTGACGGTTACATTTGAATAAACTTATAGTTAATCTATATCCAAAATGTGACGTTCAAACAAGGTTTCTCAAACTTTTCGTACTTTTTACAATTCGTAAATCCTAGAGCGGTTAAAAGAAAATCAATAATCATTTTTTCAATATTTATATTTTAGCGAATTTGCAGAATTAAAATATACGAAGTTTTAGTATTTTTTAACAAATTTCACAATTGTTTTTTAAAGTCTTGCATCAATTTTGAATTAGTAATTACTGAAATTATTTTTTAATAATCTAAGAGTAGATATAAAATATTGTAGTTATTCGAAAACTTAATAAATGGAAGTGACTAAATTCGCACTAAAATCAATGTATTAGTCATCTAGACATGTCACCTCAAAATTTAACGGAATAAGCTGAATTTTTGTATAGGCCTTTATTTTGGCATCACAAATGTTAGTTCATGTCACATATGCCAACTTGTCACAATTATGTTTATGTTCAGTCACATATGCCAACGTTTGAGCGTCCTTAGATATTCAAGGTCAAAGGTCGCAAAAATCAGTTTTTTTTGAGAATATATCGTTTTCTCTGCCTCCTAACATATTTGCATTTAATATGAAGGTTGTCGAGAATAAAACTCTGTACAAATTTAATCTGAAACCTTTTTTATACGTCGAAACGTTTTTGAGATATAAGGCGCAGAGTGAGCAGCGTTCAGCCATTCGTACCTTAGTTAAATTTTAAAGGTTATCATGGCTGATTTGTGTTTGATTTGCAATAAGTTACTTTCTGAAGGTGATTCTGTGACTGTTGAAAGAAGCAGAAGTGGTGGGCACATAATCTACCTAAATACTGTTGTGATCTCGCGATTTTGGTTTCAAAGAATTTGAGTTTCTCACGAGTCGGCAAAGAAAACTAAGTGGACACCCGATTAGTTTTTGTTTATTTAGGACCATTGGTCTGGTTTATCTAAATCATGCGGGCAGACGCTCGAACTTAGGGATCGTGCCGAGACGCCGAGAGGATTTTGTTTTATGAGTTCTGGAAATTTTCCATAAAGATTAGGGGAGGACTCACACCAAGACCGAGGTGATGAGGTAGAGGGGAAGTTAAAAAGGGGCAGTCAGAATTGAGCTAGAAGAGAGTAATTTGAGTTTTGAAAACGAACCTCCGTATTTTCGTCGAAGTAAATTCCGGGTTTCGACCACAAGTATCGTAGAATTAAGTGTATTGTTGTTAGTTAGTAATTATTGTAATAAGTTAGCGATTAGTTGTACATATTGTAAGATATTAGTAGATAAGTAGTGTTTAATTACATATAAAGGACATATTTGCGTGTAATTAATTCATCCATTGTCCTGATCCTGGAGCAGCACCATACCAAATTACCAGTTCGCAACAGAGATACTATATTTTTGGTGGCAGCGGTGGGATCCAGAAGAATCCAAAATTGGTGGAATACCTCGGAATTCAAAATCGGTTGGATCCAGAAAGTATCCAAAAAGGAATTGGAAATTTGGTTGCCTTTGGTCGCAGCGAGTTCCGTCCAGGTCTACGTCAAATGCAGTGAATCTACGAGTGTCGTTTCGCCGTACATCACGCAGCTCCACAATAGGACAATTCGGTTGATTAGATACAAACTACGTCTATCTACTACGTATATCTTTGTTTCGTACGCAAAATATTTCGCATAATTGTTGACGAATTGCACGTTATAATAAAAATGGCTCTTATGACGTTAGATGTAGCAATGATATATCTTAAGGAGCACGATGGACAGGCGGGTTAAGTGCAAGATTTCATAGAATCTTGCGATTTGGCGATGGATGCTGTAGCTTTTGACGCCCGAGATATATTATTTAAGATAATAAAAACATCTAAATTAATAGGTAGGGCTAGAGATTTGACTAGGTACGGAAATTTTTCGACATGGGGCGAATTAAGGGACTATTTAAGGGACAGATTTTTAGAAAAACGTTCAATTTCCTGTTGTCAAATTGGAGTTACATTCAACTTACCAATATAATGGTGAAGGTGTAATTGACTATGCTAATAGAATTGAGAAATGTTTGTCGAATTTGATTGACGCGTCTGTGGTTGGCAAGACTTTAGAAATAGCTAAAGAGATCAACGATATTTATGATATTCAGGCATTAAATGTATTTTTGCAAGGCTTGTCGGATTCTTTAAAAATTATAGTACAGGCACAAAGACCAAATTCGTTAAAGGAGGCGGTTGAGCTTGCCCGATCGAAAGAGTGTCAGTTAAATAGTGCATTTAGTAGAATAGACATAAAACGTGGGGTAAAATCTTGCGATGTTTGCAATAAGAGCGGTCATTTAGGGAAGGATTGTCACTTAAGAAATAGAAACAGGGAACCACCTCAAAATTACAATACCGTTCGAATAAAAGGTTCAGTATACGGCGCACAGATATCCCAAAATTCCCGAGCTATTTCCCCGATTATATGTTTTTATTGTAAGAAACCGGGTCATAGAATTTCCGAGTGTAGGAGAAGAATTTACAACGAACAAAACCGGCAGACAAATGTAAGCGAAGTAAACCAACAATTTACTAAAGAGCGTCATTCGTATAACATTGCTAGTGGTTCGGGAAACGCACCGGGTCCGACAGTAAGTTCCGTGTCGTCGGACGGAGCAATTTAAGCCCGGAACATGTTCAAAAAAATAAAATCGAAAATAAATTTAGTGAATTGTCGGTATATGTTTCCAAGAGCATTAACGGAGCAGGTTTAAAAAATGTACATTTACCGTTACAAATTTCGAAACAAGGTTTTGCAACATTTCTGTTAGATACGGGAGCCAATATAAGCATTATTAAATTAGGAATTTTAAGGATTGAATTAAATTGGGATAGTGGCAGGAAAACGATAATTCGGGGCATTACAAATGGTTTTGTGGAAACATTAGGAGCCATATTCGAGAAATTAGAGGACAAAAATCAATTATTCCACGTCGTTTTAAACGATTTCCCTATATGTTTCGATGGGATTTTGGGAAGTAATTTTTTTGAGTTATTTAATGTTAATTTGGATTTCGGAGAGAAACGAATGCGCTTTTCGGAGAAAAGTGTTTGAGTTTTAATGAAAATTTAGATATAAGGGACACTAATTACTTGACGTCTCCGCGTCAAGGTCGCATTGTTAAAACTGAGGTCGATTTAGATAATTTAGAAGGAAACGTATTAAACATACCTCACCGGAGTGAAAATATATTTCAAGTTTCGTGCAGGGTAGACAATCCTGATTCATTCGTCTATATTTGCGAAGGTCGCCAAATCAGCGACAATATTTTTATTACTAACTCAATTTCGTATGTTAGGGAAAATAAATATTTCGTGGGAATTCTGAATACGTCAGAAGATTCGGTCAATGTCAGTCTAGAGCCAATAGATTTAGTATTAATTGAGTCAGATAGTTTCGATTCAGTTATTTATAATTGTAATAACGTAGGATTCGATCAGTTTCGAAATAGAAGCGAATTATTAAGGGAATCGATAAAACTCGATCATTTGAATGTAGAGTAACAGAAGGCTATCGGTGAATTGATTTACAGATATTCTGATATTTTCCATCTCGATGGAGAAAAGCTGACTTGCACCGATGCAGTTAAGCATAAAATTCCATTAATCGGTGATTCACCTCCCATTCATATTAGGCAGTATAGGTTACCAGAAAGTCAAAAGAGTGAGGTACAGAGGCAGATTGATAAAATGTTGGATGATAATATCATTGTAGAGAGCGACAGCGCTTATAACGCCCCATTATTAGTCGTACCCAAGAAAGCGGGTGCGGACGGTAAACTTAATTGGCGCGTTGTTGTAGATTTTAGGAGGCTAAACGAGTCTACAGTAGGATTTTCGTACCCAATTCCCAATATTAGCGACATTTTAGACAAACTAGGGAATTCCAAGTATTATTCAAAGTTAGATCTATCGAACGCGTACCATCAGATACAGAGACAGGCATAAAACGGCATTTTCACATCAATTTGCTCACTATGAATTTAAAAGAATGTCTTTCGGTCCAAAATCAGCTGGAGCATCATTTCAACGCCTTATGAATAGCGTGTTGTCGGGAATACAGGGAATTCGCGCATTTGTTTACCTGGATGATATCATAGTATTTTCAAATAATTTGCGTACTCATTGTGAAAAATTGCAAGAAATTTTTGAAAGATTACGAACTTTTAACCTAAAATTAAGTCCGGAAAAATGCGAATTTCTAAATAAAGAGATTGTATACCTAGGTCACAAAATTACTGATGAAGGAATTTTGCCTGACGAAGATAAAATCTTAGCGGTAAAAAAATTTCCTGTACCAACATGTCAGAAACAAGTAAAGTCGTTTCTAGGTTCGGCTTCGTACTATAGACGATTTATTAAGGATTTTTCAAAGGTTGTTTCCTCGATAAATAACTTGTTAAAAAAGGATGTGCATTTTCAATGGTCGCAACGTTGCCAAATTGCATTTAATGAATTAAAACATTTATTAACTAATTCGCCAATTTTGATTTATCCCGATTTTTCAAAACCGTTCATATTAACGACCGATGCTTCAGATTATGCTATCGGTAGTGTTTTGTCGCAGGGTAAGATAGGTCAGGATCTGCCCGTCGCTTACGCATCAAGATCGCTCAATAAGGCCGAAAGGAATTACAGCATATGCGAAAAGGAATTATTGTCCATTGTTTGGTCTTGCAATTATTTTAGACCGTATTTGTTTGGCAACAAATTTTTCGTTCACAGTGACAATAAGGCATTAGTTTACCTAAAAAATATTAAGTCCCCAAATTCCCGTTTAACTCGAATGAGACTCAAATTGGAAGAATTCGATTTCGAAGTTAGTTACAAGCCCGGCAAATTCAATAAAAACGCGGACGCTTTAAGTAGAATAGATTGGGATCAAACAATTATCAGAGAACCCACTCGTAGTATTAATTTGACAAATGAAGTAATTAACGATTACGAATTTTCTTGCAAGTATTTAGAAGGTAATGTGATTATATCCGACGACGGTATTCAAGAATGCCAAGATTCAATTCTAGATGATTTGCCTGCTAACGCAAATTTTTGTTTAGAATTCGACGAAAATGCGAGACCATTAGAACCCTATGTTGACGTCGTAAATAAATTACAATGTCAAGACGACCTTGACAAACTTGACATACAACGGGGAAACGTTTATTTAATGAATATCATTAATAATAGGAAACTTATTTGTCTCGTACCCTCAGTCAATTCTCTTTTGAAGGTTTCATATGAGAATATATTTTATATTTTGATAAAATTAAAAGAAAAACTTATTGAACATAACATAACAAATTTGTATGCAGGGAGTAATTTTGGTAACAATTTGAAGTGGTGTAAGGTTAGGCTAATGTTAAGATATATATTTAAAAATTCGGGAATCAAAATTTGTGTGTGCCATAACAAGGTCCGGAAGGAAAACTTTAGTGAAAATGAAAAACATACAATTTTAACGGAATATCATGACCTGCCCACCGGAGGACACCCAGGTATAGGCCGAATCTACAAAAGAATTAGGCGCAAATATAATTGGGATAATTTAAAATCAGATGTAAGAGAATTTGTTAAAAAATGTAGGCAGTGCCAACAAAATAAGACTCATAGGGCACCCTTAATTATTACAGATACTCCCGAATTAGTGTTTGAAAAGTGTTATCTTGACTGCGCAGGACCGTTACCTATATCCGAACAAGGCAACAGATTTTTACTAACGTGTCAGGATGCCTTGAGTAAATATTTAATAGCAATCCCGGTTCCCAATATAGAATCAGCTACGATAGCCACATGTTTTGTAAATGAAGTTATTTGTAAATTCGGTATAATGAGCGAAATCGGCACAGATCAGGGAAGTAATTTCATGTCGGAGCTATTCAAAGATGTTTGCAAACTTTTGAAAATAAAGAAATTAAATTGCACTAGTTACCACCTCGAATCAAATTCGGTCGAAAGATCTCATCGAACGTTGGGCGAATACTTGAGGAATTTTGTTAATAAAAATAAAACTGATTGGTGTAAAACTCCCTTACTTTTTGTTTTCATATAATACTACACCACATTCAACCACCACGTTTATGCCATTCGAATTAGTGTACGGCAAACAACCTATTTTACCAACGTCAATTACAGCTCCACCAGAATTTTCATACAATTACGACGAATATCTGACGGACTTGAAACACAAATTACGCGTGACTAGACAAGAAGCTAGAGACAACCTAATCAGAAGGAAAGAAAGGTCGAAAGTTTTATATAATAGGAGTAGTTCAAATATAGAATATGAAATAGGAGATTCGGTTTGGCTATTCGATGAAAGTACCAAAACGAACAAAAGCAAAAAATTACATTCAAGATATTTAGGACCATTTAAGATAGTTTCTATAGATTCAGATGTCAATTGTACGCTTAAAATAAAAGGAAAGTACGTCAAGGTACATAAAAATAGAATAAAAAAATGCCATGTTAATATCGCGGAATCTCGAGTTTTGTTTCTCTTATTGTTAGTTTAGATGTTTAGAATCTTGAGTTTGGAACTCCATTATTCTTGAGCCTACCCGCGAATAAGTTCATAATTACAGAGCCTGTCGCGAAATATTTTGTTGTTAACGTTACACAAAGGTACACATGTTTCCATCTTGTTGTTTTAAGTGTTAAGTGTAATATGTGACAATATGTTTGTAAATAAAATTGACTAATATTTCTGATACAAATAGTGAAATGTGTGAGACGAACTTTTTAGCGGAAACAAGAGAGGTCTGTGAATATTATAAAACATCGTTGAACCGTCGACCGGCCGTTACTAATCGTAAGATGCAAAATTGGAAGGAATCATATTCATCAGGAGAGGAACCGGCGACTAGAAATTATTCGTACGACAACGACAACGCGCTGGCAAAATATGAAAAATTTGTCACTTTGAGTAGCGCCAACTATTATTATTATTATTAAGTGAGGGAGTGTTGTGATCTCGCGATTTTGGTTTCAAACAATTTGAGTTTCTCACGAGTCGGCAAAGAAAACTAAGTGGACACCCGATTAGTTTTTGTTTATTTAGGACCATTAGTCTGCTTTATCTAAATCTTGCGGGCAGACGCTCAAACTTAGGGAACGTGCCGAGACGCCAAGAGGATTTTGTTTTATGAGTTCTGGAAATTTTCCATAAAGATTAGGGGAGGACTCACACCAAGACCGAGGTGATGAGGTAGAGGGGAAGTTAAAAAGGGGCAGTCAGAATTGAGCTAGCAAGAGAGTAATTTGAGTTTTGAAAACGAACCTCCGTATTTTCGTCGAAGTAAATTCCGGGTTTCGACCACAAGTATCGTAGAATTAAGTGTATTGTTGTTAGTTAGTAATTATTGTAATAAGTTAGCGATTAGTTGTACATATTGTAAGATATTAATAGATAAGTAGTATTCAATTACATATAAAGGACATATTTGCGTGTAATTAATTCATCCATTGTCCTGATCCTGGAGCAGCACCATACCAAATTACCAGTTCGCAACAATATGAAACTTTCGGGCACATATTTAGTTATACGTCAAAAAGTTCGGGCACTTTTTGACGTATAACATGACGGAAATTGACACATGCGCACAAAAAATGTCAACTATAAAAAGGTCTATTGCTCATCTACAGTCAGATTACATAATGGCATGTAAAATTTTCCTAAATTATTATTCATTCGCTCCCACAGTTCTCTAATAGGTGCAAGTTTATAGGTGCCTTTGCACGCCGTTGTGATCTTGATTCTTTATCATCAAATCTAATAAATTAACAAATTTCATGGTATCTGTTCTTAGAGAAAATTGCTCGAAAAATTGGTTTTGTTATATATGTTGGTCCATATTTTTTTGCTCCATAGACGGTCAAAACTCGCATTGGAAGATTTCAGATGCCCAGCAGTAAACAATAATCTTTATCATAAAAATGCGTCTTGATTAGTAGGTGAAATTCCTACCTATTCTAAGACCTTATTTTGAATGTCTGATGACACGCTGTCACTCCAGGCCGCTGCGGCCGGTAGAAGGAGTCTAGCGGAGTTTTTTGTAAAAATGTAAAAATTCGAAAAATTTTAAAAACATTAATTTTTTTTTTAAACTAATTTCATATATTTCCATAGCAATAAGAGATTACTAGGGGACAGCCTCCCAGATATGGGTGGTACCGGGGAAATTAAATACCCGGGGCGGACCGAAACTAGCAACAACAGTAGCGTCTTACCCAGAGTGGGCGGCTGCAAACGGCGTCTGACCCAGAATGGGCGGCCGAAAACCAAACTCACCAATCCGTCTTGCCAGCGTGGTGATTTACGGCAAAAAACCCCTTATTTTTACCCATGAAAATGATAGATGTAAACAAACAAATACCCCAGGCGGATAGGAGAATATCTCCACAGTTCCGCAATGATAACCAATCATTCTGTCCCACGGATTCTGGGGGGACAAACATCTAATGAAGCAGAAAACCTACTCAACAAAGAAGCAGAATATACACATGTATATCGCAACCTACAACACAAGATCGCTACAATCAGAGGAAAGACTCACCGAACTCGAGCGAGAATTAGATCATATAAAATGGGATGTTGTTGGTCTCAGCGAGATTAGAAGACGGGGAGAGCAACTAATAAAACTAAAATCTGGGCATAGCCTATATTATGCGGGAAACGACGAAAATTCCAATGGTGGAACCGGTTTTATAATACATAAACGTCACAGCAAGAATATAATTTCCATAAAGAAAATCTCCCCTAGAGTGACTAGCCTGGTCCTGAAACTAAATACAAGATACCACATAAAAATCGTACAAATCTATGCACCGACGACCAACTACAGTGATGAGGAAGTAGACATCTTCTACGACGATATATCTACGGCCCTAAGAGAGCAACCAGTCTAATTCACCATTGTATGCGGAGACTTCAACGCCAAAATCGGAATGAAAAGCGACGATACGGAAATTTCTTTGGGAAACTTTGGACTGGAAGGCAGGAATAACCGAGGTGAGACGTTGTTGGGCTTCCTACTACAAAACAACCTATTTCAAATGAACAGCTTCTTCTATAAAAAACTAAATCGAAGATGGACCTGGGAAAGTCCAGACGGCCGCACAAGAAATGAAATAGACTTTGTAATAACGGATAAGAAACATATAATTAAGGACGTAACGGTATTAAATAGATTTGATACTGGTAGCGACCATAGAATGGTGCGATCAAAAATAACCATTGATATAAAGAAAGAAAGACACAAAATGGTTAAAAAGACAACCAACCAACAATGGCACAGCCCACTAGATGTAGAGGAATACCAACAGTGCATCGCAGACCGGTTGACGAGTGGAAACGCGGACAAAAATGAAAACATCAACAACCTAAACGACCGAATAACAAATGCCATAATAGAAAGTCAAAGTACATGCTGCCCTAGAACAAAACAAGAAGAAAAACTCAGCCAAGAAACAATACAGCTGATGCAAAGTAGAAGAAACATGAGAAGTGAAGAGACAACCTCCATCGAAGAACTACGAGAGATAAATAAACAGATATCGAAGGCAATAAGGCGCGACAGAAGAGCACATAATAAAGATAAAATTCAACAAACCATAGAAAACAACAAAAGTATGAAGGTCCTGCGTAGAAAACTGGGAAGCGGGAAGAGACAAATAACTAAACTCAGAAATAAACAAGGAAATATAACAACGAACAGAGAGGAGATCCTAAATGTCGTTGAAGAATTCTACCAACTTCTATATACAAGCCAAAAAGAACCAATCCCGGAATCTGAACCAGATATCGTATCAAATAAAAAGGGCATCATAAACCAAGGGTCTGAAATACTACCAGATATTACTTTAGATGAAATAGAATTAGCCTTAAGTAAAACGAAGACAAACAAAGCCCCCGGAGGTGACCACGTCACCGCAGACGCCATCAAAATCGGAGGTGTCCACCTGCTAGGAAAAATCAGAGACCTGTTCAATCTTTGCCTGTTCAACAGTACAGTACCAAATGAATGGAACAACGCTATTGTGATCTTAATACACAAAAAAGGAGATATAGCTGACCTAGAAAACTATAGGCCGATAAGCCTTCTAAGTCATCTCTACAAACTATTTACAAGAATAATAACAAATAGACTTGAAAATAAACTGGACTTCTACCAACCAGTGGAACAGGCAGGATTTCGCTCAGGATACGGAACCAATGACCTTCTACAAAGTGTTAAAACAATAGTCGAGAAAAGTATTGAATACAACAGACCACTCGTACTAGCCTTCATAGATTTCCATACCGTCGAGTTAGATGCAGTTATGGAAGCACTACAGGAATGCCGTGTCGACCATCGCTACACGAGAACCATTTACAACATCTACAAAAACGCCAGTATGACGGTTCAACTCCATGAAAACACCAAACCCATTCCAATTGGTAGAGGCGTGAGACAGGGGGATACGATATCGCCTAAATTGTTCACCGCGGTTTTGGAACTCGCTTTCAAAAAGCTCAACTGGGAAAGAAAAGGCTTAACCATAGATGGCAAAAATCTATCAAATCTGCGATTTGCAGATGACATAGTGCTGCTTGCTGACGATCTTAACGATATAAAAACAATGCTATTAGAACTCCAGGAAGCATGTAATACCGTAGGCCTAAGAATAAACTATTCCAAAACAAAATGTATGACAAACTTGGTCCCGAGCAGACAGATAGATGTAGGCGATAGAGATATTGATTTCGTAGACAAATACACCTATTTAGGTCACGAAATACGCATAACTAGAGACAACCAAACATGCGAATTTAAAAGAAGAATAATCCTCTCTTGGGCCGCATATGGAAAACTTCGGGACGTATTCAAAAGCGATCTGCCAGTCTGCTTGAAAAGGAAAGTGTTTGATCAATGTGTATTGCCAGTTATGACCTACGGCACTGAAAGCGCAACACTCACCGTCGCCACTGCAAAAAAGCTCCAAATTGCACAACGAAAGATGGAAAGATCGATGCTCGGCGTGTCGCTACGAGACCATATCACAAACGAAGACCTACGCCGAACAACAGGTGTCACAGATGTGGTTGTGCGTATGGCGAGGCTAAAGTGGAACTGGGCTGGACACGTGGCCCGAATGTCAGATGGAAGATGGACCAAGAGACTACTGGAGTGGAGGCCAAGAGCAGATATACGAAGCAGGGGGAGGCCCCCCACAAGATGGACAGACGATATAAAAAGAACAAGAGGAGCCTGGATGCGAGAGGCTCAGGATAGGAGGAAATGGGCGAAAATTGGGGAGGCCTATGTCCAGCAGCGGACGCAAAGGGCTGTTTGATGATGATGATGATGAAGAGATTACTAAAAGGCGTTTCATCGAAATATTATTCTAACCATATGTAATAATTTGTTAAAAGTGCGTCCGGCCACTCCGGTCGTTAGAATAACCATAACGGTTAACAGATATAATAATAATACGAAAAAAGTAGGATTATTTACTACAATATCTTCTCGCGATGCACAGCTTAATTTAATATTCAAAGTTTGGTACAAGAATAAAAAAGCACTCCTCAAGAAGAAGGGTTATGAGTAGTCGAAGCCGCTACGGCAATTATTAGGGAAGATATTCGTTAAAACGGTATAATACCTTGCACTAAGGTACGTATGGCTGAGCGCTAAACACATAGAAGACGTAGATTCTACCTCAAAAACAGTTCGACGTAAAAAAAAAAAGTTTCAGATAAAATTGTTGTAAAGAATTTTATTCTCTACAACTTTCATAATAAATGAAAATACGAGAAGGAGGCAGATAAAACGAGATATTCTCAAAAAAATGATTTTTGCGACCTTTGACCTTGAATATCTAAGGACGCTCACACGTTAGCGTATGTGACTTTTGAGACAACATTTGTAATACTAAAATAAAAGTCTCTACAAAAATTCAGCTTATTCCGTTAGATTCCGAGGTTGACCCATTTTTTTTGACTAAGTGACTACTGTACCAGTATTGACTAAATAATAATTAATTTGTAGTTAATTACACATTTTCAGAATTTTTCCACGAAAATTATCATCGAAAGAGCTGGTTAATTACATTATTTAATAGTATACATTCCTGGGGTTTTTTAGATTTTCCTAAATTTTTAAGAAAAAAATTATTTTAAACAGACGTCGGGCGAGGTTAAGTTCACTCTGTCTACAATAAGATTTTCTACTCTTATTGTAGATAGAGCGAACTGAACCTCGCCCAACGAGTTGTATATTTTATTGATATTTTTTTATTTATGAATAAACGCCTTTATTACTATTAACAAGAAAGAACTATAAGACCAAAACAAGCAGGATAATATTTGCAATAATTTCCAATGAATTTTTAAATAGTCCACAATCGAGAAACCAATCCGAGAAACCCTGTTTTGAACTAAACTCAAGTCAGCTATTGGATACACGAGTTTTAACTTAACATACGCACTGAATCAAATTAGTTTCTAAATCAAATATATTACTTTAAATTCAAAAATATATATATATATATATATATATATATATATATATATATATATATATATATATATATAATAAGAATCCTAAATATACACAAGAAATCTCAATTTAAGCTAGAATTTATTCATTTCACAGCCTTTACAAACTAAAATCCAGACAGTCTATCTAAATTAAAAGTCTTAAAAAGTAAGTAAACTTTATAAAATATAGTTGTGTCTTCATAAAATTCTTAAAAATTAAGTTAAGCTTTAAATAAATTAGTTTTCTATAAATAAAAATCTTTCTAAATAGAAACAAAAATGGTGATTGACTTATAAGATAAAGCCGTCTAAACTAGTCTTAGTTTAAGTCGTAACTATGAAGTATATAAAGAAATAAATTGCATTAAAACTTAATTAGAGAAAAACACTTCTCGATTAATAAACTTGGAATAATGTATATTAAAGCTATATAAATATTGATATTTAAGGCCAGAAGGACCTTGTGGTCGATAGCCCTTTGTATAAAGTATGCAATAAATATATTCTCTCTCTCTCTATTGATATTTAAACAGTCGCAAAACTAGTTGCAAATCGATTAGAACTAGATTTGAATCTTGCCAAAAATTTTAGTTTCCATAAAATCACAAAGCAAAAATAAAACTTAAAACAAAAACGTGTGTATTTTCTGTGTGCGTGTGTGTTTTCTGTTTCAATCAAATCGACACATTTTTCGCAATTTCTGTCTCGGCGCGAAACCCTTTGCTTATTTCAGTTGGAATTATTTGGCACTCACCATTTCCGTGGTCAGACAGTTGATGGCGTGCTCGACGGTTTTCTTCGAGTGAGACGTCGTCGACGTGTTCGATCCTTGTCTGAGCGGCGTCGTCGGACATCCTGTATACACTTTTTCTCTAACTATACTAAGTCTAACTACAGTTTCACACTCAATCAAATCGCTCTTTACCTCTCACATTAGATTAGCGTTATTGATTATATGCTACCTTAACAACTAATCACTTTACTTATTATATAAGTCTATTAATACACTCAAAATATAAACAAAAAACCCATGGCGCTACAGTCCAAGACGGGCCTTGGCCTCCTTCCGCGGTCCTCCTCATGGGCGTAGCCAGGGGGGAAGGGTTTGGGGGTTCAAACTATATCCTGTTCTTAAACCCCCTCCTGAAACTAAATCCTGGCTACGCTCATGGGCCTCCTCCACACTCAAAATAAATTTCAACGAAAAACCTTCCCGATTTCAACAAAATTCAAACAATCTTCATCGATTATATAAACTAATTCAAATTCAGTACTAACTAGTCACTTTAAACTATGACTAAATATCGAGATAAATTAATTAGTCAGTCTAGATTAGTCAAATTCAGTACTAACTAGTCAAACTTCAGACTATAACTAAAAGTCGGGATTAATCAACTATAATCCATTTTTTTTAAGAATGCAGTACAGAGAAGATATGACTTATTCGACCTTGTTCTCTGATTGGCTTAAATCGAGGAGAAGACTAACGATATTTCTCAACCTTTTCTCTACTCATCTCTCTCTTTTCACATATATTTGCAGTCACTGCCGTAGAATTTGGTGATAAGTAATTAATCCCTTGACATACAATGACGTCTCTAAGACGTCATGTATTTGTCATAAGATTACATGTATATGGACACCTCAACGCCCATTTTATTCGTATGTCAAGGGGTTAAATGAATATAATACTACGAATAATTTCTAATTATTCGCTCCATGCGTAAGCGCGCTTAGCGCCACCCGTGGCCAAAAAGACAACTTCGTCTCCAATAATATTGTATAAAAACAACAGCCAAAAACAAAAAATAATTAATTTAATAAAATAAACAAAATTGTCAATTATGTCAGGTCATATCTTGCGAACTGAAGCGGCTAAGAAAATGCAATTAGTATATTTGCAACCAGCAGGGAAAACACTTTGAAATTTCCTGTCATGTCTGACATTTCTTGTTATATTTTATATTTCCTGTCATTTTTTACCTTTCCTGTCATTTTTGACATTTTCTGTCATTTTTTATATTGCCTGTCATTTTTGAAATTTTCCATTCACTTGATAAATAATAATTTTCATTTTCTGAAATTTTCTGAAAAAATCGCCGAAAAAATCCATCATTTTGATCAGAAAAGAAGTTGAATTTCGGTTCTCTACGATCCTCTCGGAAAGAAAAAATCTCAGCGAAATCATTTTCGGCACACGGAAACGTCAAGATGAGGAAATATAATCAATGTGTAAATTGTTTGGAAAGATTCAATTTTGTATTGCGAATTCTGACATTCAAAATGTGACATTTGTTATCAAAATTTGACATTTTTTAAATTCTGACATTTAAAATTCGACATTTGTTGGAATTAAAAAAAATAAAATTTGATATTTGTTATCAAAATTTGAAATTCTGTCATTTAAAATTTGATATTTGTTATCAAAATTTGACATTTTAGAGATTCTATCAATTAAAATTCGACATTAGTTAAAATTTAAAAAAAAACAAAATTCGATATTCGTTATCAAAATTTGACAAAACTTCTGACATTTAAAATGTGACATGTGTTATCAAAATTTGACATTTTTGAGATTCTATCATTTAAACTTCGGCATTTGTTAAAATTAAAAAAAAATCGATATTTCTTATCAAAATTTTACTTTCTGACGAAAAAAATCATTTTTTTATTGCGAATTCTGACATTTAAAATTTGACATCAATATTTGATATTTTTGACATTATGAGATTTCAAATTCGACATTTGTTATCAAAATTTGACATTCTGACAATTAAAATTTAAAATTTGATATCAAAATTTGACATTTTAGAGATTCTGTCATTTAAAATTCGACATTTGTTAAAACTTTTTAAAAAAATCGATATTTTTTATCAAAATTTTACTTTCTGATATTTAAAATTCAATATTTTTAATCAAAATTTGGCATTTTTGTCATGTAAAATTCGATTCATGGTATCAATATTAGATATTTATGACATTATGAGATTCCAAATTCGACATTTGTTATCAAAATTTGACATTCTCACAATTAAAATTAAAAATTTGATATCAAAATTTGACATTTTAGAGATTCTGTCATATAAAATTCGACATTTGTTAAAACTTTTAAAAAAAAATCGATATTTTTTATCAAAATTTTACTTTCTGACATTTAAAATTCAATATTTCTAATCAAAATTAGGCATTTTTGTCATTTAAAATTCGATTTATGTTATCAATATTTGATATTTATTACATTATGAGATTCCAAATTCGACATTTGTTATCAAAATTTGACATTCTGACAATTAAAATTAAAAATTTGATATCAAAATTTGACATTTTAGGGATTCTGTCATTTAAAATTCGACAAATGTTAATATTTAAAAAAAAATCGATATTTTTTATCAAAATTTTACTTTCTGACATTTAAAATTCGATATTTTTTATCAAAATTTGGCATTTTTGTCATTTAAAATTCGACTCATGTTATCAATATTTGATATTTAAGACATTATGAGATTTCAAATTCGACATTTGTTATCAAAATTTGACATTCTGACAATTAAAATTTGGCATTAGTTATCAAAATTTGACATTTTAGAGATTCTGTCATTTAAAATTCGACAAATGTTAAAATTTAAAAAAAAATCGATATTTTTTATCAAAATTTTACTTTCTAACATTTAAAATTCGATATTTTTTAATCAAAATTTGGAATTTTTGTCATTTAAAATTCGATTTATGTTATCAATATTTAATATTTCTGACATTATGAAATTCCAAATTCGACATTTATTATCAAAATTTGACATTCTGACGTTTAAAATTTGACATTTTAGAGATTCTATCATTTAAAATTCGACATTAGTTAAAATAAAAAAAATTTAAAACCAAAATTCGATATTTGTTATCAAAATTTGACAAAACTTCTGACATTTAAAATTTGACTCGTGTTATCAAAATTTGACATTTTTGAGATTCTATCATTTAAAACTCGACATTGTTAAAATTTAAAAAAAAATCGATATTTTTTATCAAAATTTTACTTTCTGACATTTAAAACTCGATATTTTTTATCAAAATTTGGCATTTTTGTCATTTAAAATTCGACTCATGTTATCAATATTTGATATTTAAGACATTATGAGATTCCAAATTCGACATTTGTTATCAAAATTTGACATTCTGACTATTAAAATTTGACATTTGTTATCAAAATTTGACATTTTAGAGATTCTGCCATTTAAAATTCAACATTTGTTAGAATTTAAAAAAAATCGATATTTTATATAAAAATTTGACATTCTGACATTTAAAATTTGACATTTGTTATCAAAATTTGACATTCTGACATTTAAAATTCGATATTTTTTATCAAAATTTGGCCTTTTTATCATTTAAAATTCTACTCATGTTATCAATATTTGATATTTTTGACATTATGACATTTGAAATTCGACAATTGTTATCAAAATTTGACATTCTGACATTTAAAATTCGACATTTATTAACAAAATGTGTTTTTAAAAAACTTTATTATCAAACATTTTATTGAATGTTATTGTTAAAACTCAAATTTAAAGTTTATTTCTCAAACTTTTGATTGATTTTTGTTGTCATAATGGAAATTGCGAGTTTAGAATTCTGATCTCACACTTAGAATTGACATTTCTTATAAAATTTTGTATTTAAACCTTTGTTGTCAAACTTTTTGTTTGTGAAATATTGACATTCTTTGTCAAGCCTAAAATTGTCACTATACAACAACTTGTCACAACATGTCATTATATACATATAACTGCTGAATAATGACGTAACAGGTGAAATCAAAATTTGACATTCTGCCATTTAAAATTTGACATTTGTTATCAAAATTTGACATTTTAGAGATTCTGTCATTTAAAATGCAACATTAGTTAAAATTAAAAAAAATTAAATTTAAAATTAGATATTTGTTATCAAAATTTGACATACAAAATTTGACATGTGTTATGAAAATTTGACATTTTTGAGATTCTGTCATTTAAAATTCGACATTTGTTAAAATCTAAAAAAAATCGATATTTGTTAACAAAATTTGAAATTCTGACATTTAAAATTTGACATTTGTTATCAAAATTTGACATTCTGACATTTAAAACTCGATATTTTTTATCAAAATTTGGCATTTTTCTCATTTAAAATTCGACTCATGTTATTAATATTTGATATTTTTGACACTATGACATTTGAAATTCGACATATGTTAACAAAATTTGACATTCTGACATTTAAAATTTGATAACAAAATGTGTGTTTAAAAAACTTTATTATCAAACATTTTATTGAATGTTATTGTTACACCTCAAATTTAAAGTTTATTTCTCAAACTTTTGATTGATTTTTGTAGTAAAAATGGAAATTGCGAGTTTAAAATTCTGCTGTCACACTTTGAATTGACATTTCTTATAAAATTTTGTATTTAAACCTTTGTTGTCAAACTTTTTGTTTGTGAAATTTTGACTCTCTTTGTCAAGCTTTAAATTGTTACTACACAACAACTTGTTACAACATGTCATTATATACATATAACTGCTGAATAATGAAGTTACAGATGAAATCAAAATTTTACATTCTGCCATTTAAAATTTGACATTTGTAATCAAAATT
Organism: Phosphuga atrata; assembly: GCA_944588485.1. Classification (NCBI taxonomy): domain Eukaryota; kingdom Metazoa; phylum Arthropoda; class Insecta; order Coleoptera; family Silphidae; genus Phosphuga; species Phosphuga atrata. The sequence continues at coordinate 111,021,118 of OX155892.1, read as the reverse complement.
TGACATTTTAGAGATTCCGTCATTTAAAATTCGACATTAATTAAAATTAAAAAAATTAAAACTAAAATTAGATATTTGTTATCAAAATTTGACATTCTGACATTTAAAATTTGACAAGTATTATCAAAATTTGACATTTTTGAGATACTGTCATTTCAAATTCGACATTTGTTAAAATTAAAAAAAAAATCGATATTTGTTATCAAAATTTGACATTCTGACATTTAAAATTCCATATTTTTTATCAAAATTTGTCATTTTTGTCATTTAAAATTCGACCCATGTTATCAATATTTGATATTTTTGATATTATGACATTTTAAATTCGACATTTGTTATCAATATTTGACATTCTGACATTTAAAATTTCATATTTTTTATCAAAATTTGTCATTTTTGTCATTTAAAATTCGACCCATGTTATCAATATTTGATATTTTTGACATTATTACATTTGAAATTCGACATTTGTTATCAAAATTTGACATTCTGACATTTGTTAACAAAATGTGTGTTTAAAAAACTTTATTATCAAACATTTTATTGAATGTTATTGTTAAAACTCAAATTTAAAATTTATTTCTCAAACTTTTGATTTTGATTTTTGTTGTCCAAGTGGAAATTGCGAGTTTAGAATTCTGATGTCACACTTAGAATTGACATTTCTTATCAAATTTTGTATTTAAACCTTTGTTGCCAAACTTTTTGTTTGTGAAATTTTGACTTTCTTTGTCAAGCTTTAAATTGTCACTACACAACAACTTGTCACAACATGTCATCATATACAAATAAATGCTGAATAATGACGTAACTGGTCATGAAGTTCTTAAAAGTGTCACCTTTGGCGCTAATGCTGTTGCGCTCGGAGCGAATAATAAAACGTTAAATTATACTATGGCTAATAAGTACTAATGTAACAAATTACTTCCCAAACTCTCCGAAAAGGGCTTTCCCTTTTCATTAGAGCCACTGTCGCTACCTGATGCTAGCCCTACTCCAGAGACACCATCCTCTACCTTCGACGATGCGTCTTCCACCCCTACCCTCGAACGACGCGCCTTCCACCCCCTATATAAGAGCTGCCTACCTATCTAGCTCCCTACAAACAGTCTAGAATCTTTCTGGCTCACTAAACAGCACTAAGCAAGCGCACTATTCGGTCCTTGTCCTGGTTATTTAGTAGCCCTGAGAGATTATTCCACGACTTATAAACTGTTAATTTTTTTTTAATTGTCAATAAAAATGAGCTGATGATCATCAAACGCATGAACAGATCTTCATAAATTATAGCTAAGAACAGTCTCGATCACGTCAGCTTTCGAACAAAAAAACCCGCATCAAAATCGGTGAATTCGTTTAAGAGCTACGATTCCATAAACAGACGGACAAACTGACAGACAGACAGACACGTTAAACTTATAACACCCCGCTTCTTGTGTCAGCGGTTAAAAAATAGAAATTATAGCTAAGAACCTTCTCGAATACGTCAGCTTTCAAACCAAAAAATCCGCATCAAAACCGGTCCATTCGTTTAAGAGCTACGATTCCATAAACAGACGGACAAACTGACAGACAGACAGACACGTTAAACTTATAACACCCCTCTTCTTGTGTCAGCAGTTAAAAAATAGAAATTATAGCTAAGAACCTTCTCGAATACGTCAGCTTTCAAACCAAAAAATCCGCATCAAAACCGGTCCATTCGTTTAAGAGCTACGATTCAATAAACAGACGGACAAACTGACAGACAGACAGACACATCAAACTTATAACACCCCTCTTCTTGTGTCAGCGATTAAAAAATATAAATTATAGCTAAGAACCTTCTCGAACACGTCAGCTTTCGAACAAAAAAACCCGCGTCAAATTCGCTCCATTCGTTTAAGAGCTACGATTCCATAAACAGACGGACAAACTGACAGACAGACAGACACGTCAAACTTATAACACCCTTCTTCTTGTGTCGGGGGTTAAAAAATATAAGTTAAGTGTAAAAATGGTAGACAACATGATCTATTGTTGTCTAAGCTATACTTGCCGCAGCGACCCCGTGGTGTGATCACGCGGCGTTCACGTGATAGTGACGTTGTAAAAAGCCTGATTTACACTGATTTGCCAAATTTTATTAATAAAAAAAAAAATTAACTCCAAGTAAATTTTTTTCGTACGCCAATGCAAGATGAGCTTAGTTGTCAATGGCTACCGTGTCAATTCACAATTGTCATCTGATCTGTTTGTATCTTTTAGTTTTTGTTGCGTTTTTCTCCATTTATTTGTTTGTGTTTTTTTAATATTCTTTTATTTGGTGTATTTAACAGAAGAAATTCAATCAAACCATTAATAAATTACCTTTATATTAACCTTCAAATTAAATTAATTTTATATTCAAGCAACTATATTTGAATTTAGCGCCAAATTTTGTAACTAGATTTAACATTTGTCATAGTGTAAATCAGGTTTCTAGTTACTGCATTCTTAAAAAAAAGGACTATAGTCGGTCTATAATACTCAAATTCAATACTAACTAGTCACTTTAGACTCCAACGTTTGAATTAGTCTATATTGATCTATTATAGTATAGTCTATATAGATATAAAATAGATAGAATCTAAGATAACCTAATATACATTAGAAATAATCTCTATATAGATACAGAATCTAACTTAATCTACATTCGTAAATTCGAATTAGTCTATACGTGGTCTGTTAGAAAAGTATCCGACCTTATTTTTCATTTTGAAAACCTGATGAATTTGAATCAATCGCGCTTGCATGAGATGACCTTGAACCTTCATGCGCATGCGTGATTTTTTTCCCGTCTGTAGATAGTCCTACGTCGCCTACGTGATGCTGTGCGCCGCAAGCGACTGGAGTTGTGGTCATCAGGAAATTCGAATCCATCACGACAATGCTCCAGCACATTCTTCGCACTTGGTTCACAATTTTTTAGTTCCTTTGGTTCGACAGGCTCCTTACTCTACTGATATGGCCCACTGCTACTTCTGGCTATTCCCCAGAATCATTGAAAGGAACGCGATTTCAGACAAGAAAGGACATTACGGCTGCAACGACAGCCGAGCTAAAGTCGATTCGGAAAGAGGCTTTTTCGGAATGCTTCCAACAATGGCGGCACCGCTGGGAGAAATGTGTGGAGTCCCAAGGAGACTACTTTGAGGGTGATTAGGTTTCCAACGCTCCAGGTATGCCAGTTTTTTCTTACCGGCTAAAGGTCGGATACTTTTCTAACAGACCACGTATAGACACAAGTCACGATTATCTCAATTATTGTCGAAATCTTATATTGGGTTTTTTCTCTGACTAGTCCTTAATACGCTATTACTGAAGTTTACAGCGCGAACTTAATAAAACTCAAGGGAGAAAACGCAAACTTAAATTTAGGAGTCAAAAACATGGGGGTTTAGGCAACAAGAGAGTGCATAGAGTGCATGATTATAATCAATAAGACTAATCTAAGATAGTACATACAAATTAACTCGACAAGTATGGATAAATACAAGAAAATGGGGTCGTTTGTCTTTTGTGTAACATACCCGCTTAACAAGCGGGAGACCCGGGTTTGATTCCCGGCCGGAATCAAGGAGGGAGGCATTTTGAACTTGGGCGGTTTTCATTAACCGTCCGTGCTGTCCACCCTGAATGAATGCGAGATCTACGATAACAAGGTGGCGCATACTAAAAGCCAAAGAGGAATAGGGGTTTAGTGAGAGTTTAGTCGTATTTGCAATTAGTCTTGTTTGTACCTAGTCTTAGCAATTAAGGGACCTACAGACGATCAACATAGTTTATGTGTGAATTCAAGTGTTTGTTGAACGTCTGTGGGCAGGTTGGATGGTTCAGTCCAACCTGCCTACAAACATTCAACAAACACTGCATTTGACCAACAATGTTGATCGTGTGTAGCCCCCTTTAGTTTTTCCCAGAATTAGTAAAACTAGATTTATCCATACTTATCGAGCAGAAATAAAAATTGAAAAAAAAATGAATGCAACAGCGCATGTCACATAACAGAGAACGACATGCATCAAGTAATTCACGTAATCGTTGAGAAGAAATGAAGTTTAGAGCTTACCCATGTCGCCGCTGCTGGAGGACTCGGTGAAAGAGGGCGTTCCTTCGGTCCAAGTGGGCGTTGAACCTTCAACGGACGCCGGCGGCGTCCACGCCAGCCCCCTCGAGTGACTCGAATGACCAGCACCCGAACTGCCGGACTCGACGCTCAGAGACGACTTGTTCTCCGCCCGCGACTCCAAACGAATATCAGTTATACTACAATACCAAATACACTCTACAGACTAGGCTAAACCACGCGAACCCGTTCAAACAAACTCGTTCGAAAGACTGATACGCGACGATTGTGGTATCTAGTTACCTGACGGTGTCCTCGCGGTAGTTCTTGACCAGGACGTGGTGCGAGGCGACGCGGACTCTGGCCGGCGTGACGGCGGACTCGAGCGGCGTCGCGGCGCTCTTCTGCTCGAGGACTTCGTCGAAGGTGGGCGGGGGGGTGCTGCAGCAGCTGGGCACTACACCTGCACAACAGACACAACGAGACATAGCAAAACTCTACGCCTTACACTCTAGCCACAACATTAAACTAATTATTGCACTAAAAATCAGAGTCAACTCGTTTTAGGACCAGAACAGAAACAAACAAAATAATAAGCCTGAATATATAAATTAAATATGCTCAGCCTTTCCGGAGCTCTATAACAAAAAAATAATAAACACATAAGGTTGTTTCCGCTCGTTAAAATACAAAATGTAATTGCATTTATATGTTATTGTTAAAATGTTATTGGTGATGCTTTAATTCCGGGCATACACGCTACGGTCTACTGGAGAGGTTACATGTACAGGTTTGTCAACCATAAGTAAGAAACTGCACAGGTCTATTCCCACACACGCTGCGGTCAACCAGCGCAGGCAAACCTGCACAGGTAGACAGACCTCTCCGGTGGACCGTTGTGTGTATGGCGGGCATAATGCGCGTACAACCTTAAGAAATTAGACAATAGACAAAAACACGAATTAGATGATAGAAAACTAGTAGATTATGCGAGATATTAGTTTTGTATCTAGCGGCTAAATTCGATTTAGTAAATAAACGAAAGATTTGTTGCAAATTTATCTAAGTTTGAACTTCTATTCTTGTCTACTTAGACTAACTTGTTTATCTTGTCTTGTCTGCCAAAAGCATCTCTGTCTGTCTGGCGTTGTCTATCTCATCTAGTCCGACTAGTCGTGTGAAATATTTAGTTTGGATTGTCTAGTTCTAAGTAGTTATAGTCCATTTTTTTTAAGAATTTTGTGCGACAAAATAAAAAAACTAAAAAAAAACACTCTCTCGGAAAAACAAACAAAACATTTACGTAACTGCGATAAGATCCCAGCGGAAGATTCCGAAAAATAATCGAACCTACAAAAGCACGAAAACTAGTAAACTAGAAAATTTTTGCAAAAAAAAAGTAGAAGGCACATTCAAACGAAAAAAATAAGGATTCGCAAAAATGTTTTCGCATCAAATTTAAATAGCGTGAGGATAAAAGCGAGAGATTAAAGCACACACTTAAAAAGCGTATTTAGACTAAATCGTCCGAATCGAAAACGGGGACGTCGTTGACGGTAATTTTCGGGACGGATATAGTCGGCACGCTGAATTTAGTGTTCAAGGATTCCTCGGAGCACAGATCGAAGAAATTCCGCGATCTTCGCAAATTATTAGATTTCGGCGAGAATTTCTTGGATTCGAACAGTTGGATTTTAGTGCGAATTGGCGAAAAGTTTGCATTTCTTTTGGGAACCGGAGGTGCTTTCGTCTTTTTGAAATACCGTTTGGAAAAACGCGATTTGTATCTTTTTCGCAACTCGATTTGGGGAGGAATTTTGGGGAAGTCGCCGCTCACAGAAATCTGAAGAACATCGTCCTCAAGATTCCGAATTTCAACAACTCCCGTCTCAAAGGAAGGATAAGCGTTTTTAGCAAGCCTGAACGTTCCGTAACGGTACCGATCCGGACAACTAATTTTAAGCATTTCATGCGAAGGCAAGACCGATCCATGCTCAAAATCATGCAGCGCACCTTTGCCGCCATTAACGCCACCTCTTTTGGTTTTCGGGGTGCCCCTGGGGGGTACGGGAGGGGGGACTTTGGGTTTGCTTTCGTTGTTTGCGGAGGCGGCGGACGTTCGGCCGACCAAGACGGCGGGATAGGCGGAGGGAGGGGACGTGACAGGGGTCGACTGTGCAGTCTGCACTTGGGGAGACTGTTGCTGCTGATTGGTTGAGATTGGGGGTGAGAGTTTCAGGGGGATTGTCTCTGTCGGACTCGCTGCGGGAAACAGAGAGAAACATATAACATACAGATTTTCCTTTTCCTGCTCAAAAGCAAAAAAATAATTGTTCAAAAAAACAAAAAAAACAAAAATATTTTGCAGAAAAACGCATTAATTTCGCACATTTAGATTGTACTCTGAATTAAAAATTTGTTTATACGCTCCGACTGTATCAGCATTAGCGCCAAAGGTGACACTTCATGACCAGTTACGTCATTATTCAGTATTTATTTGTATATAATGACATGTTGTGACAAGTGTTGTGTAGAGACAATTTAAAGCTTGGCAAAGAAAGTCAAAATTTCACAAACAAAAAGTTTGACAACAAAGGTTTAAATACAAAATTTGATAAGAAATGTCAATTTTAAGTGTGACAGCAAAATTCTACACTCGTAATTTCCATTTTGAAAACAAAAATCAATCAAAAGTTTGAGAAATAAACTTTAAATTTGAGTTTTAACAATAACATTCAATAAAATGTTTGATAATAAAGTTTTTTAAACACACATTTTGTTAACAAATGTCAGAATGTCAAATTTTGATAACAAATGTCAGAATTAAAAATGTTAGAATTAAAATGTTTTTTAATTCTAACTAATGTCGAAGTTTAAATGGCAGAATCTCTAAAATATCAAATTTTGATAACAAATGTCAAATTTTAAATAGCATAATGTCAAATTTTGATAACAAATGTCGAATTTCAAATGTCATAATGTTAAAAATATCAAATATTCACATAATAGGTAGAATTTTAAATAACAAAAATGCCAAATATTGATAAAAAATATCAAATTTTAAATGTCAGAATGTCAAATTTTGATAACAAATATCGAACTTTCGTTTTAATTTTTTTAATTCTAACTAATGTCGAAGTTTAAATGGCAGAATCTCTAAAATATCAAATTTTTATAACAAATGTCAAATTTTAAATGTCAGAATGTCAAATTTTGATAACAAATGTCGCATTTCAAATGTCATAATGTTAAAAATATCAAATATTGACAAAATAGGTCGAATTTTAAATAACAAAAATGCCAAATATTGATAAATAATATCAAATTTTAAATGTCAGAATGTCAAATTTTGATAACAAGTATCGAACTTTCGTTTTAATTTTTTTAATTCTAACTAATGTCTAAGTTTAAATGGCAGAATCTCTAAAAAATCAAATTTTGATAACAAATGTCAAATTTTAAATAGCAGAATGTAAAATTTTGATAACAAATGCCGAATTTCAAATGTCATAATTTTAAAAAATATCAAATATTCACATAATAGATCGAATTTTAAATAACAAAAATGCCAAATAATGATAAAAAATATCAAATTTTAAATGTCAGAGTGTCAAATTTTGATAACAAATATCGAACTTTCGTTTTAATTTTTTTTAATTCTAACTAATGTCGAATTTTAAATGGCAGAATCTCTAAAAAATCAAATTTTGATAACAAATGTCAAATTTTAAATAGCACAATGTCAAATTTTGAAAACAAATGTCGAATTTCAAATGTCATAAATTTAAAAAATATCAAATATTGAAATAATAAGTCGAATTTTAAATAACAAAAATGCCAAATATTGATAAAAAAATATCAAATTTTAAATGTCAGAATGTCAAATTTTGATAACAAATATCGAACTTGGCAAAATCTCTAAAATGTCAAATTTTGATAACAAATGTCAAATTTTAAATAGCAGAATGTCAAATTTTGATAACTACTAAATTAATTAAATACAAAATTTGATAAGAAATGTCAATTATAAGTGTGACAGCAGAATTCTAAACTCGCAATTTCCATTTTAACATTAAAAATCAATCAAAAGTTTGAGAAAAAAATTAAATTTGAATTTTAACAATCACAATCATTAAAATGTTTGATAATAAAGTTTTTTATACGCACATTTTGTTAACAAATGCCAAATTTTAAATGTCACAATGTCAAATTTTGATAAAATATGTCGAATTTCAAATGTCATAATGTCAAAAATATCAAATATTGATAACATGAGTCGAATTTTAAATGACAAAAATGCCAAATTTTGATGAAAAATATCGAATTTTGAATGTTAGAATGTCAAATTTTGATAACAAATGTCAAATTTTAAATGTAAGAATGTCAAATTCTGATAACAAATGTCAAATTTTAAATGCAAGAATGTCAAATTTTGATAACAAATATCCATTTTTTTTTAATTTTAACAAATGTCGAATTTTAAATGACAGAATCTCAAAAACGTCAAATTTTGATAACACATGTCAAATTTTAAATGTCAGAATAACAAATATCGAATTTTCGTTTCAATTTTTTTTAATGAAAACTAATGTCAAATTTTAAATGACAGAATCTCTAAAATGTAAAATTTTGATAACAAAAATGTCAAATTTTATACGGCAGAATGTCAAATTTTGATAACCACTAAATTAATTAAATACAAAATTTGATAAAAAATGTCAATTCTAAGTGTGACAGCGGAATTCTAAACTGGCAATTTCCATTTTAACAACAAAAATCAATCAAAAGTTTGAGAAAAAAAATTAAATTTGAGTTTTAACAATCACAATCAATAAAATGTTTGATAATAAAGTTTTTTATACGCAAATTTTAAATGTCAATGTCAAATTTTGATAACAAATGTCGAATTTCAAATGTCATAATGTCAAAAATATCAAATATTGATAACATAAGTCGAATTTTAAATGACAAAAATGCCATATTTTGATAAAAATATCGAATTATAAATGTCAGAATGTCAAATTTTGATATCAAATGTCAAATTTAAAATGTCAGAATGGCAAATTTTGATAACAAATATCGTTTTTTTTTTAATTGTAACAAATGTCGAATTTTAAATAACAGAACCTCAAAAATTTCATATTTTGATAACACATGTCAAATTTTAAATGTCCGAATGTCAAATTTTGATACAAATATCGAATTTTAGTTTTAATTTTTTTAAATTTTAACTAATGTCGAATTTTAGATGAAAGAATCTCAAAAATTTCAAATTTTGATAACAAATGTCAAATTTTAAATGGCAAAATGTCAAATTTTGATAACAAATATCAAATTTTAATTTTAACTAATGTCGACTTTTAAATGACAGAATTTAAAAAATGTCAAATTTTGATAACACATGTCAAATTTTAAATGTCAGAATGTCAAATTTTGATAACAAATATCGAATTTTAGTTTGATTTTTTTTTAAATTTAACTAATGTCGAATGTTAAATAACAGAATTTCTAAAATCTCAAATTTTGATAACAAATGTCAAATTTAAAATGGCAGAATGTCAAATTTTGATAACAAATATCAAATTTTATTTTTTTAACAAATTTTAACAAATGTCGAATTTTAAGTGACAGAATGTAAAAAATGTAAAATTTTGATAACACATGTCAAATTTTAAATGTCAGAATGTCAAATTTTGATAACAAATATCGAATTTTAGTTTTGAATTTTTTAAATTTTAACTAATTTCGAATTTTAAATGACAGAATCTCTAAAATCTCAAATTTTGATAACAAATGTCAAATTCAAAATGGCAGAATGTCAAATTTTGATAACAAATATCAAATTTAATTTTTTTTAATTTTAACAAATGTCGAATTTTAAATGACAGAATTTAAAAAATGTCAAATTTTGATAACACATGTCAAATTTTAAATGTCAGAATGTCAATTTTGATAACAAATATCGAATTTTAGTTTTAATTTTTTTTAATTTTAACTAATGTCGAATTTTAAATTAATGACAGAATTTCAAAAATGTCAAATTTTGATAACAAATGTCACATTTTAAATGCCAGAATTCGCAATAAAAAATTGAATCTTTCCGAACAATTTACACATTGATTATATTTTCTCCTCTTGTCGTGTAGTTTCAGTGTGCCGAAAATGAATTCGCTGGGATTTTTTCTTTCCGAGAGGATCGTAGAGAACCGAAAATGCAACTTCTTTCCTGATCAAAATGATGGATTTTTTTGGCGATTTTTTCAGAAAATTTCAGTGCCTTTTTTCATGAAAATCATTATTTATCAAGTGCATGGAAAATTTCAATATTACAAATGACAGGCAATATAAAAAATGACAGAAAATGTCAAAAATGACAGAAAATGTCAAAAATGACAGAAAATGTCAAAAATGACAGGAAAGGTAAAAAATGACAAGATAAATAAAATATAGGAAGAAATGTCAGAATGACAAGAAATATAAAATATAAGAAATGTCGGACATGACAGGAAATATAAAAAAAATCAGTTTTCCCTGCTGGATGCAAATATGGAAAATTTCAGTCAAAAATGACAGGCAATATAAAAAATGACAGGCAATATAAAAAATGACAGAAAATGTCAAAAATGACATGAAAGGTAAAAAATGACAGGAGATATAAAATGTAACAAGAAATGTCAGACATGACAGGAAATATAAAAAGTTTCAAAGTGTTTTCCCTGCTGGTTGCAAATATACTAATTAAATTTTCCTAGCCGCTTCCCCGTTCGCAAGATATGACCTGACAGAATTGGCAATTTTTTTTTCTGTTAAATATTGTATATTTTATTAAATTAATTATTTTTTTATTTTGCCTGTTCTTTTCATACAATGATCTTGGAGACGAAGTTGTCTTTTTGGCCACGGGTGGCGCTAAGCGCGGTTGCGCACGAAGCGAATAAGAGATCCAAAAATACGAATCTCGAATCCTCAAAATTTGTTACAGAAATCTCAAACAAAAAAACCTAAAAATTCCTCAAAAACAAATTTAAACTAGATATCTCGAAATTTAGAGTAGATGTCACAAAATGTAGATTAGATATCTATAAATTCACTTCAGATAATTTCAAATAAAAACAAGAAAATCAATTTTGAATTGTTTCGACAATAAGACTTCATCACAAGATTTACATTAATCCAGACGATTTAAAATTGAAGAAGAAATTTCAAATTTAGAATCCATATTGTAAGAAATTTACAGTTCATATCGCAAGATTGACTGTGGATAAATAAACATTACGTCGAGATTAAGTGTAGACCGATATTTGCGACTAGTCTACATAGTATAGTAGAAAATTAGTAATGGAAACAGTATAAAGGTCGATTCCCATATGCACGACACTCAGCTACGCGAACACGATGTCGTGCGACATCGCTTGTCCAATAATGATTTCATTGTTTTAAGTTCATATTCATTTAAAATAGAGAGACACGTGTTTTACCATTTTTTGAAAATCTTGAAAATTTTGAAGCTTGTTTTGAATATATCTGTCTAAACACTCGGCCAAGTAATAAGATTTGAAAATTATTACGAGGGCCGGATAAAATCAAGTTGAAGGTCAGATCCGGATACGACCTTTAACTTGATTTTATCATTCCCTCGTAATAATTTTCAAATCTAAATTACGCTCTATCTCAATACCAATCTTCACATTACTCACAAGCTAATCAACGTTTAATAAAATAAACCGACCTGAATAAATTTGCTATAAACTATATCTATACACCTTTCCCAGACATTTTTGACATTTCATGTTATTTTTTATATTTCTTATAATTTTTTATCTTTTAGTGTCATTTTTGACATTTCCTGTTATTTTTTATATTTCCTGTCATTTTTTATCTTTCCTGTCATTTTTTACCTTTCCAGTAATTTTTGGCATTTGCTGTTATTTTTTATACATCCTGTCATTTTTTACCTTTCTTGCCATTTAAGACATTTTCAGTTATATTTTATATTTCCAGTCATTTTTTAGATTTTCTGTCATTTTTGACATTTCCTGTTATTTTTTATATTTCCTGTCATTTTTTATCTTACCTGTCATTTTTTACCTTTCCAGTCATTTTTGGCATTTGCGGTTATTTTTTATATATCCTGTCATTTTTTACCTTTCTTGCCATTTAAGACATTTCCAGTTATATTTTATATTTTACCAGTAATTTTTTAGCTTTCCTGTCATTTTTGACATTTCCTGTTATTTTTTATATTTCCTGTCATTTTTCACCTTTCCTGTCCTTTTTTATATTTCCTGTTATTTTTTATATTTCCTGTCATGTCTGACATTTCATGTTATAGTTTATATTTCCTGTTATTTTTTTTGACCTTTCCTGTCAGTTTTGATATTTCCTGTTATTTTTTATATCTCCTGTCATGTCTCACATTTCCAGTTATATTTTATATTTCCTGTCATTTTTTACCTTTCCTATAATTTTTGATATTTCCTGTTATTTTTAATGTTTCCTGTTATTTTTAATATTTCCTGTCATGTCTGACAGGCCCGGGGCCCGCGGGCCGGATCCGACTTTCAACTTGATTTTATCCGGCCCTCGTAATAATTTTGAAATCTAACTCACGCTCTATCTTAATATCAATTTTCACATTACTCACAAGCTATCCAATGTTTTTGATCCGGCCCGCGTGCCGGATCCGACCTTCTACTTGATTTTATCCTTCCCTCGTAATAATTTTCAAATCTAAATTATGCTCTATCTCAATATCAATCTTCATATTACTCACAAGCTAATCAACGTTTAATAAACTAAACCGACCTGAATTAATTTGACTGCTATAAACTATATCTCACCTTTCCCAGTCATTTTTGACATTTCCTGTTATTTTTTATATTTCTTAATAATTTTTCATCTTTTCCTGTCATTTTTGACATTTCCTGTTATTTTTTGTATTTCCTAATAATTTTTCATCTTTCCCTGTCATTTTTGACATTTCCTGTTATTTTTTATATTTCCTAATAATTTTTCATCTTTCCCTGTCATTTTTGACATTTCCTGTTATTTTTTATATTTCCCGTCATTTTTTATCTTTCCTGTCATTTTTTATCTTTCCTGTCAATTTTTATATTACCTGTTATTTTTTATATTTCCTGTTATGTCTGACTATTCCAGTTATATTATATATTTCGTGTCATTTTTTACCTTTCCTATAATTTTTGATATTTCCTGTTATTTTTAATGTTTCAGGTTATTTTTAATATTTCCTGTCATGTCTGGCAGGCCCGCGGGCCGGATCCGACCTTCAACTTGATTTTATCCTTCCCTCGTAATAATTTTCAAATCTAAATTACGCTCTATCTCAATAGCAATCTTCACATTACTCACAACCTAATCAACGTTTAATAAACTAAACCGACCTGAATTAATTTGACTGCTTAAAACTATATCTATACACCTTTCCCAGTGATTTTTAACATTTCCTGCTATTTTTTATTTCTTATAATTTTTTATCTTTCCCTGTCATTTTTCACATTTCATGTTATTTTTTATCTTTCCTGTCATTTTTTACATTTCCAGTCATTTTTGGCATTTGCTGTTATTTTTTATATATCCTGTCATTTTTTACCTTTCTTGCCATTTAAGACATTTCCAGTTATATTTTATATTTCCTGTCATTTTTTAGCTTTCCTGTCATTTTTGTCATTTCCTGTTATTTTTTATATTTCCTGTCATTTTTTACCTTTCCTGTCATTTTTTATATTTCCTGTTATTTTTTATATTCCCTGTCATGTCCGACATTTCCTGTTATATTTTATATTTCCTGTAATTTTTTTACCTTGCCTGTCAGTTTTGATATTTCCTGTTACTTTTGATATTTCCTGTCATGTCTGACATTTCCAGATATATTTTATATTTCCTGTCATTTTTTACATTTCCTGTCATTTTTGATATTTCCTATAATTTGTAACATTTCCTGTTATTTTTAATATTTCCTGTCAAGTCTGACAGGCCCGCGGGCCGGATCCGACCTTCAACTTGATTTTATCCGGCCCTCGTAATAATATTCAAATCTAACTTACGTTATATCTTAATATCAATCTTCACATTACTCACAAGCTATCCATTATGCTTTTGATCCGGCCAACGGGCTGGACCCAACCTTCAACTTGATTTTATACTTCCCTGGTAATAATTTTCAAATCTAAATTACGCTCTATCTCAATAGCAATCTTCACATTACTCACAAGCCATTTAACGTATAATAAACTAAACCGACCTGAATTAATTTGACTGCTGTAAACTATATCTATACACCTTTCCCAGTCATTTTTGACATTTCCTGTCATTTTTTATATTTCTTATAATTTTTGATCTTTCCCTGTCATTTTTGACACTTCCTGTTATTTTTTATATTTCCTGTTATTTTTTATCTTTCCTGTCATTTTTTACCTTTCCAGTCATTTTTGACATTTCCTGTTATTTTTTATATATCCTGTCATTTTTTACCTTTCTTGCCATTTAAGACATTTCCAGTTATATTTTATATTCCTGTCATTTCCTTTTCCTTTTATATTCCTGTCATTTTTAGCTTTCCTGTTATTTTTGACATTTCCAGTTATTTTTTATATTTCCTGTCATTTTTTACCTTTCCTGTCATTTTTTATATTTCCTGTTATTTTTTACATGTCCTGTCATGTCTGACATTTCCTGTAATTTTTTTACCTTTCCTGTCAGTTTTGATATTTCCTGTTATTTTTTATATTTCCGGTCATGTCTGACATTCCCAGTTATATTTTATATTTCCTGTCATTTTTTACCATTCCTGTCATTTTTGACATTTCCTGTTATTTTTTATATTTCTTTTCATTTTTTACCTTTCCTGTCATTTTTTATATTTCCTGTTATTTTTTATATATCCTGTCATGTCTGACATTTCCAGTTATATTTTATATTTCCTATCATTTTTTACCTTTACTGTCATTTTTGACATTTCCTGTTATTTTTTATATTTCTTTTCATTTTTTACCTTTCCTGTCATTTTTTATATTTCCTGTTATTTTTTATATATCCTGTCATGTCTGACATTTCCTGTTATATTTTATATTTCCTGGAATTTTTTTATCTTTCCTGTCAGTTTTGATATTTCCTGTTATTTTTTATATTTCCTGTCATGTCTGACATTTCCAGTTATATTTTATATTTCCTGTCATTTTTTACCTTTCCTATAATTTTTGATATTTCCTGTTATTTTTAATATTTCCTGTTATTCTTAATATTTCCTGTCATGTCTGGTACCCCGGTTGTTTCTGCTGCTGCGTCTGCAGGGAACTCCTCGTCGACTTGATCTACATCTTCAAGGGGGCCAGATTGTACTGCGGAAGACACCACGCCGAGACCATCAAGCCGAGATGTTCAGCCTGCGATGAGTAAACAAACATCCTCCACTAATCCTTGCCTAATCCATTTTTTTTTGAAGATAATGTTGGCTGATGAATGCAAAGAGGCGGAGGGTCGTGCCTGGCACATGAAGCACTTTGCCTGTTCGGAATGTGAGCGTCAGCTGGGGGGTCAAAGGTACATTTTGCGTCTGCACTGTTTCGATGCGATGTTCGCAGAATATTGCGATTCTTGCGGCGAACCGATCGGCGTGGATGACGGACAAATGTCGGCACTGCCACGCGACCGAAACCTGTTTCTGATGTCACACCTGCAGGACGTCGCTGCTGGGGCGACCGTTTTTGCCGAGGTGAGGCGCGATTTACTGTTCGATAGCTTGCAGTAAAGGGGAGCCTCCCACGCCTTCCGACAGTTTTGGTCCTGGAGTTAGACTGCCGAGAAATCGAGGGAAGCGAGTTTAGGCCCGTAATCGTCTCGGAGATTAGTTCCGCCACATGTATGATGCCAATATTCCAGACAAAGCAGTTTGCCTAGATCGCCGAAGATTGGGAGGAGAGCTCTTAAATCTCCCAAAACAGATAACGAGGTGGATAAAGCGCCGTCACGTCCAAAAGGTTTAGACCGGATTTTGCTCGAACGAAACTTGGAACGGTTGATATCTGAACGGACTAGTCAAGATTTCGAAAAATTTCTCCAAGCAAGGGACAGAAGTCGCGTAGCCATAGTGAGAACGTGCCCATTTAAAACAATGTAATCATTATTTGACAGGCGATGTCGCGTAGCTGAGTGTCGCGTATATGAGAATCGGTCTTTAAATGAGCACGTCGCGTAGCCATAGTGAGAACATACCCATTTAAAACAATGTAATCATTATTTGACAAGCGATGTCGCGTAACGTCGCGTAGCCGAGTGTCGCGTATATGAGAATCGGTCTTTAAATGGGCACGTCGCGTAGCCATAGTGAGAACATGCCCATTTAAAACAATGTAATCATTATTTGACAAGCGATGTCGCGTGACGTCGCGTAGCTGATTGTCGCGTATATGAGAATCGGTCTTTAAATGAGCACGTCGCGTAGCCATAGTGAGAACATGCCCATTTAAAACAATGTAATCATTATTTGACAAGCGATGTCGAGTGACGTCGCGTAGCTGAGTGTCGTGTATATGAGAATCTTCCTTAAATTTTGCTATAAAACTACTAACTGTAAATACTAGTATGTTCGGAATGTAATTTCGTTTTTTTTCTCAAAAAAAATTACTTTGCGAAAAAACGCGTATTTCTGCAAAAAAGTGTTAAAATTCAACAAAGCGTTAGGCAACAGTGTGTGAATTCGAAGACTAACAGAAAAAAAAAATACTCAAGTGTGGACAAACTACTAATTAAACTTAAAAATAAAAACAACAAAAAACGAAAGCAAAATAAAATAAGAATCAAGAGTGTCGAAATAAAAACAAACCACAAAATAAAATAAATGAAAAGTTTGTTTAAAAAATAATCGAAGGTGGTTGTGGAAATTTTGATTAAGTTTTTCAAACGTTCGCATGATTAATAGAATTTTGCAAAAAAAAAAAAAATTAATAAACTCACCAGTTTTGCTTCCGTTCTGTTGACTAGAGTTAACTTGAACTTGAGAAGAAGCTATTCCAAAACCAACATAGATTCAAGTATTAGCACAAATCAAGAAAAACAAAATAAGCGAAAAATTAAATTAAAAAAAAGAATAGATTTTTTTTCGCTTGTGCAAATTAGCAGCGCGACTAAAATTAGCTTATTTATTAATTTATAGTTAAACTTACTGTTCGTGTCTAGTTCCTCGTGAGCCCTCAGCGGTCTCGACAGAGACTTTCTCTTAGACGGAGAATGTTTTAACGCTGAAACAAACAAATTTAAGACTATCAGCGATACCGCCCCCACAGTGAAGCGCGTTCACACTACCAACTAAATAGTAAACAGACAGAGAATTTGAAAGAAAAGACAAACGTAAAAGACTAAAACGCTAAAGCTAAGTTTCGAATGCAACAACATTTTTCTCATCAACAAACGCAACATTTTTAATATCTAAATAGTCTACAAGAATCATTTTACTAAATAATCTATTAATCGACACAAACTAATGAGTCTACCAATATACATAGTCTTGTCTAGTCCTACTATATGAGTTGTTCATACAAGTAAAATTTAAAAAAGTATATATAAGGTATTGCAAAAATGATAGGAAATGCCAAAATTTATAGGAAATATTAAAATGGTAGGAAATGTCAAAAATGGCAGGAACGGTAAAAAATGACAGGAAATATAAAATATAACATGAAATGTCAGATATGACAGAAAATATAAGAAATAACAGGAAATGTCAAAAATGACAAGAAAGGTAAAAAATGACAGAAAATATAAAAAATAACAAGAAATGTCAAAAATGACAGGAAAAGTAAAAAATGACAGGAAATATAAAAAAATAACAGGAAATGTTAAAAATGACAGGTAAGGTAAAAAAGGACAGGAAATATAAAAAATAACAGGAAATGTCAAAAATGATAAGGAAAGGTAAAAACTGAAGAGGAAATATAAAAAATAACAGGAAATGTCAAAAATGACAGGAAAGATAAAAACTGAAGAGGAAATAAAAAAAAATAACAGGAAATGTCAAAAATTACAGGAAAGGTAAAAACTGAAGAGGAAATATAAAAAATAACAGGAAATGTCAAAAATGATAAGGAAAGGTAAAAACTGAAGAGGAAATATAAAAAATAACAGGAAATGTCAAAAATGACAGGAAAGATAAAAACTGAAGAGGAAATAAAAAAAATAACAGGAAATTTCAAAAATTACAGGAAAGGTAAAAACTGAAGAGGAAATATAAAAAATAACAGGAAATGTCAAAAATGATAAGGAAAGGTAAAAACTGAAGAGGAAATATAAAAAATAACAGGAAATGTCAAAAATGATAAGGAAAGGTAAAAACTGAAGAGGAAATATAAAAAATAACAGGAAATGTCAAAAATGATAAGGAAAGGTAAAAACTGAAGAGGAAATATAAAAAATAACAGGAAATGTCAAAAATGACAGGAAAGATAAAAACTGAAGAGGAAATAAAAAAAATAACAGGAAATTTCAAAAATTACAGGAAAGGTAAAAACTGAAGAGGAAATATAAAAAATAACAGGAAATGTCAAAAATGATAAGGAAAGGTAAAAACTGAAGAGGAAATATAAAAAATAACAGGAAATGTCAAAAATGACAGGAAAGATAAAAACTGAAGAGGAAATAAAAAAAATAACAGGAAATATCAAAAATTACAGGAAAGGTAAAAACTGAAGAGGAAATATAAAAAATAACAGGAAATGTCAAAAATGATAAGGAAAGTTAAAAACTGAAGAGGAAATATAACAAATAACAGGAAATGTCAAAAATGACAGGAAAGATAAAAACTGAAGAGGAAATAAAAAAAATAACAGGAAATGTCAAAAATTACAGGAAAGGTAAAAACTGAAGAGGAAATATAAAAAATAACACATTGAATTGAAAAATTCACTTGTGTTGTTTTTTACTACACTTATAATATGTAAAAGTGTTATATAACTTATTATTCACAGTTATATAAATTTCTACACATATGTCGAAACTCGAAACTCGAGTCGTGATATGTGTAGAAATTTATATAACTGACTAATAAGTTATATAACATTTTTACGTAGTATAAGTGTGGTATAAAACAAAGTGAATTTTTCAATTCAATGTAAGTATGAATTACCACGTAGTAACTGTCGCAACCATCCTATTCATAAAAAATAACAGGAAATGTCAGACATGGCAGGAAATATAAAAAATAACGGGAAATGTCAAAAATGACAGGGAAGGTAAAAAATCACAGGAAATATAAAATATAACTGAAAATGTCATAAATGGCAGGAAAGGTGAAAAAATGACTGAAATATAAAAAATAACAGGAAATGTCAAAAATGACTGGGAAAGCTAAAAAATGATACGAAATATAAAAAAATAACAGGAAATGTTATATATGACAGGGAAGGTAAATGACAGGAAATATAAAATATAACTGGAAATGTCAGTAGGGAGAGATAATATCTTCTAAAACCAACCTCCACCTACGACCTTGAAATCACTAGTTCTGAACTTGACAGGTAGATGGCGCTAAAGCTGGTTAAAAGCTGTTTAAAGTTGGTTAAAATCTGTTGAAATCCGATTAAACCTGATTAAAGGCGACCTGAACGCCGTTTTCCGGCCCCGACGTGGATCAGCTTTTAATCCGCTTTCAATCAGCTTTTAAACAGCATATAATCAGCTTTAGTTTAAAGCTGATTGAAAACTGATTAAAAGCTGATCCATGCCGGGGCCGGAAAACGGCGTTCAGGTCGCTGTTAATCAGGTTTAATCGGATTTTAACAGATTTTAACCAACTTTAAACACCTTTTACCCAGCTTTAGCGCCATCTACGGGTAAAGTTCAGAACTACTGATTTCAAGGTCGTAGGTGGAGGTGGTTTTAGAACATACTATCTCTACCTACTAATGTCATAAATGGCAGGAAAGGCAAATAATGACTGAAAATTTGAAAAATAATAGGAAATGTCAAAAATGACTGGGAGAGGTCAAAAATGATAGGAAATATAACAAATAACAGGAAATATGTTAAATATGACAGGGAAGGTAAAAAATGACAAGAAATATAAAATATAACTGGAAATGTCATAAGTGACAACAAAGATAAAAAATGACAGGAAATATAAAAAATAACGGGAAATGTCAAAAATGACTGGGAAAGGTAAAAAATGATAGGAAATATAAAAAATTACAGGAAATGTAAAAAATAACAGAAGGTAAAAAATGATAGGAAATATAAAAAATAACAGAAAATGTTAAATATGACAGGAAAGGTAAAAAATTACAGGAAAAATAAAATATAACTGGAAATGTCATAAATGACAAGAAAGATAAAAAATGACAGGAAATATAAAAAATAACAGGAAATGTCAAAAATGACTGGGAAAGGTAAAAAATGATAGGTAATATAAGAAATTACAGGAAATGTAAAAAATAACAGGAGAAGATAAAAAATGATAGGAAATATAAAAAAAAGGAAATGTCAGACATGACAGGAAATATAAAAAATAACAGAAAATGTTAAATATGACAGGGTAGGTAAAAAATTACAGGAAAAATAAAATACAACTGCAAATGTCATAAACGGTAGGTGAGGTAAAAAATGACAGGAAATGTCAAACATGACTGGGAAAGGTAAAAAAAATGATAGGAAATATAAAAAATTACAGGAAATGTAAAAAATGACAGGGAAAGGTAAAAAATGATAGGAAATATAAAAAATTACAGGAAATGTCAGACATGACATGAAATATAAAAAATAACGGGAAATGTTAAAAATGACAGGGAAGGTAAAAAATTACAGGAAAAATAACATATAACTGGAAATGTCATAAATGACAGGAAAGTTAAAAAACGACAGGAAATATAAAAAATAACATTAAACGTCAAAAATGACAGGAAAGGTAAAAAATGACGAGATATAAAAAATAACGGAAATGTCAGACATGACAGGAAATATAAAAAATAACAGGAAATGTTATATATGACAGGGAAGGTAAAAAATGACAGGAAATATAAAATATAACTGCAAATGTCAGTAGGGAAAGATAATATCTTCTAAAACCACCTCCACCTACGACCTTGAAATCGCTAGTTCTGAACTTGACCGGTAGATGGCGCTAAAGCTGATTAAAAGCTGTTTAACGCTGATTCAAAGCTGTTGAAAGCCAATTAAACCTGATTAAAAGCGACCTGAACGCCGTTTTCCGGCCCCGACATGGATCAGCTTTTAATCAGTTTTCAATCAGCTTTAAACAAAAGCTGATTATATGCTGTTTAAAAGCTGATTGAAAGCAGTTTAAAATCTAATCCATGTCGGGACCGGAAAACGGCGTTCAGGTCGCTTTTAATCAGGTTTAATCGGCTTTCAACAGCTTTTAATCAGCTTTAAACAGCTTTTAACCAGCTTTAGCGCCATCTAGCAGTCAAGTTCAGAACTACTGATTTCAAGGTCGTAGGTGGAGGTGGTTTTAGAACATACTATCTTTCTCTACTAACGTCATAAATGACAGGAAAGGCAAATAATGACTGAAAATTTGAAAAATAATAGGAAATGTCAAAAATGACTGGGAGAGGTCAAAAATGATAGGAAATATAAAAAATAACAGGAAATGTTAAATATAACAGGGAAGGTAAAAAAATGACAGGAAATATAAAATATAAATGGAAATGTCATAAATGACAACAAAGATAAAAAATGACAGAAAATATAAAAAATAACGGGAAATGTCAAAAATGATTGCGAAAGGTAAAAAATGATAGGAAATATAAGAAATTACAGGAAATGTAAAAAATAACAGGAGAAGGTAAAAAATGATAGGAAATATAAAAAATAACAGGAAATGTCAGACATGACAGGAAATATAAAAAATAACAGGAAATGTTAAATATGACAGGGAAGGTAAAAAATTACAAGAAAAATAAAATATAACTGGAAATGTCATAAATGGCAGGAAAGGTAAAAAATGACAGGAAATATAAAAAATAACAGGGAATATAAAAAATAACAGGAAATGTCAAAAATGACTGGGAAAGGTAAAAAAATGATAGGAAATATAAAAAATTACAGGAAATGTAAAAAATGACAGGGAAAGGTAAAAAATGATAGGAAATATAAAACATTACAGGAAATGTCAGACATGACAGGAAGTATAAAAAATAACGGGAAATGTCAAAAATGACAGGGAAGGTAAAAAATTACAGGGAATATAAAAAATAACAGGGAATATAAAAAATAACAAAAAATGTCAAAAATCACTGGGAAAGGTAAAAAATATGATAAGAAATATAAAAAATTACAGGAAATGTAAAAAATAACAGGAGAAGGTAAAAAATGATGGGAAATATAAAAAATAACAGGAAATGTCAGACATGACAGGAAATATAAAAAATAACAGAAAATGTTAAATATGACAGGGAAGGTAAAAAATTACAGGAATAATAAAATATAACTGGAAATGCCATAAATGGCAGGAAAGGTAAAAAATGACAGGAAATATAAAAAATAACAGGGAATATAAAAAATAACAGGAAATGTCAAAATTGACTGGGAAAGGTAAAAAATATGATACGAAATATAAAAAATTACAGGAAATATAAAAAATAACAGGAAATGTCAAACATGACAGGAAATATATAAAATAACAGAAAATGTTAAATATGACAAGGAAGGTAAAAAATTACAAGAAAAATAAAATATAACTGGAAATGCCATGAATGGCAGGAAAGGTAAAAATGACAGGAAATATAAAAAATAACAGGGAATATAAAAAATAACAGGAAATGTCAAAATGCCTGGGAAAGTTAAAAAAATGATAAGAAATATAAAAAATTACAGGAAATGTAAAAAATAACAGGAGAAGGTAAAAAATGATAGGAAATATAAAAAATAACAGGAAATGTCAGACATGACAGGAAATATAAAATAACAGAAAATGTTAAATATGACAAGGAAAGTAAAAAATTACAAGAAAAATAAAATATAACTGGAAATGCCATGAATGGCAGGAAAGGTAAAAAATGACAGAAAATATAAAAAATAACAGGGAATATAAAAAATAACAGGAGATGTCAAAATTGACTGGGAAAGGTAAAAAAAAATGATAGGAAATATAAAAAATTACAGGAAATGTAAAAAATGATAGGGAAAGGTAAAAAATGATAGGAAATATAAAAAATTACAGGAAATGTAAAAAATGAAAATCGAAATGTCAGACATGGCAGGAAATATAAAAAATAATGAGAAATGTTAAAAATGACAGGGAAGGTAAATAAATGACAGGAAAAATAAAATATAACCGGAAATGTCAAAAATGATAGGAAAGGTAAAAAATGACAGGTAATATAAAAAATGACAGGAAATGTTAAACATGACAGAAAATATCAAATTTGTAAAGAATTGTAAAATTGACGGTTAAATATACATAGAAAATTAATATTTCAGCCGTCAAGCCGTCACTTGTCAAGTTTAATTATTTAATTTATCACGGTTGTTTCGATGAAATCTTAAGACAATTTAATTAAGAACTAAATGTTTTTAATTTTACATCTAAAACTGCATACTTTGGACTATGTAGTCAAAATTAAATTGTTGTAGTTTGCTTATTTTGTCAACTTGTTTAAGTAACTTACTCTACCAATTGGCACTGAACCTAATCATTCTACTAATCTATATAGACGTATCACATGTGTTGTTTATTCAAATAAAACGTCAAAAGGGATTGCCAAAATGACAGGAAATCTCAAATTTGATAGGAATTGTAAAATTGACATAACATATCGTCGCTGCGCCTGCCAAATACCATATGTGCATTTTATCTTTTTTTGCACTAAAAATTATCTCCGTTTCGTTCTCTATCTGTTGGTAGAGTTCTTTTTGTGTTATTGGAACTAGCAACAATTCTAACAAATTCCATATGTATTTCGACCGTTAAGAAAAAATCGTATGTGTAGAAATGCACATAAAGGATTTGTGTTCGCCTGCGGCTCGTGCTTTAAACTTCGCAACTCATGCACAAAAGCCCTTCTTCACGCACTTGTATCATAAACTACTATTATCATTCAACAAAGATCCAACCATTTTTTAAGAAAAAATGTTTAATTTATACATTAAAACTAATACTACTAAATTTAGTCTACGTTTCGATTTCTAGTCTAATACAAATTGGAATTTCTCTTTTAAACAAATGAATGTAGATCGGCAAGTAAACAAAAAATAATTGCAAATGTAGACTAAGACATGGATTAAGAGAATGAGAAAAATGTCATCGCATAAGCTAATTAGTTAACTTAAATGTTTAAACTTCTTATTGGTTTTTATGAAAACGAGTTAATTAAATAGTTTAGTGTAGAAAAAAAGGAACAGAAAAATATTTACAATTTGTCAAATAAATAACAGAAAAAAAAAACGGTTTAGAAGAAATGATAAAAAAAAATTATACACAGAAATATTATTTTTTTTTAGTTTTTGTCCAACATATAACAAAAAAACAAAGAGCACACAAAGATCAAACATAATTCCGGTAACGAATCGAACCATACGCGTCAAATCTATCCCAGATATCAAGAGTATGGATAGATGATATGTTCTGGCGCCTCCTCCCCACCTTCCCACCTGCGACCTTGAAAACTTCCGGTGCTTTCAATCAGCTTTAAACAGCTTTCTATCTGCTTTAACATCTTTCAATCAGCTTTAAACAACTTTCAATCAGCTTTAAACATCTTTCAATCAGCTTTAAACAGCTTTCAATTTAAAGCTGTTTAACGCTGATTGAAAGCTGTTTGAAGCTGATAGAAAGCTAAACGATGATTGTGAGACCTTTATTATGTGGTAATCCATGAATAATAAATAATAATGAATAATAAAATAATAAAAAGACGAAATTACTATGTTTTTACCACAAAAACTTTATTTGATTAGACAAACAGTTCACGACTTAAGTTTCGACTTATTAGGGTCATTGTCAAGTGAGTACAAACTAAAGGAAAAATTGCATTTATACACACAGATTCTATGGAACAATGCGTGGGAAAATACAGCTAATTACCTATAAATCCATGTAAATTTTAATCCATTTAAATTATAGGTAATTAGCTGTATTTTCCCACGCATTGTTCCGTAGAATCTACACACAGATTCTACGGAATCAATTTTTCCTTTAGTTTGTACTCACTTGACAATTCTTCTTTTTATTATTAATATGGATTACAACATAGTAAAGGTCTCAACCATCGTTTAGCTTTCTATCAGCTTTAAACAGCTTTCAATCAGCATTAAACAGCTTTAAATTGAAAGCTGTTTAAAGCTGATTGAAAGATGTTTAAAGCTTATAGAAAGCTGTTAAAAGCTGATTGAAAGTACCGGAAGTTTTCAAGGTCGCATGTGGGAGGGTGGGGAGCAGGCGCCAGAACGTATCATCTATCCCGACTATCAAGTAACCCAAAAAGCTATTCACAATGGCAAAAGTAGATTTTTCGAGTGTGTCAGTCTTTGGGTCACGTGAGAGGATCGTCGCGAGTGGTTCGATCGGTTACCGCAACTGCATTTTTTGGTCAAGACACAACACAACCGTGCAGATTGAGTCAAAGTTAAATTAGCAACCCAAGTTTTAATCAGTTAGTCTAGTTATCAAGCCTCAATAATACTAGCGAAATGATTAATTACACACTGAATGTTAATTTTGTGATATGTTCGACGAGATTCACAAGACAGAATTATTTCAGCGAAATTTGGCAAAGAAATTTTAGTCCAACTTTTTCCAAAAATATGTGTGCAATAAAATACAGAAAGTTTATTAAACAATTATTAATCTGAACAAAAATGTTTGATAGTTTTAAAAATCTAAGAAACTTACAAATATTCAGAATTTTATCAATATTGTTGCCATTTGGTGAATTTAATCTGTATTTTTGTTTTATATTCAAGTAACTTTTTTCTTTTATATTCAAGCAACTAACTATATTTGAATTTAGCGCCATATTTTGTAACTAGATTGAACATTTGTCATAGTGTAAATCAAGTTTCAAGTTACTGCATTCTTAAAAAAATGGACTATAGAGCAGCTAGAGCAGGCATATCAAACTCATATGATATTGGGAGCCACACGATCTATTTTGTACTAAGTTGAGGGCCGCTACTTTTTAGAAGATATTTGACATCGTTTGTTGGAAAGCAAGTTGTTAAGTCCCTTTAAAAGATACAAGGTCCTTATTGGTCGCCTCCTCCCCACCTACTGTGGAGAGAGAGGGTAGTTTTAGTTTAGTTGAGTAAAAATAAAAACCCGGGCGGCAAAGTGTGTTTGAAGACACAAAACCGAACGTTTCGGTGCATTTTCTTTGTTGTTAATATAGTTGAAATAAATGTTAAAAAACCACAAAGATTTTTAAATTTGGTCCTTCGAACTAAGTTAGAATCCGTGATTCTAACTCCACATCCCGATTCCGTAACACGAGTCATAACACAAGTCATCATCAATATATTGTTGAATATCTTGAGCTGATGCAATTTTGAAATTTGATGATATATGTTGATCGGTTAATTGACCTTTCTGATTTTTTGTTATTTTTCATTAAAGAAAATAGTTGCTCGTAAAAATAAGTAACGCCGTAAAGTAAACAGTAACGCCTAAGAAACATTTTAGGAAACCGCCCACAGATAAATAAATATATATATATATATATATATATATATATATATATATATATATATATATAAAATTCTGGAATTCCAACTTCCATACATTTTTCCTTCCTCAAAGAATCACATTGGATATCAATTAATTCCATTTGTACACGAAGGTGGACTGAAAACTGTCCACCTTCGTGGCACTCAACAACAATCAGGAAAAAAAACATTGCTTTTTCAGATCATGTCTTTCCGATAACTTGAGTGATTAGTCATATGCAGACGCGTTTCGAGATTTATCTCATCAGTGCAGCTTTGCTTTTATGAATAAGAATTTTTAAAACACTTACTTGAAACCCACGTAGATGACTATGGGTTAGATTTTTGATTTGATATTTCGAAGAAAGGTTGAATATAGGTGATTTAAGCAATAGATGACACCTTTCAGAGTAAGATATTTTTTTCTTCTTTTCGTTCTCGCCAAAGTAGGTAACAATTTTTTTTTGAAAGAGTTACTATTATCAAATAGCGTTGTAACAACATGATTTTTGCTTTGAATCTTAAGATTAAGTTGATTAAGAGACTTGCAATATCAACTGAGAAAGCCAAGTCCTTTATCCATTGTCCATCTTTTAATTCAGCACATTCATAATTTTTTGTTTCCAACAAAATTATGATTTCGTCTAGCAATTAGAATCGTTTTAACACTCTATGACTCTAAAGCTATCGAACTTCCGTATAATTTGGTAAATCGGTATATTCACATTCTATATCTTCCAAAAATAAATCAAATTGACGATGATTAAGTCCACGTACTCGAATATAATTTACAATTTCGGTGACTATTTCTAAAACATGTCCGATATTTAAAACTTTGGAGCACAGTACTTGCTAGTGAATAAAACAATGAAAATGTTTAAAATTATTATTCCCATGCTGTTTACATGCTTCTATTAAACTCGCAATAACTCCTTTAGTAATACCGATTATAGTATACCATATTGTATACCAGGGTATATTATGATACACCATCAGTTGCAAGACAAGCGAACTTGGATTGGAACTAGGAATGATTTCCAAAAGTTCTTCCAAAAGTTAGGAAACACATCAAAAAAACCTTACTCTTAACCATAGGTGGGCATTAACTCGTTAATCAGCGGTCCCGTTCCGGGGCAGCGGTCCCGTTCGCCGAAAGGTGCTGTTTCGCCGTTTCTGGGCACACCGACTCGAAACTACACGCGTTCGATTCCCAGCGGATGCCCGTGTCTTTTTGTAATTGATCCCCATCAAACCTCTAACGTATGACTTGAACTTCAGCTTTTTTTGCACTGTTATTTGATATGTTCCCCATCACTTCGCAGCTGAATTCGACTTTTATGGTACGATTCAACGCTTCTCGCCGTTACACATATTTGGTTACCCCTCGCGGCTTCCTGTGCGCTCCCCTGCACCCAGTGCGTCCGAAATGCCAAAATAAAATCTGCAACCGTCTCTTTGGCCGCCAATTTGCGAATTCAAAAATCACCGGCATAAATTTTAGTGCGCGGTGCGCAGCACAGATGCTGCAATTTGAAAAACTGAACCACATTTGAGTCGGGCACCCCGTTCCGGAAATATCACTACAAATGTGCAGGGTGCAGAGTAAAAGTGCACCCTCGAGTTTGCCCTTCTCTGGGTTATACATGCGGCGGCGGTCTCTCGATTTTTCAACGCTGTTCGGTAGAATGAAGCTTTATCTTTGCGGCAGTGTAGTCAGTGCCCGCCGTTGAGCACCGCGGCGTCGGGTTATGGTCAACCAAAGATTTCGAGATATTTCGACTTTTTTTTAAACACGCCGGCAAACCACGAAGACGCAGTCTATTCAGAAAACCGACACTTTCACCGTGTAGCCCAGTCCTTTTTCTACCTGGGGTGAGAGTTTGGCTACGTGCACCCCGTCGAGACGCGCATTATGGTCTGGCTTCGCGTCGCAGCGATCACGGAGTCGCCTGCCATAGGTGTCAGGTCCCGTTCGCCGCTAACGTATGACTTGAACTTCAGCTTTCTTTTTGCATTGTTATTTGACATGTTCCCCATCACCTCGCAGCTGAATTCGACTTTTACGGTACGAGGCAATGCCGCTCGCCGTTACACGTATTTTGGTACCCATCGCGGCTTCCTGTGCGGCCCCCTTCACCCAGTGCGTCCAAAATTAAATCTGCAAGCGTCTCTTTAACTCGTCTCGTCAATCTCGCCAATTTGCGAGTTCGAGAATTACCGGTAAAAATTTTAGTGCGTGTTGCGCAGAATAGATGCGGCAATTTGAAAACCCGATCCACATTTCAGTGGGGCACGCCGTTTCGGAAATATCACCACAAATGTGCAGTATGCAAAGTAAAATTGCACCGCCCAGTTTGCCGCTCTCTGGGTTGAACGTGCGGCGGCTGGCTCTCGATTTTTCAACGCTGTTCGGTAGACTGAACTTTATATTTGCGGCAGTGTAGTCGGCGCCGCCGTTGGGCACCGCGGTGTCGGGTTATGGTCGACCGAAGACTTCGAGATATTTCGACTCTTTTTTTAACATGCCCGCAAACTACGAAGATACAGTCTATTCAGAAAACCGACACCTTCACCATGTCTATGTAACCCAGTATCTACCATGTAACCCAGCCTATTTTCTACCTAGGGTGCTAGATTGGCCATTTTGCGACTTAAATTCTCGACGGGGCGATTTTTGCAAAAAAATCTGGGACTAAAAACGTTCTTCCCAAAACCAAAATATACAGAAGTTCCTTAGTTTTTTGCCGATTCTTTTAATTTATGACATTTAGCGAACCGTTCAAGTTTTTTAAGTTATTTTTGCAAACTAAGGTTTCGCCAAAAAACTCTCCACCACCGACGCTCAGCTGCAAAACAACTATCAACTGTCTTTTCAGTCAATTCAAACACCCGTTTGTCGATAAAATCGATATTTCCTCAACTTTTCGGGATATTTTGCCAACGGTAGTGGATAGAACGGACTGTTATTAAGATTTCCTGAAAATTTCGCGTTCCTCCGGTCTGTCGTTTGAGATTTGTGAGTCGAAACAGTAACCTTTAACCCCTTTTCCCATAAGAACCTGTGTAAATTTCGCAAGTTCGTATCTTTCTATTTAAATATCT
Source organism: Phosphuga atrata (assembly GCA_944588485.1). Classification (NCBI taxonomy): domain Eukaryota; kingdom Metazoa; phylum Arthropoda; class Insecta; order Coleoptera; family Silphidae; genus Phosphuga; species Phosphuga atrata. Next base: position 110,991,258 of record OX155892.1, on the reverse strand, counting down.
TTCTATTTAAACCTAACTGCGGGAACCGTACGAATCGGCACCACCCTCGGCATGCCATACACAGGGGACTTTTGTTAAGATTTCCTGAAAATTTCACGTTCCTCCGGTCCGCCGTTTGGGATCTGTGAGTCGAAACAATAACCTCTAACCTGTTTTTCCTATAAGAACGTGTGTAAATTTCGCAAATTCGTATCTTTCTCTTTAAATATCTTTCTATTCTAACCTAACTGCGGGAACCGTACGAATCGGCACCACCCTCGGCATGCCATACACAGGGGACTTTTGTTAAGATTTCCTGAAAATTTCACGTTCCTCCGGTCCGCCGTTTGGGATCTGTGAGTCGAAACAATAACCTCTAACCTGTTTTTCCTATAAGAACGTGTGTAAATTTCGCAAGTTCGTATCTTTCTCTTTAAATATCTTTCTATTCTAACCTATCTGCGGGAACCGTACGAATCGGCACCACCCTCGGCATGCCGTACGCAGGGGACTTTTGTTAAGATTTCCTGAAAATTTCGCGTTTCTCCGGTCCGCCCTTTGAGATTTGTGTGTCGAAATAGTAACCTTTAACCTGTTTTTCCCATAAGAACGCATGTAAATATCCAAGTTCGTATCTTTCTATTTAAATATCTTTTTATTCTAACCTAACTGCGGGAACCGTACGAATCCGCACTACCCTCGGCATGCCGTACACAGGGCACGACTTATAGAAAACCAAGCCGTAACGAAAGGGTTAAGTGAATAGCCATCTGCAGACGCGTTTCGAGATTTATCTCGTAGTAGTCGTTTCAACATGAGATTTGTTTTGTAGTCTTAAAAAGACTTAATAATATTATAGAGCTACGAAAAGGTGGAATATATTTCGAAGTCTTAAAAAGACTTAATAATATTATAGAACTACGAAAAGGTGAAATATATTTTGACGTCTTAAAAAGATTTAATAATATTATAGAGCTATAAAAATGAGCTACCAAAAGCAGTATACGTTTTGGATGGTTAACTTTTAACGGTTAACTTTAACTTGCGTCAAATTTTCAAAATTTTAACGCTTTAACGAAGTTAACTTTTTTATGAACGAGTTAACGATTAACGAAGTTAACTTTTGGATTAACTGTGCCCACCTGTGCTCTTAACTTAACATCGCAGCCGCGAATAAAAAAGGCCAACTGAGCAACAGAGTAGGCTTGAAATGTTGATATTATTAAGTTATGCTGATATCTCAAATTCTCCGCTATTTCATGAACTGTTTGATACAGTATTTCGACTTAAACTTACACTTTTAATTATTTTTTTTCTTTGTGCTGGATATAATACTTACGCCGTTTATCAAAAAAAATTAAAACGTCTCGGCGCGCCGCAATCTATGTATTGTCGGGCCGCATGCGGCCCGCGTGTTTGACATGCCTGAGCTAGAGTTAGAAATGCCTGAGCTAGAAATACAGCTAATCAAATTAGTGATAAATGTGTAAATTAAATTTTACGCAAGTTGCAAAATTTCAACAAATTAGGGTTAAATAGTGACATTGATGAAATACAATGCCATTTTGACATTTGATGATGCAACTGTCATAACACAATTTGACAATTATTAATTATTGACATGGAGGCGGTGGTAGTGTAGTAGACAAGATATCACAATACTAAGTACTAAGCCATAAATCCCAAATTCAAATCTTGGTACACAGTATGGAAATAAGCCACCGTCCTCCATTGTATGGCTCTGGCAAAGCCATCACAGTATAAATATGGCTAAAAATAGCGTCACCAACATTAAAAACTATAAGAGCCCCTATAATCTTGACACCCAAAAAAAAACGTGGTCTGTTAGAAAAGTATCCGACCTTTTTTTTTATTTTGAAAACCTAATGGATTTGAATCAAGCGCGCTTGCATGAGCCGACCTTGAACCTTCGTGCGCATGAGTGAATTTTTTCCTGCCTGTAGATAGCGTCAGTTGCTGTCGAGCAGTGTTCGAGTGACGTAGTGTGTACTGTTTTCGTCGGTTTTTCAATGCAACTAAAATTCTACGTCGCCTACGTGATGCTGTGCCGCGCAAGCGATTGGAGTTGTGGTCATCAGGAAATTGGCGACTCCATCAAGACAATGCTCCAGCACATTCTTCGCACTTGGTTCACAATTTTTTGACTCCTCTAGTTCGACAGGCTCTCTTTACTCATCTGATTTGGCCCCTGCTACTTCTGACTATTCCCCAAAGTCAAGAGGCCATTGAAAGGAACGCGATTTCAGACAAGAGAGGACATTACGGCTGCAACGACAGCCGAGCTAAAGTCGATTCCGAAAGAGGCTTTTTCGGAATGATTCCAACAATGGCGGCACCGCTGGGAGAAGTGTGTGGAGTCCGAAGGAGACTACTTTGAGGGTGATTAGGTTCCCAACGCTCCAGGTATGCCAGTTTTTTTTTACCGGCTAAAGGTCGGATACTTTTCTAACAGACCACGTAGAAGAGATTCAAAGGATTATATTATACAATCTATAATTACTGAGATGACTTTGTCAGTTTGACAGACGACAAATTTAATTTTAATATATTTTTTCTATTTTGCGTCTATAATGAAAGCATTACAGCACTCATATGGGTTTGTTAATAGCTCGCCGAGTGCGATACAATTTTCTTAATATGTACCGGCGATTTTTTAAATTAGAAATTGCATAAAAAGGCGCAAAATGGAAAAAATAGTATTAAAGAACTAGTTCAATAAGCGTGATTTTTCAGCAAGCGTCCATGTTTAGAAAAACTTTTCTTTTTTTCTAAACTTGGGCGCGTGCTGAAAAATCACGCTTATTGAACTAGTTCTTTAATACACTATTTTCTATTTTGCGTCTATAATCAAGTCATTAAAGCACTCATATGGGTTCGTTAATGGCTCGCCGAGTGCGATATTTTCTCCCATAAAAATTTCTCAATATGTATCGGCGATTTTTTTATTTAGAAATGGCATAAAAGGGCGCAAAATAGAAAAAAAGTATTAAAGAACTAGTTCAATAATATACTAATATTCTATTCTATTTCTTATTATGACATTGTGCAAAAAGTTGTCTGATGATATAATTTTGTCAATTTAAATTATTAATAGTATTTGCACGGGTTGTGTCATTTTGACAGGCATTCAAAACACATTTAATTTGACGTGATTTAATGAATTATTTTCTAGTCTAAATGTGACATTTTGGAAAAAGTTGTCTAAACTGGACTTTTTTTGATAATAAAATTATGACGGAAACAACAAATTTTGACATTCTTTTTTTTATTGTAAGAAAATTAAAAAACAACAACGAAAATACGAAAGCCAAAAAACTTAATAAAAAAAAAACTAAAAACAAAAATTGAATGAAAAAAATTAACTTTTGTTTTGCTTTTTTTTCTTTTAAATTAAATAAAATTATTTGTTCGTATTAATTAATTTGTTTGATTATTTTTAATTTTTTTTTTTTTTTGGGACGTTACCTATGTAGCTTGTAACCAATGTGCGGAATTTGCGATGGTTGCCTTTAACTTCGGGCAAATCCACTACATGAAGCATTGAAACACACACAGAGATAGAATCAGAGAGCCCCAAATTGGAATCATCATAATAATCATAAATTAAAACTAGCTACAGCGTTAATCGGCCAACACAACAAAGTCAATCATAATAAAAAATAAAAAAAATCAAACGAAAAATAAAAACACAAATTATTAGAACTTCCAATCTCAATACTAATTAAATGTCAAAAATGGTAGATAAGGGATTGCCAAAATTACTTGGATTTGATATATTTAAATTTATTAAAACAAATTTTACATTTATTCAAAATTTTTAGGTTTATTGACAAATTTGACATTTATTGACAAATTTGACACTTATTGACAAATTTGGCATTGGCTAATATAGCTATTAGCCATAATTGGCAATTATTTCTTAACAAATTTGACATTTATTGAAAAATATAAACAAATTTCACATTTATTGACAAATTTGGCATTGACTAATTTGGCATTTATTTTTTAACAAATTTGACATTTATTGACAAATATAAACAAATTTTATATTTATTGACAAATTTGACACTTATTGACGAATTTGGCATTGGCTAATTTGGCATTTATTTCTTAACAAATTTGACATTTATTGACAAATATAAACAAATTTGACATTTATTGATAAATTTGACACTTATTGACAAATTTTTCATTGGCTAATTTGGCATTTATTTCTTAACAAATTTGACATTTATTGACAAATATAAACAAATTTAACGTTTATTGACAAATTTGGCATGCGCTAATTTGGCATTTATTTTTTAACAAATTTGACATTTATTGACAAATATAAACAAATTTGACATTTATTAACAAATTTGGAATTGACTAATTTGGCATTTATTTTTTAACAAATTTGACGTTTATTGACAAATATAAACAAATTTGATATTTATTGACAAATTTGACACTTATTGACAAATTTGGCATTGGCTAATTGGGCATTTATTTCTTAACAAATTTGACATTTATTGACAAATATAAACAAATTTGACATTTATTGATAAATTTGACACTTATTGACAAATTTTTCATTGGCTAATTTGGCATTTATTTCTTAACAAATTTGACATTTATTGAAAATATAAACAAATTTAACATTTATTGACAAATTTGGCATGCGCTAATTTGGCATTTATTTTTTAACAAATTTGACATTTATTGACAAAATATGTAGAAATAAATAAAGTAAAAATGTCGAACCCACTATATAATTGAGGTTTATATAGTGGGTTCGACATTTTTCCTTTATTTATTTCTACATATTGAATTAAAAGCCCCACTTTGAGCCATGGATCTATTCAATGTTTTTTATTGACAAATATAAACAAATTTGACAATTATTGACAAATTTCACATTTATTGACAAATTTGATATTTATTGACAAATGGCATTTATTTTTTAACAAATTTGACGTTTATTGACAAATATAAATGTCAAATTTGCTAAAAAATAAATACTAAATTAGCCAATGCCAAATTTGTCAATAAATGTCAAATTTGTCAATAAATGTCAAATTTGTCAAAAAATGTCAAATTTGCCAATAAATGTCAAATTTGTTAATAAACGTAAAAATTTTGAATAAATAAAAAATTTGTTAATAAATGTCAAATTTGTCAAATAATTTAAAATTTGACAATGAATATAAAATTTAATAGTGATAGGGACAAATTTGGCATTGGCTAATTTGGCATTTATTTAACCTTTTCTTTTTATTTGGCCTTTCTCGTTACATGCTTTGACATAGCGAAAGGCTAACACAATGCATCTTGAGCGCTGTGTGCTAAAGAGTAACAGAAGATTTCCGTGTCCCTCCCTTGATTTAATTAGTAAAGCTGTCCCAAAGTAGATGTCACAAAAGTCCCAAAGTGGATAACTTTTCAATTTGGCATTTATTTTTTAACAAATTTGACATTTATTGACAAATATAAACTAATTTGACATTTACTGACAAAATTGGCATTGGCTAATTTGGCATTTATTTTTTAACAAATTTGACATTTATTGACAAATATAAACAAATTTGACATTTACTGACAAAATTGGCATTGGCTAATTTGGCATTTATTTTTTAACAAATTTTACATTTATTGACAAATATAAACAAATTTGACATTTATTGACAAATTTGGCATTGGCTAATTTGGCATTTATTTTTTAACAAATTTGACATTTATTGAAAAATTTTACATTTATTGATAAATGGCATTTATTTTTTAACAAATTTGACATTTATTAACAAATATAAATGTCAAATTTGTTAAAAAATAAATGCTAAATTAGCCAATGCCAAATTTGTCATTAAATGTCAAATATGTCAATAAATGTCAAATTTGTCAAAAAAAGTGAAATTGTCAAATTTGCCAATAAATGTCAAATTTGTTAATAAACGTAAAGTTTTTGAATAAACGGAAAATTCGTTAATAAATGTCAAATTTGTCAAATAGTTTAAAATTTGACAATGAATATAAAATTTAAAAGTGATAGGGACAAATTTGGCATTGGCATTATTTAATCTTTTTTTTATTTGACCTTTCTCGTTACTTGTTCTGACATAGCGAAAGGCTCACACAATGCATCTTGAGAGCTGTGTGCTAAAGAGTAACAGAAGATTTCCGTGTTCCTCCCTTGATTTAATTAGTAAAGCTGTCCCAAACTTTTCAATTTGGCATTTATTTTTTAACAAATTTGACATTTATTGACAAATATAAAGGTCGAATTTGTTAAAAAATAAATGCCAAATTAGCCAATGCCAAATTTGTCAATAAATGTCAAATTTATCAATAAATGTCAAATTTGCCAATAAATGTCAAATTTTTTAATAAACGTAAAATTTTTTGAATAAATGGAAAATTTGTTAATAAATGTCAAATTTGTCAAATAATTTAAAATTTGACAATGAATATAAAATTTAATAGTGATAGGGAATATGCATGTTTTTTTTAATTCACTGTTTACGTAGTTAAAAATAAAAATGTTTAAAAATGCTTCAATTAAGTTTTAAAAAATATTTAAAATTTTGAGCTGTTTAAACGCCGCCATTTTCCCGCGGTCTGCTGATGACGTCAATTACTACTGACAGTTCAGTCCATTGTTTACTAAAGCTGTTCTCATTTTTAACTTCACGTTTTTGACGTTTGTTTTCTAACAAAAAAACTGCAATGACATACAAATGTAAACAATACGAGCTTGTTTACATAGTATGTTACGTCACTTTCATTTGAAAAAATGGTGTTGCGTTTTACAAATTTGAATTTCCCTCGTTTAATTTGCACTTAATTTATTTAAAAAGATATTAATTACATAAATAATGGTGTTCGCGCCAATTTTAATAAATCTGTATTTTTATAACATTTATAACATTTGAATCGATTTCGGCACCGATTAACAGAAGGGGAAAGGTGTAGCAAACTGGGCCGAAATCACACGATTTACTTATCAATTTACTACGCGAATTTATATGATTTCGGCGAGTATGCTTCCAGTGTGAGAAGCGAAAAGACAAGAATCTAAGCGCGAACGAAGCTCGACCGACACGTGCACGCATCTTTAAGTTTATCGTTTCAAGCCAAGTTAACCAGGGGTGTAATCACGAGCCCAAAGGGCAACGTCTGGAAGACAACAATTTTAAGGGAATCCCTCCACTCATTATCCCCATTTCCTCCTTTAAAATAGACGTCGGAAGGACGATCTACACGTGCGGGAGACGCGAGCAACCCTAACAGGTAAGTGATGAGACAAGCAATGTTTTAAAACTGGAAAATTGGATTTTCGTGAGACACGGTCCAAACAAATGGTTTAGTTAAAATGTCCGGGCAATAAAGATTCGGAAAAAATATATTTGAATCAAATTTAAATTTCACGCATATTTCCTATTGTAAAATTTAAGGAAAACAATTAAATTTAATAAGAAATTTTACATTAACAATACATGTCAAATGTGTCAATAAATGAAAAAATTGTCAATAAATATCAAATTTGACAATGGATATAAAATTTAATAGTAATTGTAAAATTTAAGAAAAACTAACAAATTTTATAAGAAATTTTAAATTAATAATAATACATGTCAAATTTGTCAATACTTGTCGAATTTGTAAATATTTGTCAAATTTGTCAATACTTGTCAAATTTGTCAAATTTGTTAATACTTTTCAAATTTGTCTATACTTGTCAAATTTGTCAATACTTGTCAAATTTGTCAATACTTGTCAAATTTGTCAATACTTGTCAAATTTGTTAATACTTTTCAAAATTGTCTATACTTGTCAAATTTGTCAATAAAAGTCAAATTTGGTAATAAATAACAAATTTGGCTATGATTATAAAATTTAATGGCAAATGTCAAATTTTAGGAGTAATGTCAAATTTGGCATGAATTATAAAATTGACGCTTAAATAACTTACATTCGTTGAAAATTTGTATTTTAGCCTTATTTACCAAGATTGAATTTAATTAGAAATTTTACATTGACAATACATGTCAAATGTGTCAATAAATGAAAAAATTGTCAATAAATATCAAATTTGACATTAAATAAAAAATTTAATAGTAATTGTAAAATTTAAGAAAAAGTAACAAATTTAATAAGAGATTTTGAATTAATAATAATACATGTCAAATTTGTCAATACTAGCCAAATTTGTCAATACTTGTCAAATTTGTCAATACTTGTCAAATTTGTCAATAAAAGTCAAATTTGGTAATAAATATCATATTTGGCTATGATTATAAAATTTAATGGTAAATGTCAAATTTTAGGAGAAATGTCAAATATGGCACGGATTATAAAATTGACGCTTAAATAACTTACAATCGTTGAAAATTTGTATTTTAGCCTTATTTACCAATATTGAATTTAATTAGAAATTTTACATTGACAATACATGTCAAATGTGTCAATAAATGAAAAAATCGTCAATAAATATCAAATTTGACAATGGATATAAAATTTAATGGTGATTGTAAAATTTAAGAAAAAGTAACAAATTTAATAAGAGATTTTAAATTAATAATAATACATGTCAAATTTGTCAATACTAGCCAAATTTGTCAACACTTGTCAAATTTGTCAATACTTGTCAAATTTGCCAATAAAAGTCAAATTTGGTAATAAATATCAAATTTGGCTATGATTATAAAATTTAATGGTAAATGCCAAATTTTAGGAGAAATGTCAAATATGACATGAATTATAAAATTGACGCTTAAATATCTTACAATCGTTAAAAATTTGTATTTTAGCCTTATTTACCAAGATTGAATTTAATAAGAAATTTTACATTAACAATACATGTCAAATGTGTCAATAAATGAAAAAAATTGTCAATAAATATCAAATTTGACAATAAATATAAAATTTAATAGCAATTGTAAAATTTAAGAAAAAGTAACAAATTTAATAAGAGATTTTAAATTAATAATAATACATGTCAAATTTGTCAATACTAGCCAAATTTGTCAACACTTGTCAAATTTGTCAATACTTGTCAAATTTGCCAATAAAAGTCAAATTTGGTAATAAATATCAAATTTGGCTATGATTATAAAATTTAATGGTAAATGCCAAATTTTAGGAGAAATGTCAAATATGACATGAATTATAAAATTGACGCTTAAATATCTTACAATCGTTGAAAATTTGTATTTTAGCCTTATTTACCAAGATTGAATTTAATAAGAAATTTTACATTAACAATACATGTCAAATGTGTCAATAAATGAACAAATTGTCAATAAACATCAAATTTGACAATAAATATAAAATTTAATAGCAATTGTAAAATTTAAGAAAAAGGAACAAATTTAATAAGAGATTTTAAATTAATAATAATACATGTCAAATTTGTCAATACTAGCCAAATTTGTCTACACTTGTCAAATTTGTCAATACTTGTCAAATTTGTCAATAAAAGTCAAATTTGGTAAAAAATATCAAATTTGGCTATGATTATAAAATTTAATGGCAAATGTCAAATTTTAGGAGAAATGTCAAATTTGGCATGAATTATAAAATTGACGCTTAAATAACTTACAATCGTTGAAAATTTGTATTTTAGCCTTATTTACCAAGATTGAATTTAATAAGAAATTTTACATTGACAATACATGTCCAATGTGTCACTAAATGAAAAAATTGTCAATAAATATCAAATTTGACAATACATATAAAATTTAATAGTAATTGTAAAATTTAAGAAAAAGTAACAAATTTAATAAGAGATTTTAAATTAATAATAATACATGGAAAATTTGTCAATACTAGCCAAATTTGTCAATACTTGTTAATACTTGTCAAATTTGTCAATAAAAGTCAAATTTGGTAATAATAATCAAATTTGGCTATGATTATAAAATTTAATGGTAAATGTTAAATTTTAGGAGAAATGTCAAATTTGGCATGAATTATGAAATTGACGCTTAAATAACTTACAATCGTTGAAAATTTGTATTTTAGCCTTATTTACCAAGATTGAATTTAATAAGAAATTTTACATTGACAATACATGTCAAATGTGTCAATAAATGAAAAAATTGTCAATAAATATCAAATTTGACAATAAATATAAAATTTAATAGCAATTGTAAAATTTAAGAAAAAGTAACAAATTTAATAAGAGATTTTAAATTAATAATAATACATGTCAAATTTGTCAATACTAGCCAAATTTGTCAACACTTGTCAAATTTGTCAATACTTGTCAAATTTGTCAATAAAAGTCAAATTTGGTAATAAATATCAAATTTGGCTATGATTATAAAATTTAATGGTAAATGTCAAATTTTAGGAGAAATGCCAAATATGACATGAATTATAAAATTGACGCTAAAATATCTTACAATCGTTGAAAATTTGTATTTTAGCCTTATTTACCAAGATGGAATTTAATAAGAAATTTTACATTAACAATACATTTGTCAATATTGGTCAAATTTGTTAATACTTTTCAAATTTGTCTATACTTATTTGGTAAATAAAACTTTTTTTGGTATAGACAAAAAAATTTGCCAATAAAAGTCAAATTTGGTAATAAATATCAAATTTGGTTATGATTATAAAATGTAATGGCAAATGTCAAATTTTAGGAGAAATGTCAAATATGGCATGGATTATAAAATTGACGCTTAAATAACTTACAATCGTTGAAAATTTGTATTTTAGCCTTATTTACCAAGCTTGAATTTAATAAGAAATTTTACATTGACAATACATGTCAAATGTGTCAATAAATGAAAAAATTGTCAATAAATATCAAATTTGACAATAAATATAAAATTTAATAGTAATTGTAAAATTTAAGAAAAACTAACAAATTTAATAAGAAATTTTAAATTAATAATAATACATGTTAAATTTGTTAATACTAGTAAAATTTGTGAATACTTGTCAAATTTGTCAATACTTGTCAAACTTGCCAATAAAAGTCAAATTTGGTAATAAATATCAAATTTGGCTATGATTATAAAATTTAATGGTAAATGTCAAATTTTAGGAGAAATGTTAAATATGGCATGGATTATAAAATTGACGCTTAAATAACTTACAATCGTTGAAAATTTGTATTTTAGCCTTATTTACCAATATTGAATTTAATAAGAAATTTTACATTGACAATACATGTCAAATGTGTCAATAAATGAAAAAATTGTCAATAAATATCAAATTTGACAATAAATAAAAAATTTAATAGTAATTGTAAAATTTAAGAAAAACTAACAAATTTAATAAGAAATTTTAAATTAATAATAATACATGTCAAATTTGTCAATACTTGTCGAATTTGTAAATATTTGTCAAATTTGTCAATACTTGTCAAATTTGTAAATACTTGTCAAATTTGTCAATAAAAGTCAAATTTGGTAATAAATATCAAATTTGGTTATGATTATAAAATTTAATGGCAAATGTCAAATTTTAGGAGAAATGTCAAATTTGGCATGAATTATAAAATTGACGCTTAAATAACTTACAATCGTTGAAAATTTGTATTTTAGCCTTATTTACTAAGATTGAATTTAATAAGAAATTTTACATTGACAATACATGTCAAATGTGTCAATAAATGAAAAAATTGTCAATAAATATCAAATTTGACAATAAATATAAAATTTAATAGTAATTGTAAAATTTAAGAAAAAGTAACAAATTTAATAAGAGATTTTAAATTAATAATAATACATGTTAAATTTGTCAATACTAGAAAAAATTGTGAATACTTGTCAAATTTGTCAATAAAAGTCAAATTTGGTAATAAATATCAAATTTGGCTATGATTATAAAATTTAATGGTAAATGTCAAATTTTAGGAGAAATGTCAAATTTGGCATGAATTATAAAATTGACGCTTAAACAACAATTAGTATTTTAGCCTTATCTACCAAGATGACAAACTAAGGAATAAAACAAACAAAAAAATCGCTAAAATGCTAAAAAAAATAATTAAATTTCAAGATTTTTCTCTCAAAAATTTTCTCATTAAAATCCGATATATTAATCATCCTTAGATTAATTTCATAACGCTAAGTCTTTGTTGATAAAACTTTATGGAGTATTGGCTAGTTAACAGCTATATATACAATACACATAAATAAGGGTACGAGAAGGACCTGCACATACTTTTCTAGCTATAAGACAATCACACACAACACACACGTAAAAAATATATGTTACAGGAAATAGTTTTCTTTTTTATACAATAGCTATTTGACACACAGCCACCAATTCAAAAGCAAAATAGAAAATCTAAATAATCAACTTAAATGTCACACTTTGAAATAGCGATAGCAAAGAAAAAGTCACAATAGACTATTTCATAGTTGAATTTATTTTGTGCGCATGCGTCATTTTTCGCTATGTATGTTAAAAAAGTGCCCGAAATTTTTTGACGTATAACCAGTGAAAATAACAAATTGTGCCTGAAACTTTCATATTCACGCCTTTTAAACATTGCGGACGTGCATGCGCTTAACTAACCTAAAAAGGTCTATTAACAATTCTGTCCGTTTGACATTGATATAAAAGTTATATTGATTATATAACTCATCATAAAATTGGCCAATAGCAATTGAGAATTTTATTGATAAACGGATATAACCTTGACGACGTGATATAATCACCTCGGGTATTCGGTGGGTCCAGCAAAGCAAAAACAATGAATAATAATGTAAATCTAGAGCCATGATTTAATCATTGTCATGACAACAAGTTTTGTATTTACTAACAAATGTCAATTTCGTTATAAATCGCTTAGTTTATTAGTAACGTTTATATTTATTCGTTATATAATCGTAACGAATACCACTCGAGCAATCGAAAATAATCGATATTGTTATTGTATCGATAAAAATATCGATGTTTCACTCACGATGTTTTCACGTTCGATTGTTCACTCTTTAACTCAACTCCTCACTCCTTAAAAAACACAGATTTCGCAGATTAAGTCTCGTGACTCGTAAAACAATCGATTATTTTCGATGCTCTTGTGATAAAACTGATAATTAATAATTTTGACAATTTGAAAGTCAGTTTGACGTTAAGAGAAATGTCATATTGGCATTTAATTGAAATTGACAATTAATAAATACAATAATTTGAAGTCTTCAAATTGAAATATTTTTAAATAAATGTTATGATTAACAGGTAATAGCAAATGCAGCAAACTATCAATTTGACAGTCTGATAATTCACATTGTTTAAATTAGCAACATTTTTTAGTTCTAATATTAGCATTTTGTTGATTATTTAGTTATTTTTTTTCTATTCTCTTTTTGACATTCACACATTCTCATTTCCACGTCACGAATCACCTTTTCCCATTGCTGAAGAATCTTTTATCTAAAACACAAACTTGTTCTTTGTTCTGTCGCTCGCAGGTAAAAACAGTGAACAGATCGGGGTAACACAGATAGAATAAAGATAGATATAGAAAATAGAATACAGACGCCGTGTGGGGCTTGGGGTGTGGAAGTCTCCATAATATACATTAATAAACTAAATCGGTTTGAAGTAAAAATGTGTAAAACTTACGAGATGGAATCTTCTTAAACACTTTATCGGCCATAAAAGTTTGAAACCGCTGAGCGTAAAAGCTGGGCCTGTGCACTGAAACCGTATCCTAAACAGAACATTCGATTATTCACGTTTCCTCGCCAAAAAAATAAATAAATCTATGCGAAAAATTGAGACTTACCCCATCGTGGATCAAAGATTTCCATGAATGTTCCAGCTTTTTCCTGAGCCTGTAACTCTGCAGGATATCGATAATACCGATGTAGAGCATCAACCGTTCTCCCTTCGCATTCCTCGCAGGAATTCCACCGGGACTGGCACAACACAGTTAAAACAATGTACGCAAACGTTGTTGTTTGAGGCATTGAGCGCAAAAGCGGACTAACCCCATACAAATACATATAAAACCGAGTAACTTGGCAATTAGTTCACTATTACACACAGACAATATACAAAATATTCAATGCAACAACTCCTTTTATACTTCCATCTAATTTTGATTAGGTAAATGTGAGTTAATTAGCTTTTGGTAAAATAAAGTATGTTAATACAACAAACGATAATTTACAAAAAACTGGCCAACTGACTCGCGCACCGTATCTAAACTTGTATCTATATGTATCTATTTGTATATATATGTAAGGTATCTTTAGGAGGACCTAACTGTATGCAACCCATATGCTTCCGGAGCCTGATAATACCACTACGACAACATTCGTGTATTTTCACAAGTTTCTAATAGTAAATTCGCATTTTTCTTGTAATTAAACTACATATTTACGGTTTTCAGATTTTTCCCTATACATGTGCTGTAAGACACCGCTTCTTGCCAAATTTCATGATTCTAGGTCAACGGGAAGTACCCTATAGGTTTTGATACCTCTGTGAAATATGCGACATAAACGGTCATATCTTTTGATCGCGTTGACTTACAAGTTTGATTTTTTCACAGCTGAAAGAGACCGCAGACCCGAGTATTTGATACAAATTTCAACTTGTTGCCTCTACGCGTTCCTGAGAAAAATGGTCTTGACAGACAGACAGACGGACGGACAACAAAGTGATCCTATACGGGTTTTCCCTTTTTTTCGCTCATTCCGCTTTTGCGCCGAATGCCTGATTTGTGGAACTTACGGTACGTTGTCTGCTTCGTCGATGGGTTCGGATTCGGCTTGTATGCTCTCCATCGCGGTGGAGTGAGCCACGAGTCGCTGCCGGTTGATGGATCGACTCCGATTGAGCAGCGCCGCGGCGCCGATCCGGTCGTCGCGTTCTCGCTCGCGTTCGTTGCTCAACATCGCCCCGCTCGGATCGCTGCCCGCGTCTCCGTCCTCTTCCGGCACCTCGTCCAAATTATCCTGAGATCTCTTCTCCTAATAAAAAAGAATAATAACAAATTTAAGAATCTTGATATATTAAACTGAAGGATATTTGACACCGGCGAAAATAATATTTTAATTTTATTACCGATTTTTCTTTCTGCGCCTGGTCCAGGTTGTGGACGCCGACCAGTAAACTGTAATCCATGATTTTGAAACTTTCCAGGACGCGACAGTCGCGCTGGATGGTTTTGACTAGGGCTGAGTAAGTGTCGGCTTCCATCAAAATTCCGTCGGGGTGATGTTCCATGAAGTCCAAATCTTTGTACGTCGGCGAACGTTTTTGACGTTCCGCCTTTGACGCCTACAAAATATGACATTTGTCAGAATAACTGTCAATTTTGACAAAGAATAATCAAGGTGACAACTAACTTGTTGATCTTTAGCAAATGTATATTTGAAACTTAGCAAATGTATATTTGAATTAAAAGAATTGAAAGCAGGAGATTGATTGTCACTACGATATCTTCAAATCTGTCACCGTTAACGTCTTGACCGTTCCCGTTACTTGCTTTGACACAGCGAACGGCTCACACCACGCATCTTCAGCGGGGTGTGCCAAAGAGTAACAGAAGATATCCGTGTAATTCCAGCTACTGACAGATTTGAAGATATCATAGTGATAATCTCCTACTTTCAATTCTATTATTAATTTGGTTCAAACCATGACAACTCATTTTAAAATTTGAATTAATGTAATAATTAATTTAATATAAATAAAATTTAATGTAATAATTACTTTTCGTTTGTAGGTGCTGCCTTTCAGATCGTATTTCATGTGCAGCGTGACGAAACTGGGCAGCAGATTGTTCATGACGACTAGCCTGACATTTTTACTGTTACATTGATAGCAATAGAGGCCGAAGAACTTGGGCAGCAGCGTCCTCGGATTCTGATTCAAATTCATGTAATAACCTTCGAACGCAAAAAACAAACAATTAACGAAATTAAATACACAGCGGATAAGTAATCGCGAATAACCTGCTAATAATTTCTGTAAAAACTCCCCCTCCTTGTGCTGAACCGTTTTTATTATGAACTCGTCGTCGTCTGTTAAATAGAAAATCGAACCGCTAGCTCCAGGATTTGATAATTCTCGTAACGGCGAACTACACATAGACATCTATAAAAAGAAAATAATTAATATATCAACCAATTTAGTATCTGTAAAAATGACATATTACGATGACATATTACGACAAATAAAATAACGATGACATATTATGACATAAATTTCCGATGAATATTATGACATATAAAATTACGATGACATATTATGACATATAAATTTACGATGACATATAAATTTACGAATGACATATTATGACATATAAATTTACGATGACATATTATGACATATAAAATTACGATGACATAAATTTACAATGACATATTATGACATATAAATTTACGATGACATATTATGACATATAAAATTACGATGACATATTATGACATAAAATTACGATGACATATTATGACATAAAATTACGATGACATATTATGACATATAAATTTACGATGACATATTATGGCATATAAATTTACGATGACATATTATGACATATAAAATTACGATGACATATTATGACATAAAATTACGGTGACATATTATGACATAAAATTACGATGACTTATTATGACATAAAATTACGATGACATATTATGACATATAAATTTACGATGATATATTATGACATATAAAATTACGATGACATATTATGACATAAAATTACGATGACATATTATGCCATAAAATTACGAAGACATATTATGGCATATAAAATTACGATGACATATTATGACATATATAAACTACGATGACATATTATGACATATAAATTTACGATGACATATTATGACATATAAAATTACTATGACATATTATGACATAAATTTACGATGACGTATTATGACATATAAAATTACAATGACATATTATGACATATAAAATTACGATGACATATTATGACATATAAAATTACGATGACATATTATGACATAAAATTACGATGACATATTATGGCATATAAAATTACGATGACATATTATGACATATAAAAACTACGATGACATATTATGACATATAAATTTACGATGACATATTATGACATATAAAATTACGATGACATATTATGACATATAAAATTACGATGACATATTATGACATATAAATTTACGATGACATATTATGACATAAAATTACGATGACATTATGAGCTATAAATTTACGATGACATATTATGACATATAAATTTACGATGACATATTATGACATAATATTACGATGACATATTATGACATAAATTTACGATGACATATTATGACATAAAATTACGATGACATATTATGACATATAAAATTACGATGACATATTATGACATAAAATTACGATGACATATTATGACATATAAAATTACGATGACATATTATGACATAAAATTACGATGACATATTATGACATATAAATTTACGATGACATATTATGACATATAAAATTACGATGATATATTGACATATAAAATTACGATGACATATTAAATTACGATGACTTATTATGACATAAAATTACAATGACATATTATGACATAAATTTACGATGACATTTTATGACATATAAAATTACGATGACATATTATGACATATAAAATTACGATGACATATTATGACATATAAAATTACGATGACATATAATGACATATAAAATTACGATGACATATTATGACATAAATTTACGATGACATATTATGACATATAAAATTACTATGACATATTATGACAGATAAAATTACGATGCCATATTATGACATATAAAATTACGATGACATATTATGACATATAAAATTACGATGACATATTATGACATAAATTTACGATGACATTATGACATATAAAATTACGATGATATATTATGACATAAATTTACGATGACATATTATGACATATAAAATTACGATGACATAAATTTACGATGACATATTATGAACTATAAAATTACGATGACATATTATGACATATAAAATTAGGATGACATATTATGACATATAAAAACTACGATGACATATAATGACAAATAAATTTACGATCACATATTATGACATATAAAATTACGATGACATATTATGACATAAATTTACGATGACATATTATGACATAAAATTACGATGACATATTATGACATAAATTTACGATGACATTATGACATATAAAATTACGATGACATATTATGGCATATAAAATTACGATGACATATTATGACATAAATTTACGATGACATATTATGACATAAAATTACGAAGACATATGACATAAATTTACGATGACATATTATGACATATAAAATTACGATGACATATTATGACATATAAATTTACGATGACATATTATGAACTATAAAATTACGATGACATATTATGACATAAATTTACGATGACATATTATGACATAAAATTACGATGACATATTATGACATATAAAATTACGATGACATATTATGACATATAAATTTACGATGACATATTATGACATATAAATTTACGATGACATATTATGACATATAAAATTACGATGCCATATTATGACATATAAAATTACGATGACATATAAAATTACGATGACATATTATGACATATAAAATTACGATGACATATTATGACATATAAAATTACGATGACTTATTATGACATAAAATTACGATGACATATTATGACATATAAATTTACGATGACATATTATGACATATAAAATTACAATGACATATTATGACATATAAAATTACGATGAAATATTATGACATATAAATTTACGATGACATATTATGAACTATAAAATTACGATGATATATTATGACATAAATTTACGATGACATATTATGACATATAAAAATTACGATGACATATTATGACATATAAATTTACGATGACATATTATGACATATAAAATTACGATGACGTATTATGACATAAATTTACGATGACATATTATGATATATAAAAATTACGATGACATATTATGACATATAAATTTACGATGACATATTATGACATAAAATTACGATGACATATTATGACATAAATTTACGATGACATATTATGACATATAAAAATCACGATGACATATTATGACATATAAATTTACGATGACATATTATGACATATAAAATTACGATGACATATTATGACATATATATTTACGATGACATATTATGACATATAAAAATTACGATGACATATTATGACATATAAATTTACGATGACATATTATGAACTATTAAATTACGATGACATATTATGACATATAAATTTACGATGACATATTATGACATATAAAAATTACGATGACATATTATGACATATAAATTTACGATCACATATTATGACATATAAAATTACGATGACATATTATGACATAAATTTACGATGACATATTATGACATAAAATTACGATGACATATTATGACATAAAATTACGATGACATATTATGACATATAAATTTACGATGACATATTATGGCATATAAAATTACGATGACATATGACATAAATTTACGATGACATATTATGACATAAAATTACGAAGACATATTATGACATATAAATTTACGATGACATATTATGACATATAAAATTACGATGACATATTATGACATATAAATTTACGATGACATATTATGAACTATAAAATTACGATGACATATTATGACATATAAATTTACGATGACATATTATGACATAAAATTACGATGACATATTATGACATATAAAATTACGATGACATATTATGACATATAAATTTACGATGACATATTATGACATATAAATTTACGATGACATATTAAGACATATAAAATTACGATGCCATATTATGACATATAAAATTACGATGACATATAAAATTACGATGACATATTATGACATATAAAATTACGATGACATATTATGACATAAAATTACGATGCCATATTATGACATATAAAATTACGATGACATATTATGACATAAATTTACGATCACATATTATGACATATAAAATTACGATGACATATTATGACAATTTACGATGACATATTATGACATATAAAATTACGATGACATATTATGACATAAAATTACGATGACATATTATGACAATTTACGATGACATATTATGACATATAAAATTACGATGACATATTATGACATAAAATTACGATAACATATTATGACATATAAAATTACGATGACATATTATGACATAAATTTACGATGACATATTATGACATATAAAAATTACGAAGACATATTATGGCATATAAATTTACGATGACATATTATGACATATAAAATTACGATGACATATTATGGCATAAATTTACGATGACATATTATGACATATAAAATTACGATGACATATTATGACATAAATTTATGATGACATTATGACATAAAATTACGATGACATATTATGACATATAAATTTACGATGACATAAAATCACGATGACATATTATGACATAAATTTACGATGACATATTATGACATAAAATTACGATGACATATTATGACATATAAAATTACGATGACATATTTTGACATATAAATTTACGATGACATATTATGACATATAAAATTACGATGACATGTTATGACATATAAATTTACGATGACATATTATGACATATAAATTTACGATGACATATTATGACATATAAAATTACGACGCCATATTATGACATATAAAATTACGATGACATATTATGACATAAATTTACGATGACATATTATGACATAAATTTACGATGACATTTTATGACATATAAAATTACGATGACATATTATGACATATAAAATTACGATGACATATTATGACATATAAAATTACGATGACATATAATGACATATAAAATTACGATGACATATTATGACATAAATTTACGATGACATATTATGACATATAAAATTACGATGACATATTATGACATATAAAATTACGATGACATATTATGACATATAAAATTACGATGACATATAATGACATATAAAATTACGATGACATATTATGACATAAATTTACGATGACATATTATGACATATAAAATTACGATGACATATTATGACAGATAAAATTACGATGCCATATTATGACATATAAAATTAAGATGACATATTATGACATATAAAATTACGATGACATATTATGACATAAATTTACGATGACATTATGACATATAAAATTACGATGATATATTATGACATAAATTTACGATGACATATTATGACATATAAAATTACGATGACATAAATTTACGATGACATATTATGAACTATAAATTTTCGATGACATATTATGACATATAAAATTAGGATGACATATTATGACATATAAAAACTACGATGACATATTATGACAAATAAATTTACGATCACATATTATGACATATAAAATTACGATGACATATTATGACATAAATTTACGATGACATATTATGACATAAAATTACGATGACATATTATGACATAAAATTACGATGACATTATGACATATAAAATTACGATGACATATTATGACATAAATTTACGATGACATATTATGACATAAAATTACGATGACATATTATGACATATAAATTTACGATGACATATTATGGCATATAAAATTACGATGACATATTATGACATAAATTTACGATGACATATTATGACATAAAATTACGAAGACATATGACATAAATTTACGATGACATATTATGACATATAAAATTACGATGACATATTATGACATATAAATTTACGATGACATATTATGAACTATAAAATTACGATGACATATTATGACATAAATTTACGATGACATATTATGACATAAAATTACGATGACATATTATGACATATAAAATTACGATGACATATTATGACATATAAATTTACGATGACATATTATGACATATAAATTTACGATGACATATTATGACATATAAAATTACGATGCCATATTATGACATATAAAATTACGATGACATATAAAATTACGATGACATATTATGACATATAAAATTACGATGACATATTATGACATATAAAATTACGATGACTTATTATGACATAAAATTACGATGACATATTATGACATATAAATTTACGATGACATATTATGACATATAAAATTACGATGACATATTATGACATATAAAATTACGATGACATATTATGACATATAAATTTACGATGACATATTATGACATATAAAATTACGATGACATATTATGACATAAATTTACGATGACATATTATGACATAAAATTACGATGACATATTATGACATAAATTTACGATGACATTATGACATATAAAATTACGATGACATATTATGGCATATAAAATTACGATGACATATTATGACATAAATTTACGATGACATATTATGACATATAAATTTACGATGACATATTATGACATAAAATTACGATGACATATTATGACATAAATTTACGATGACATATTATGACATATAAAAATTACGATGACATATTATGACATATAAATTTACGATGACATATTATGACATATAAAATTACGATGACATATTATGACATATATATTTACGATGACATATTATGACATATAAAAATTACGATGACATATTATGACATATAAATTTACGATGACATATTATGAACTATTAAATTACGATGACATATTATGACATAAATTTACGATGACATATTATGACATATAAAAATTACGATGACATATTATGACATATAAATTTACGATCACATATTATGACATATAAAATTACGATGACATATTATGACATAAATTTACGATGACATATTATGACATAAAATTACGATGACATATTATGACATAAAATTACGATGACATATTATGACATATAAATTTACGATGACATATTATGGCATATAAAATTACGATGACATATGACATAAATTTACGATGACATATTATAACATAAAATTACGAAGACATATTATGACATATAAATTTACGATGACATATTATGACATATAAAATTACGATGACATATTATGACATATAAATTTACGATGACATATTATGAACTATAAAATTACGATGACATATTATGACATATAAATTTACGATGACATATTATGACATAAAATTACGATGACATATTATGACATATAAAATTACGATGACATATTATGACATATAAATTTACGATGACATATTATGACATATAAATTTACGATGACATATTAAGACATATAAAATTACGATGCCATATTATGACATATAAAATTACGATGACATATAAAATTACGATGACATATTATGACATATAAAATTACGATGACATATTATGACATAAAATTACGATGCTATATTATGACATATAAAATTACGATGACATATTATGACATAAATTTACGATCACATATTATGACATATAAAATTACGATGACATATTATGACAATTTACGATGACATATTATGACATATAAAATTACGATGACATATTATGACATAAAATTACGATGACATATTATGACATAAATTTACGATGACATATTGACATATAAAAATTACGATGACATATTATGACATATAAATTTACGATGACATATTATGACATATAAAATTACGATGACATATTATGACATAAAATTACGATAACATATTATGACATATAAAATTACGATGACATATTATGACATAAATTTACGATGACATATTATGGCATATAAAAATTACGATGACATATTATGACATATAAATTTACGATGACATATTATGACATATAAAATTACGATGACATATTATGGCATAAATTTACGATGACATATTATGACATATAAAATTATGATGACATATTATGACATATAAATTTATGATGACATAAAATTACGATGACATATTATGACATATAAATTTACGATGACATAAAATCACGATGACATATTATGACATAAATTTACGATGACATATTATGACATAAAATTACGATGACATATTATGACATATAAAATTACGACGATATATTATGACATATAAATTTACGATGACATATTATGACATATAAAATTACGATGACATGTTATGACATATAAATTTACGATGACATATTATGACATATAAATTTACGATGACATATTATGACATATAAAATTACGATGCCATATTATGACATATAAAATTACGATGACATATTATGACATAAATTTACGATGACATATTATGACATATAAAATTACGATGACATATTATGACATATAAATTTACGATGACATATTATGACATAAATTTACGATGACATATTATGACATATAAAATTACGATGCCATATTATGGCATATAAAATTACGATGACATATTATGACATAAATTTACGATGACATATTATGACATAAAATTACGATGACATATTATGACATATAAAATTACGATGATATATTATGACATATAAAATTACGATGACATATTATGACATATAAAATTACGATGACATATTATGACATAAAATTACGATGAAAAATATTACGATGACATATAAAAATGACAATAATATTTTGGTGACATAAAATTTGTGTCATATTGACCATATTTTTTATTTTCAATTTACATCATCGATATTAAGGATAAATAATGCAATTATTGTTTTATAAATTTAAACAAAATTTAACAAACAATGTATTTTACGTAACTGTTGAAACTAGGAAAAGTATATAAGTAATACACACATACAGACATTTTGAAAAATTGTATTAACCAGACCTATGCACAGATGATTTATATCATCTTTATAGGTGCACATCTATGTATATCTATGTATATGTATGTATGCATGTTTTATCCTGGTAAATAAATAAATATTATTTTGATTGGATAATGAGTTTAATAATTATTCTTACTAGGAAGTCGTCCGGTTGGATGCCGAAGAGATCCCGGAAGTACCTGAAGGCGATGGGCGCGTAATTTTTGAACTTGAACTCGGAGTAATGGTGCGCCGGCGTGTGGTTGGAGCCGTCGGTCGGGAAATTCGTCGTCTCGACGGTCATGAAGTCCTGCATGAGGAGATCGCGTTCCGGTTTCGAGGCGAGACCCCCGACAGCATGTTGAATACCTACGGAACAAAAACGATTCGGTTTAAACGTCACCGCGACACATACAAATTGGGATTTAATCGAACAACACATTGTAAATGGATTCGTTGGATGATCTCACTTCCGATTGAGAATTGAATTTGTTTTTCATTGTAATTAATTATATTTTTGTGTGGTCTTGACCGTCCATTTATTTCGTTAAAAATAACAAATACATTTGTTAACACATCGAAAACTTCTATCACTTTGACAACCTATGTCACTTTGACAACCTGTGTCACTTTGACCATCTGTGTCACTCTGACAACTTGTGTCACTTTGACAACTTCTATCACTTTGACAACCTGCGTCACTTTGACAACATGTGTCACTTTGACAACCTGCGTCACTTAGACCGCAACTATTTTCATTTGCGACACAATATTTTTTGTAAAATTTTATCGCGACCCCCGGATAGAAGTAACGTGAACACTGTAATACCTAAACAGTTCTACCAACATCTCCACAATATTTTCATACTTGCATACTTTTAAAAAATCTCTTAATAGGATAGCTAATCTGTGAAATCTAGTGTTAAAGCGTTACATTATGTTATACTGTTATTGTATCGTTACATTATGTTATATTGTTTACATTGTACTATATTTTGTAAAGAGGGGTTTGCCCGTTTGTATAAATAAATAAAATAAAAAAATATTGGAAACCAATCCCCAAATTAGTTTTTGAGAAAATTAAGTTTCAATGTTTACAAATTTGATTTTCAAGATAAAATTTACAAAAAACTGCAATATTTGCTGAAATAAATATTAAAATATGGGCAAAATTTGCTAAATATTCCGAAACAGTTTTACCAACATCTCCACAAAATTTGAAACTAATTATAAGATTTTGAGAAAATTGACTTTGCAAATTTCAATGTTTTTTAAATATCTTTATATTGACATTTCACTATGTAATGCTATCCAAAACTTACACTCGAAATGTCTCAAATATTTTTTGAATTCGACGACCCAAAAACATTCACTATCGACCCCTCTGGGGGTCGCGACACATGGTTTGCGCACCACTGACTTAAACAACCTGTGTCACGTTGACAAACTGTGTCACTTTGACAACCTGTGTCACTTTGACAACATTTCTTGTTCCTTTTAAAGCATAAAATTTGTCAAATTTAATAAGAATTTAGATATTTTAAGAATATTTTTATATGAAAAATTAAAGATAGCAAGTTCTAATTATAAAAAAAGCAATTCTCGCTTTATTAATATTTCAATTAGTTGAATATGACGACTTGAAAAATCGTAGTTTATCAATTTATTATGTCAAGATCTGTAATAATGACAGAGAATATTTCGGTGAACTTGAAGATATCATCGCGATAAACATTATTTAATCAACATCAAACCATATCTAGATTATCTGACCAATTCAGGCGCAAAAATTTGAGGAATTTTATAGATTACATCGACGTACGTTGAGTTTGCAATTTATAAATACACCTTTTGCGATGGAATGAGTAATGTATTTGATTAAAAATCTATTAGATTTCCGATATATCGCAACATAAACTTAAATGTCAACTGTGCAAATAAACGCGTTTTTGTAATAATTATATTCTAATTTCTTTAACGGGATATTCGAAGTATGGTAATATATTTCTTCATTTTTTTAAAGAAGAATCCTATTTTTCACGTCTGTAACATCTCCAGTTTCTGAGATATAATTATCCCTCATTTCTGTGACCACAACTTGGCAAAACCTGCGGAAAGACACATGTGCCCGGATAAGATTCAATTGATACCAGAATTGAAGCTGCAAGACCACGATTCTCGTCGCTCGTTTGCAGACTGGGCTTTAGAGCAGCTGAAAGCGGATCGTCAAGTGACGCAGGTTGTCAAAGTGACGCAGGTTGTCAAAGTTACACAGGTTGTCAAAGTGACATAAGTTGAAAAATGACAGAAGTTTTCGATGTGTCAACAGATGTATTTGTTGTTTTCGCCTTGCGCACAAGCGCATTTTTGGCTAAATTGATATGTAAATAAATACAACTGACGCATTTGGGATGAAACCCACCCAGGTGTCGGAGGTTCAGGATACTGAAGGTTCACTTGTATCCGGAGAGACTGACTGGTACGAATTGTGGGTGGGCGGCATCATTGGTCCATACATCTTTCGAAACGAAAGAGATCGGAACGACAACGGTATACGAAACCGTGATAAGAAACTTTTTGGGACCAGCAGTGGACGATACGAGCATGGACGACATGTGTTTCCAGAAGTGAAACGCGTGAGTTATTGCAAGTAATTCCCGGGGCTTGTTTATTCGAAAAGAGCTGATGTCGAGTGACCACCAAGTTCTTGCGAGATTTTTCTTTGGGGTTACGTTAAATTGTTGGTCTAGGGCTAACAATCCAACAACTCTTGTCCAATTGGAGAACAACATTAACTGAAGCATTGCGTAACTCCAGCCCGATTTACTGAAGCAAGCCATCTAAAATTTGGGCTCGCGGATCGACAAATGCAAACCCAACCGTGGAGGCCATTCGCATAATGTAAATCGAATGTTTTTTTTGCAAATAATTTTAAAAATGTTGAAAACCCCGTTAGTACATCGTATTTATTTAATTCGTTTTAGTCATATGAACATACCGATTTGAACTTTAAAAAGGAAATTGTAAGCGCCACCTTGAATGCACGACATAACTAGACTAAAATTTGAACGGTAGTCTAATTGTGGGAGATTTTTGTGCGAATAAATAAAGAAAAACAGGTGACACGATCGGCTGGCGCTCTCGCTAATCAAACTACAAATTTACACTTACGTTTGTTTACACGGCCCGACAGAGACCGCAACAATTTGGTCAGATACAGATAAGATAAAGAGGGTAAAAACGCCCGGAAAGAATGCTGTAAATAACAAATATCGAAAACAATATTTATCTACTCACACACCAAACTGAACACATTAATAAACACATTATTGTATGTGAAGGATATCATTATTACGTGACAATCACGTGTAAAAGTATTCAAATCGTGCGTAAAAGTCAAATTACTGTAACATTAATATAAGGTTTTTCGATCGTCTAAATTCTTGATTCTACGCAGAGAGAATAAAAATGGGAGACAGGCCGAATTGTGGCTTCGACTATTGCTACTACACGAGGTCACAATGTTTACTACCCATGGAGTATTACGTCCCGACAACATGTTGCAGCATGTAAAATGCACCAGTTCTTACGGTACCCCAATCTTTCCATTACCATGAGTCGGCAAGAGGACAAAGCTGCAAATAAAAACATTCCATCCATTATCATGTGTATATTTGTCGTCTGTTTAAAAACCATGTCCTTCGTAGCTTTAAAAAATAATTAAATAATGGAGTTTCATTATTAAACGATTTCTGTTTGTTGTTGCTATGACAACAACTTGCATCACTAAACAACAAACATAGACGTAGTAGAAATAATTTTTCTGAGGAATATTAAAATTAAATTATTTTTTCTTATTTTGAATCAAGAAATCTCGGCCTCTCAGTCTGGATTTATCTGGCTCTAATATAACTTAACCTAACCATACTCTAATCTAGATTAAAGCTAGGTTAACCTAGATTACACCGTCAACGACCAAATAGTGTTCCTATCACTGTGTGTTTTTTACTAGTTAGCAACTTTTGCCACTGAACGTTCTAACTTTATTGTGTCAGTAATTTGATGTATGTTGTCTGTCAAAATTACAATTTTTTCAATATTATCGATAAGAAACAATTTTTTTGTAGATTCAACAATATTTTGACATGCTTTGTAGATAAAATAATGCATGACACACGTGTGTGAAGAAGGTATTTTGTGCAGTCATTGCGATTAAACCACTCGCCTGCGGTTCGGGTTTTAAACTTCGCAACTCATGCACAAAAGCCCTTCTTCACACACTTGTATCAAAACTACTATGTTCTTTTTGGTAAATATTTTACATTATTTATTTAGACTACATTTATCGCGCGATTTTAAAACATAATCTAATTGCGTTTCTAGACTGGTCATTAATTTTTATTCAAACAGATTTTATAGAAGAAAAAAAATCGAACGTTCCACGTATTGTTGCGAACTGGTAATTTGGTATGGTGCTGCTCCAGGGTCAGGACAATGGATGAATTAATTACACGCAAATATGTCCTTTATATGTAATTAAATACTACCTATCTACTAATATCTTACAATATGTACAACTAATCGCTAACTTATTACAATAATTACTAACTAACAACAATACACTTAATTCTACGATACTTGTGGTCGAAACCCGGAATTTACTTCGACGAAAATACGGAGGTTCGTTTTCAAAACTCAAATTACTCTCTTGCTAGCTCAATTCTGACTGCCCCTTTTTAACTTCCCCTCTACCTCATCACCTCGGTCTTGGTGTGAGTCCTCCTCTAATCTTTATGGAAAATTTCCAGAACTCATAAAACAAAATCCTCTCGGCGTCTCGGCACGATCCCTAAGTTCGAGCGTCTGCCCGCATGATTTAGATAAACCAGACTAATGGTCCTAAATAAACAAAAACTAATCGGGTGTCCACTTGGTTTTCTTTGCCGACTCGTGAGAAACTCAAATTCTTTAAAACCGAGAGATCGCGAGATCACAGCAGTATGTAGATTTCCTGTTTCAATCGAGCCGGCAATTAGTTTTGCTCTATTTAGTCCAAGTCGTGTATAAAGCCTTTATCAACAACAAAACTAAACAGTTTACACAAACTAAACAAACAAGGTTTTTAAATAAATTTATGCGGTGGTTTTATCTCCAAAGTTTCCCAAACTCTGTTCAAGTTCAGACGCTAACGATAAATGCACTCGGTATTTATAAAAACTTTGTATTACAGAAAAGTAATTACATACAAACACACGTGGTTTTGCTGTAAATTCTAGAGTCATTTTCGCATTAATTAGCCTCGGATGCAACTTCAAATTACTATTACAAATTTCTACACCATAAAGAAAACATTCATATTAATAAAAGAAAACTGAATATTGGGGTGAAACCAACTAATTGTAGACACAATCATACCAACTTGCAAAGGCAACAAGAGCAAAGCTGCACTAATGAGAGATAGATCTCCAAACGTGTCTGCAGATGGCTATTCCCTTGGGTTAAATCGAAAGATGTGATCTTAAAAACAATGTTATTTATATAATTCTTGTTTAGTTCCAAGAAAGTGGACTGGGGGCTAGTAAATAGCATACAAATATCTGTTGGGTTTCAACATGAAATTTGTTTCGTAGTCTTAAAAAGACATAATAATATTATAGAGATACGCAAAGGTTGAATATATTCAAGCTATATTCCAAGTTAAAAGAAAAAACTGTATTATAGTGTACGGTCTAGATCAGCGTTTCTCAACCTTTTTTGGCCCACGGACCAGTAAAATTTAAAAAAAAGATTCGCGGACCAGTGATATTTTTTTAACAAAATTTTACTAGGTATTAAAGAACTACTACACAAAGGTGAATTAAAGTCATTTAACACAAAATATCGCGAAATAACACCTAGCATGAGTAACTTTGATGAAATTTATGACAGTATGTGTGCCAAAATTAAAACCAAATGTAGCGAGTTTCAGGAGAAAGATTCGGGATGGTCACTAAGGGAGATTTCCCATTTAGAAATTAATATCAATAAATATAAACCAATACGTGGGTCGTCATTTATTGAACTGCCAAAAGAGATTAGGGATCGGAAAGCTTGTATCAATGTTCAGAATGTAGACGAATTTTGTTTTTTATGGAGCATTGTATCCGCATTACACCCCACGAATGTGAGTTATGATCGCCCGACATCATATCCCCACTTTTCTTCAATTTTAAAATATAACAGATTAGAGTTTCCGCTTAGAATCAAAGACATTCCTAAATTTGAACAGATGAATAATATTAGTATTAACGTTTATACCTTGGAGTTTAATTTAAAATCTAAACAACATGACGTAGTAGGACCAATTTACCATACTAATGCGACTAGGGAAAGACATGTAAATTTATTATATTTGGAAGAAGGGGTTAAAGGTCATTATGTTTATATTAAAAATATTTCACGGCTTGTAAGAAGTCAAATCTCGGTAGATTGTAGAAAAAAATATTTATGTGACGGCTGTTTAACCTTTTTTCCAAATGAATTCGCGTTTAATCAACATAAATTGAATGACTGCAGCAAAATTTACACTATTATGCCGACGGAAGACCTTGTAAAAGTTAAGAGAGGTGATATGATGCCGGGGAATATATTAAAATTGCAAAATTTCGATAGAAAAATATATACCCTTTGTTGTATACGCAGATTTTGAATCAATTTTAAAACCTGTAGATACATGCTCGCCGATAGTAGCTATACTAATCAGACACATATCCATGTACCATACAGTTTCGCCTATAATATAAAATGTTCATTCGATGACTCATTGAGTACATTTTTCACTTATACCGTGGAAGATTGCCCGAAATTGTTTTGTCAGAACCT